>CAKLNU010000670.1:0-586938 GCA_922788865.1 Poeciliopsis turneri
CCGTATAGCCCAGCAACTATAAGAGGACGTGGGTCGTCATGACGACTCCGTGATAAACCTATAGAAAATATTTGAGTTTTCCCCAACACAAAGAGCAAATGGCTATTTAAAAGCGGTGTCGTTTTACCTTTCTGCTCCTGGCTCTGCTTCCTCCTCGCTCCTCTCACCTTGTCAGGGTCTGGCATTGAGAGTCAGTCCCGGGACAGGGTGCCCTGTAAAAGTAACCCCACACCCCCCAGGGTGTGGGAGGTGAACGGAGCGGCACTTCAAAGGTAGGATAGCTGCTGATGTTAAGCAGGGTATATGGAGGCAGAGCGGGTGGGAGAGGAGGTGGAACATGTTGGAACTGAACTACGCAACGGAGCGCCCTGAAACGTAGAATAACAGAGAGATCACTTCTCAAAGCTAGGCTGTTCACACGCAGGGCTCTTGCATTAAAAAAACTGTATATAGATACGCAGACTGATTAGAAGATAAATACTATGAAGTGTAATCTCTTGATTTAGAGTACATTCACACCAGTCCTGTTCAGTTTGTTTGCCTAGAAAGTCCGGTTTGTTTTGGAAGGTGTGAATGCGCAATTGAACTCTGATGCAAACTCTGGTCCGCCTATAAACCTTGGTCTCGATTCAGTTGAAATTCACATGTGAATTCGAACTCTAGTGTGGTTTGAATTCACATGTGAATGGCTAGCAGACTGGAAACTGAAAGCGGGAACCGGTCTGTAGTGCAGGGCACTCTGGGTAAATGCAACAAAAACAAACGTGAGTGTCTAATAGCAGCAGGCAAAGCGGCTCACAGTCTTTTGCCAAAGACAACAGAGAAATTCTGCCACTACTAGACTATAAAACAACTCAATTTTTGTTTATATTTCTCGTGGAAGAAGGAAGTTGTGCTCATGTCTTTGGAAGTATTCATCATTTGTTGGTTCAGGTAATGGGGTACTGTGCAGGGTTTTCAAAGGGTTTGGATCATTTCACACACTGCAGTGTGAAAGCAAACCTCACCGACTAAAAAATGTAATAAAGAAGTTTAGTCCCAAATCGAACCGTTGTTAACTGGTCTATCTAGGCTAGGGTGAAAACACCCTAAGATTTGTCTGTGCAATCCTGATTTATAAAGTAGAATAGTAAATGCCGCTGCCAAGTTAGATTCAGGGCGTTCCCAGCTCATTGAATCCCACCCAGCACTGTGACACACATATGCATAGAACAGAGGTTTCTGCAATTCTCTATGGTCAACCAAGCATTCAGCTCTTTTGGTCAGAGGTCAGCTTGGGTCTACATTGTCAGAGCCCCCAGAACCAGGGGTGGCAACAAGGAGATTATGTGACGGAGCTGTGACGGACTCACAGTGAAAGATAAAGCAAGCAATGAAAATGGTTGAGGAGAAGAAGAAGAAGTGATTCGAGCCCGGTAAAATTGAAGAAAATCTAAAGAAACATTTTGTCGGATATTTTAGTATGTCAGAGATATTTTTCTTTGCCTTCTTCTGCATTAACGAGACAATATAAAACAACAAATTTTCACATCTTGTTCTACTTGTTTTTTAGTTTTGGGACAATTCTAGACATTTGTTCATTTTGGAGGGTAAATTAATATTGATGCTGTGTCTAAAGTGTTGCCCACTAGTTTTTAATCTGTGAAAAATGAGAAGGCATTTTCTCCAGCTGTCTTCTTTTATAGATGCTAGTTCAAATACAACAACATTTACTTATGCTTTTATCCTCAAAAAGCCTGATGTTTGTTTGTATTTGTCTTTTTTAAGCCTGGACACTTTCACTCAGGAGCTGTTTGGTTTCCTTTAAACGGACCAGAGTTTGCTTCCTTGGATAGACTACTTTGTTTGGTCAGAGCTTGCTTGCAGATCAACCCTGCTGCAATTCACAAACTGTTGGAATGCAAACGGACTGACCAGCAAATCAAAGAGAGGAAGTAAACCAGCTGCAAATATCACATACACAGGATAACAAGTTTCCTAACCTCAGTTATACCAGGCAGCAGCTTGTGGAAAAAGCAAGTAGATTAGATGATGAAAGTAAAGACAGAAACCCCTGGTCTGCTTTAATCTGCTGTTGCTCTATTGTTTGTTTTTGTTGTAAACAAGCTGACTGTACAGAGTGGTTGTAGTCTTCTTCTTCATGCCCCTACCTCAAATGTCTGCTTTCTGGTGGTGATGCCGTCCCAAAAAAGGAGCTGCTGTAGCTGAGCAATCTTTTTTTTCCTGCCGCTTTGGTTTGCTATGTGAAAGTAAATGAAGATGTGATTATTATTATTATTTTTTTGTAATCTTCTGGTATGTTGAGCAGAGTCCAACAGGCTATATTGATATTAAAGCACTTTAATTAGCTATTTTGGGATCATTTGGCTGTATAAAGTCTAGCCTGTCTGAAAACGTATCTCTCAGGTTTCCCATTAAACTCTGATCAGTTTCAGCTGATTTCCACCTTGACCTTTCTCCCAAGCAGCCCTCCTGGGACAAACCTCTGCATCCCGGTCTCACCTTTTCCTAACCTTTAACCTCTGAGCTCTGTCTGTTGACTCACCGTCCCCATCACCTGTCGGTGATGTGAGAAGTGATAGATTACTTATGGTGGCTGCTTATGGCAAAGTAGTTTCTAGACATGAAAAGGACTTGGTTTTTGCTGATCGCCTGTCTTTTTCTGCTTGCTGGAATGAGATAGAATCAGTTTGCTGCCTGCATATTAGGTGAGTTGAACTCAGAAGAGAAGAATGCACCGTCTCTTCCAGCCAAGATTGAGACTGACAACGGAGAACTAATGGGGGCTCTGGTGGGCTAGGTTTGGTGCTAGCCAAATCTAGCTCAGGGTGATGGAAATAAAATGCACATCTCAAAGTCATGTTTGATATATTAAATGGCATAATACTGGTACTGTTTACTGTTATGTTCACACAAACAAATGTCTGTGCTATATTTGGCGTATGTGTATATTTAGAAGTACATTTCTGACGATTACCTTAATTTTGGGAAATCAGCGGTCAGCCGATACTTAAATGTGAAGCTGATGTTATTCACTGATCCTATCTACCTCAGCAAAGGTCTAAAAGTCAGCCACTTTTAGACCTTTGACCACCAGGTCATGTCTGCATGTTCGCAAACAAAATAATCATCCCACTGATACCAACTCGCAACTTTCTTATTCAGCAACAATTCAGATAAAAAAAGAATTGGTGTCAGCCAAAAACAAAATCAGCAGGTTGCAAGGTGACTGGCCAGAAAACTGTAATCTGTGCACCCCTATTGCTGATAGTTTTTAAAAAAGAATCAACTGTTAAATATTTTCAAATAAAAATAACAAAAATAATAATTTTAAGGATCCACACAGCAAGAGCGTCTCTGGTTCAAATTTCAGACGTGCAATATATCACATTAATCTTTGAATTTAAATTGCATATTGTTTTGTGAACCAGTCATAACTGTGGAGCACAATGAAGGAGACTGGTTGCATTATGTCCCTCGAGTTCAAAGGGGCTTGATAGATGGAGGTGCTGTCGGCTTTTTATGGCTGGTTTTTGTGGACATGGCCGTCCAGCGGCAGACGGAGCCCTGATTTGAAGGATTTGAGGGTGAGAGAATGTGTCAAGTGTGCACTGAGACATTGACCCCGTCCTGGTGGCTGTAAACAACTCTGTTCCTGGTGCTTCCTGTTCTGCTGGAGAAACGCCATTACTGCCTCTCTGCTAATTACACATTACTCCCACCTCCCTGCATGTTGGGCTGCGGATCCCCGCCTTCACGCGTCCTCCCTCTACCCTGTTTAATGAGAGGTCGCAACTTTGGTGATAAAACTTACACTGTGTAGGAAGATGCTCCTCTAGACATAGGGATAAAGGGATCATTGAGGTCTACAGCATGTCAGACAATAGTGGCTCAGCAATGTCAGTAAACACCCCTATTTTCAGAGTTTGGTTGCCATGGTTTTAGATCTGTAGATTAACTCCAGCATGTTGTTCCCAGCATGAAACGTAACTTTATAATCCTTGCAGGCTTTTATAAAACCTACTGCCTCTTAATGCATCCATGGAGTGGCGCTTGAGCAGCTTGCTTCCACATAAGTGTGTTTATTTATGTCGGCATAAGTAGTGAGGGTATAGTTTTGCCATTTCTGTGGTCTCTTAAGAATGGTAATTGGCTTTTGCAAATCTTTACACCTCAAAGCATTTGACTGTGTTATAGTAATCAGCAGCAAGCAGAGCGTTTACAGTGTTTTGTCAGATATTGTGAATCTCTTTATAAGAAACTCTCTGGAGTAGTTATTGTCGGTAGTAAAGTGTTTATTAAAGTGTATTTTTGTCTTCATCACATTTTTAATTAAAATGAGAAAATCTTTACATTTTCCACGTTCGTTTGAGAGAAGGTTTTACTTAGATTTTTGAGGATCTACTCAGTTTTGTGTAAAGTCTTGACTGCAAGCTGTGTGTGGTTTGAACACTGAGCTGTATCACAGTAACCTGATACCCTCCTCGCCCTCATTCCTAATTTTTGGAGTGGAGGCCTCTTAGAGCCTTGGATTAAAGGCAGGAACAACCCTCTTCATTGGTCACATGGACCCCTGAGGCCTCGGGGCTGTTGCTATGGAAAAGAGTATGTCTTCAAATTGGGAGGGGGCCGACTAAAGTGACAATGCTCTTATGACTGTAAGGATCTGCAGAAAACATTAGATCTTCTCACTGGATAGGTACTAATTCTTTGTCATCAATTTTTTTACCTAAAGGTTGAGGTTTTCCATGATTATTTTTAGCAACTATTTTGTCCAGGCCTTTGGATGGAGTCGTACTGCTGTTTATACCCAGACTAGACGTATTCTCAGAAAGCTAAAGATCAAAGACAGAGTTGTTAGGGTTGTAATAATATTTGCATCACAATAAGTAGCCATAATATTGTCACCTCATAATTTTCTAATAGTAGTACTTAATTTTTAACAGTCTTTCCCTTATTTCTTGAATTATTTAAAAAATAAGACAAAATGTGCGCTCACCTGAAATTTTAATAATTTTCGTTTGAGACCTGCATTTATTATTGTTTTATTCTGTTTTATCATTTTATATTTATTCATTTCAGTGTTATAATTTTGAGTGATTTTTCTTCCTCTGATGCTCAAGAGATTAAAAACCACCATCTGAAAAGCTGGAGAATTTCTGCTCTATTCTTAATGCCTAAAAGAAATGTTGCTAATATCCGTAAATGCCTTTCAGGGATTTGAATAGTATGTGGTTGAATGGACAGTTTCTATGTTCTTCTTTTTTCAGGTAAATTTGAAGAGAAGGAGGACCGTGTCCCTAAGCTGGAGCAGCTGAACTCTCTGGGGTTTATGTGCAGCCTAAACCTCGTTCTTAACAAGAGGGATCTGATCAAAATGGAGCTGCTTCTGCTGGAGACCTTCGGCTGGAACCTGTGCATGCCCACGCCCGCCCACTTTATCGACTACTACCTCCATGCTGCGGTGCAGGAGGGCGACCTCTACAACGGCTGGCCGCTGTCCTCCATGTCCAAGACTAAAGCTTTTATGGACAAATACACTCATTACTTCCTGGAGGTTTCACTGCAGGGTGAGTTCAAGAGGAGAAGGGGTTAAATCTCTTAGTGACATTTCTTATTCTTGAAGCTTGATTTAAAAGTTTGATGGATATTTTTGTTTTTCTTGTAGATCACGCCTTCCTGAATTTTCGACCCTCTCAGGTCGCTGCTGCCTGCGTTGCAGCGTCTCGCGTTTGCCTTCAGATTTCCCCGAGCTGGACAACTTCTCTCCATCTGCTAACAGGGTACTCCTGGGACCACCTCACCCCGTGCATTGAGCTAATGCTGCTGTAAGAGGCACACAAACACACATCAGTAAAATCAAATCAAATGGAAGGTCGGGCTTACAGAAAGTCTGTTCAAGGTGTGACAGCATATTGAGAGAGCTTGGTACATACAGACAAATTTAAAATTTGTCTTTATGTAGCCAGGAGAACATGTCCACTTGTAGCACAGTGTCAGATTTGTTTTTAAGGTTGATAAATAAGTTGCACAACTACTTCTCAGCAAGTTGAATAGATTTGTGTAAATGCAGTGTTCTGCAGAAATGCACCTATCCTTTGAACTTTGTGACATTTTGTCACTGAAATTTGAAGGAGATGGAAATTTCTGTCTGTTTCTCTTTGTAAAATAACTCGAGTTCAGTCATATTGGATGGAGGATGTTTTTGAACAGCATCAGAACACAATGGAGCTTAGATCTGGACTTTGACTGGACCATTTCAATACATTAAAATGCTTTATTCCTAAATTATCCCATGTAGCTCAGACTACATGTTTAGGATTTTTGTCCTGCTGGAAGGTGAACTCTGCCCTATAGTAAGGATCCATCAGCTCTTTGCTGTCAGTGCTGAAGGAAAGCCTCCACATAGCATAATGCTAACTGTATGTTTCACTATGGGAATGGTGTGTTCAGGGCTATTTAGCATAAATTATTCAAACATCAAATGGATGCATATATGTGGGTTTTTGTGCCAATGTTTTATGGGCTACTGGATATATAACATTTCTTGTATTTTTCTAGTTTTCAGATTTTTATTTGGGGGTTATGGGGTAGTGTATATCCTGCATATCATTTTGCATCCAATTCACTATCATACACCACTTTTTGTTGCTCTATAAAATAAAATAAAAAAAGGTTGAAGAAATATGAATAATTGTTAATGTGCTTTTGATGGGTTAATGTAAACAGACTTAGCAGACTCTCTAAGCAGAAACTTATTCTTCTGTTTGTTGTGCAAATGACAGGGCACATGACAACGATGTGAAGGAGGCCAATAAAACCAAATCCACCCCTCCCCACCGGCCTTCCTCTCTGCAGTCACAGCCGCAGACTTCCCATCTCTCACCGGTCTCTGCCATCCAGAGACCGTCCTCCTCCTCTTCCTCCACCTCCTCCACACCACAGTTGCTTTTCCAGCCCGACAGCTTCACCCACCTCTCTCAGCATTCCCCCTCTCTGTCCCAGCTCCAAGCACTAGCTGACTCTCAGGCTTTGGGCCCCGTGGTGAACATGTCTCAGGATTTCCTTCAGAGCCACAGGATGGGGTTGCTAACGGGGGCGCCCTCCATAACTGCAGGAGGAGCGTTCCCCTCCTACCCAGCCCTGACCTCGGGTCTCCAGCCCGGAGCCCGTGCACTGCCTCTTCAGAGCCCCATCTCTGTGCAGATGGCCCTCACTGGAGAACCCCGACACTGTCTGAGCATGGCCTACAGTGGGGGCTACCTGGGCGCGCATCACACCTTCACAGCCGGCTGCTTCGACAGGTGACGCCAGGAGACGGAGAGGGAGTCCACCGCAATGCTTCCATCCCACCTCCCCACCCCAAAACATCCATTCACAGACCTCCTCTCCCTCTCCGTCGGCACGGCAACACCTCTCACCACCCCTGTTTCCCCTCCGCACTCGCATAGACGGCTCAAGCGTAAGCAGAGGGCCAAAAGCAAGACAGACCCGGTGGAAGTCATCACGCTGACGTGACGAAAGCTCCTCTGCCTCGAGTTAAACCCCGAGGCGCTGCAGAAATCTCTCTGCCATAATCTGAACTGGCTTTATAAATGTATGTTATTATGAGACTGTCATCACTGTGAATGAGATGAAAGCAGCAGTGTGATCAAACACCCACCTCATTCAGTGCCTGTTCTCGGTTGTGTGTGTGATAGCTGAGCCAATTTTAGAAGTGCACAAAACACAACGTATCTGTGGTAAATGCGTCTTGCTGCTCAATATATATATATTTTTTTTTACTTCTAATCCCAAAAATGTAACACATTTCATAGGAAATTTGGCTGATTATATATTTATGTAAGCCAACGTTAGACTAAAGATAGAATGAAGTAAATGGAGGCTTGTTGCTTTACTGGAAGAACATAAAAAGGTTATGAATGCCTTTCAAGTTGTTTTTTCCCTCCTAAATCAGCTAGCATTTGATGTAAAGAGCTGAAAGGCTTCTCTGAGAATTCCTCAGAGGAGACCAAGAACTCAATGTTTTGTGCACAGCAGGTGACGTCGATTGGCTCAAACAGGCCGGCAGTATTCAGTTTTCTTTTTTCCCCTCCTCCTCCCATAGTTTTGCTCTCACCCATGCAGGTGTGAATGTGGCTCTCCCACAAGCTTTCTCATACTGGCGTTTTCATTTCTGAAACACAAACTGATGTGACTGGACCAGCCTGGTGAAGATGACGTGCAGGTTTGTTGTGTTGTACATATGAAGTGCTGCTGCCTTCTCAAGAACTGCTGGTTCTGTCTGTGTTAATGACTCCAATGTTTACATGAACCACTATCAGGGACTTTATCAAGATTACTTGAATATGATGCCATTGAAACATGTTATAGCTTTTATTTATAACTTTTTGTTCTTTATTTTTAATTCTCATTTTGTTTGATGTAGTGTAGCTTTTTATACCAACTTAGAAATCCACCATGCAGCGAGTGTAGTTTTCTTTTTTTCTGTATGTTCAGGCTCAGGTTTTAAGGCTGAAGCTGCCTTCTTTTCTGTCTCTGCTTTTTGTGCTTTAAAGTGGATGCCAATGTAGCATCTGTGCCCCCCACCTCCCACCTTATCACTGGATCATTCTCTGTGTATCTCACTAACTGAATGCATTTTGCTGCATAAAGGACCCCGTTTTATAGTTGCTAGTTTCACTTTTGAACATCTGCAGCCAGTCATCTGTAATTGCTTCCCAAATTTGTAAAGTTGCAAACCTCCATCTTCCACTTCCTGTTAAAATGTAAACACATTCCCAGTTTCCCAGAGCCGATCAGAAGGGTTGACCACAGGTCACCATGCTGGTATTTCACATGTTTAAAAGTTCTGTTTGATCTAAGTTAGGATCCCAATAGAGGATTTAATGGAGTGTCCAGAAACCCTATAATATGCTGAAAATTCTTCCCAAAGAAAACTTTAATTCTGTGCATATATCATCAGTAATTACCTACCTGTAGGAGAAAGATGTCATGTCGCTGAGGTTATAGAAAAGTGAGCAACTCTAATGTGATGGAAGGCTGACAACTTTTTACTAAATATTTCACAATTTTTACTTTTGCTTTACAAAGTTGCATTGTGCATCAATCTATCTCATTAGCAGTGAGTTCACTTTGAGTCTCCCTGGATAAAATCCAAACAACTACGAGATTTACAAAAGGGCAGAACGATTCAGTTCTTCATTCTGTGGCAGCCTTTTCAGACTTGTAAGAACTTATCAGTGGCCTCTTTTCATAGTGTTGCTGCTTAATATTTAATAGCAAATTGTTCCAATCCATAGATATCTCTAGTTGTTTTTATTTTAAATTGTATAAATCAGTCAAAACTAGGGTCAGCAGCTGTTGGCTTTCCACTGCTGTCTTGTCTTAGAAGCTCACTGTAATATAAGATCATCTTCAACAGGAAAAGTTATTAATACTGATAAACACTAAACCTCAGTTGAGAGAGCCTGAATTATTCCTTTAAGTTGAACAGAATGTGTTTTGGTGCTTTGAGAAACCATTAATCAGCAACCAATAACCTAATTTAGATTAATCACTGCTTAAGAAATGTATTCCCACAGCATGATCCGGCCACTGCCATATTTCACAGCAGGGATAGCATATTCAGGGTAATGTGTTGTGTGGATGAGCAACACAAACATGAATCAAACAGGATGAAGTGACATTGATCTAGTCAGCTGCACATTAACACACAGGCACTAAGTGAACCAGTGAGTCGTGTGTTTGTTTCCATCAACACATATTTCGGGGGAAATGAAGCAGATACACCACATAGGGTTTTGATTTTAGACCAGACCAAAAAATAAAAACAAATGAAAGTGCTTTCTTTCCTCAAGAAATAAGGGAATAGTTACTGATAACTTTGTAGAATTTCACTTAAAATAAAAAATTCAGTATCTATTTTCTATGTTGTCTGCTATTCGAGGCAGAGAAGTAAACATCACAGTTTCTGGCACCAAACCTAGATTTTTAGTTACACGATGTGTGTTTACTTTGGACTATTGCTGTTCGCTTGCTTTGCAGGCACTGAAAAGTTAAAACTACTAAAATGTTCAAAATGAGGGTTTGATGTTTTGGCTTCAAAGTTAACCATATTGTTGTTTGTTGTGGACACTGCGGGGCATGATGGCTGTGCTTTCCATCAAGTCCCTGAACGTGTGCAAACAGTTCTCCCGATGCGAGGCGTTCAGTCGCTGCAGCTCTCACTGGTCAGTCTGTTACAGTGAGCTTCTTCCATTCACTGAAAACTACTTTTAATGTCTTTGTCTGAAATGAATAATACTCTGTCCTCTTTTTTCTTCCTCTATGTACAAGTTTGTTATATTTTATACATTCCATATATTTGAATTACGTTTTAATTTTATTGTTTCTAGGTTTGTTTGTTTTTTTTTTTGTTAGTTTTCTGTTTGCAACTTCTTGTTAAGGTGTCAAAAGGTGCAATAAGTTGTCTTTGGGATTTTGTTGACCACAGCCATCACTGACTCATGTAAACCACTGGTTCAACGTTAACTTATTTTTTTTTCTAATTAAACGTGTAATTTGACTTGAGCTCCACTAGAGGGCATTAGGCTCTGAACACAGTGAATATGTTGCATATTGCAGCTATATGCTACAAGTGAAAAGTATTCCAGGATACTTGGAGCTTTGAGTTTTAAATGTTTTTGTTTTCCGTGTCCTAACCATGAACGGTGCTGATGCCACTCACCTCACCAGACAACACGTGTTCTTTGTAATAGTGATGAAATGACACCACGACATTTATTTTTTTATTTCTTATAACGACTTGTAGTCTTGGTTTATTTGACACTGAATGGTAAAAATGTTTTATCATTGTGCCATGACAAAATAAACCCACATTTGAGTTGATTTCTGGGACGTGTTTTCTATCACATCATTTATGTACTTTCCCGCCCCCCCCAAAATCTGAACCAAATCTTTTGAACCTATTCTTTTTACTCAGAAGGGTGAAATGTTAAGATTATGAGCTGTGTCACTCACCAGATGTCTGACAGAGCTATCATTTAGCCTCTGATCTGCTTGGTCTGATCCTCGCCTCCGCAGTCCAGTCAGAGCTTTCTGAGTTGCAAAGTGTTTGGCCCACTCAGTGATGGGAGACTCTGTTACACATGAGACATTATGCTTTGATACAATGCTGGCCTCACTGCCTTCATCTTGACTCTGGACACAGAATGAAATCATGGAAAACACACAAGTATTTGTCTCATTTGTCATGAGACAAATACTTGTCTCATGATGACAAGTATTTGTTTATAACCAAGTAGTATAAATGACTCAATTTACCACCTATATACTAAAAGCGATTACTGATACTTTCTTTTTTCAGGTCAGGGATAAAAGACAGGTTGAGTTATTGCAGTGGCTGCATCCCTTTCTGCAGATATCACAACTCTGTCAACAGTTTTGCTGCAGCTAAGATTTTCGTTCACTTTTAATGGATTTTCCCCAATTTATTTATGCCAAAGGTTTATTGTCCACTGCAGGACTTTGTCTTTTCAAACTCTTTTTAGAGAACCGGCTCTTTTTCCTCGGATCACTTAAAAAGAGTCGGCTCTTTCGACTCCAATGGGGCTTTTCAGATTGATTTATTTTTGTTCCTTAATTTATTATCCAACAGAAAAATGTTGCAAAATGAATGAGAGCTCATAGTCGGAAATGATTACATTCAGCAGCTCTTTTTCTGGGTCAGCGTAAAGTGAAACGTACATTTTGAGTTTTAAAATGCAATACGAGTTTGTCATTTGGCTTTTGATTGTTACATTGACAGATTTACCTGCGGAAAACTGATGGACAAACACAAGTTTCCCATTTTGTCTGAAACTTGTGTTTGTATTGAACCAGCAATCAGAAAACATGCTTCTGTTACATGAGAGTTTCCTACTCTAAAGTAATGGGTTTTAAATGTTTTCTTCTCTGAAAAACACACCAGCAATAAATCTCAGGCTCTGAAGGACTGAAGGGATCATTTAAATCCACAAGGGGGCATCCTGACCTCTCTTATACTAAAGACAGAGCAAGAAAGAGAATTAAACTCAACCTTAGTTATTGTTTTAGTGATGTAGAAAATATGTGAGTTACACACAAAAAAATTACATTTCAACACTATTTGCTGCTTACGATGGTTTAAAAATATAATAAATTAGATCTTTGCTTGCTTATATTCTGTATTGTTCAACAGACTGAGAGACTGCTATGATTTTTTTCCCCTCCATGCATGGGAAGCACTGTGTTGCCATGACGCTGTGACATAATGCAGGGTAACAGCCGACAGATGACAGAAAGTTCTTAGGGGGTGAAGCCACACTGTGCTGTTGTCTTGCATGTGAAGACACAATTTGATCACTGTGTTGTTTAATGCAACCACTGCACATTATCAGTTCAGCTTTACTGCTATTTTAAGTTGATTTTTCCTTGAAACAAATTAGAGAAAATTGAAAAGTGGAATAAAATTCTGTAATTTTGTAATTTTTTAAAACGTTTTTTTTTTTTTAAGTAAATGGTTCGTAGTTAAGTAAGTGACTTAACGATGAACATTAAGAGACGATAATAAATGTGGTTGATTTTTCGACAGAAAGGTGGATGTGACTGGTGGTTTCACTGAAGGCAGATCGTCTCTTTCATTAGAGATCACAGTTGAAGTTTGTAATGATCTGCACAAAAAAAAGAAAATGTATTTTACAAAACTTTCTTGTAGATTTTTAAAATAAACTTATTGTTTAAATACAGATCAAAAGACCCAGATCTATGAATAGTGAAGAGTTTTAATAAATTAATGGGATACTTTAATTATTTCATAAGTTATTTATTGTCATTTGAATATTAAATATTCACTCTCCATAAGAGTCTCACTCTTAGCAGTTTGCTGTCTGTCTGTCTGTCTGTCTGTCTGTCCATCTGACCTTTCTATTGATTTATAGATCAATAGTTTTACTGTATGGAAATTATAAAGAACAAACCTGGCTCTTAGTGAAATCCTAATGATTCAAATTCTTAACAGCATCATGACTTTAACACAGACATGAAAAATAATACTGAATAAATAAATATGTCAAATAAAATCTAATTGAAAACATAAATAAGTGACAAGTTTCTCACTGTTATCGTCTGTAAGATATAGGACTATTTCTTTTTAGTACTAGATATGGTCCCAACAAACAAATGGCACAATATTATTTTACCCTTTATCTGAAAATAGTGCCTGTTTGTTTTTGCCATACAGTCCCCTGCATTAATTATTGCTCGAAAGATCTTGCCATACCAATTTATTCCTCTGTATTTAATTTAGTTTCTTAATTAATTCTCGCATTTTGTTCTTCGTGGATTTTCGTTTAGTTTCCTTTGATTAGTCATTACTTGGTTTATTATTATGCCCTCTTTAGTTTCTCTCCTGTTATTAGTTTGCTTCTCCTTTCTATTGACGTTCATCAATTCACTCATCAGGCCATGTTTTGTTTAGAACTTCCTGTTTTATTTGAAAAGCAAACGTTTTTGTAAGAGGAAGAAGGGCGCCTCTCAGTGGCAATCAAGATGAAGTACATCTATTGTGCTTTATTTAAGTTTGACTTACATTTTGAGTTACATTTAGGTCAGGAGTCCTTTATCTACCGCCACAACTGATTAATAGGCAACACCTTTTATTACCATTATTATTATTTATACCCCAAGATCCAGTAATTACCATGCTGAATGTGCAGCAATAGCTTCTTTCAGTGCTTACAGCATGCACACAACCGGAGGTGTTATTTCCACTGCTGAACATAAACTGAGTAAATCAATTTGCTTGGGTGCTTTTGGATGAATGAATAAGTGAGAGTTTTTTCCTTTGATAATTCTTTAATTTTCTTCATTTTAATGAAATGACACATCACCATCAATAAAAACTTTGCACAATAGCATTTCAAATCAGAGTGTCAAACTGTTCAATTGTTGGATATATAATTGGTGCTGTGATCCCATTCTGCTACATCCTGCTGACAAATAGAAAGAGCTCAATTGAGATGTTTCCCTGAAGAACTCTTAGGTGCACAACAGAAACATTAGCATCACGCTAAAACATTAAAATTATGTTAGAAGTAAGGATTAGTTTGAGGAAAATTGATAATTAACATGTTAAGGATTTTCTTTAGTTTCAATGTATGTCCTGTTAAAGATGAGAAATTCACACAATACATTCCGTAATTTCATCAGTTCTGCAAAAATCAAACCTCAAAACTCATGATCGACTCATTCATTGGAGAAATTCATTTGAGTGACGCTGACAGTCTGCTTGTGGCGTGGTTTAATGTCGTAACTTTCGTTCTCTTGCTTTGAGAGGCCGGAGCAACCGTTGTCTGCCATTCGTCTTCCCAAGGAGACATGTTGGGTCACGCAGAGCTAGATCCTCCCACTCACTCTCTTAAAAGTCACACTGTTTTCTCCTGGAGTTACACAAGTCTGATCCGTGAACATGGCAGAATACAGACAAAAAGACAGTCTGGGGTTATTATATGACAAGCTATAACTCACATTCAGCTGACTGAGGGTTTAAATCACTTTTAGAGTTTCAAAGCCTTCTCTCACCATTTCTAGTTTGTCATTAACAATCTCTGCAGTGAAGAAATATTCTGGAAACTTCAGAGACAGCTTCCCATCATTCATTTTTGCAGTGCCCTGCAGGTCACAAAGATCAAAATGTCTCAAATAAAACAATCAGTTCTTTTCAATTTTTCAATTGAAAGGGACTTACCGTAAATTTGACACCTTTCATCGACTCCATCTCGCACTCCTGACCCAATGTGAAACTGGTGGTCCAGGTCCAGCCAGGGATGCTTTGTGTCCAGGTGAAGTTGTCGCCATCCTGAACCACCTCAGTCACCACTTTGTGCTCTGTCTTAGCTGTCTGAAGCCCTGTGGTGGAGAAATTCATTGTCCAATGAAAAATAATTAAATATTTGAATAAATCATTGCTCACTGAATCAACAACCAAATGAAGACATCTTTATACCAATTGCTTCCAAAAACTCGTCATAGTTCGCCTGAGTCTCAAGCTGGTATTTCCCTGCGAAAGCCATTCTGCTGACTGAGAACAGAGGAGCTGTGGAAAGAGTTTATGAGTCAAGAAAGGAGGGGCAGACCTTTTTCAATCTGCCTCTTCCTCTCCTGTGACGCTTTGGGAGTTGCATGAAAAATGTTAGTTATTTTCGCAAGAGTTAAGTGTCCCGTTGTGTTAAGTGAAGGGACGTCCTTGCTTTGGTTAGAATCCGGTTGTTCAACCGTTTCATGATGGAGATCTGGGGAGCAAGTTAAAGCTTGCTTGGATTTGTGAAAGTGGCAGAGAGGAACTGCTATGGTCATTTGGCACATCTCCTCCTGGGGGTTCGTCATGTTTTAAATTAAGCACTATATTAAGCACTGATGAGGATAATGGGTTGTGATTCCTTTTTGTGCATTGACTTACTGGCTGTTTGTTTGTAATGGGTTGACACTAAAACATCTATTAGTCATGAAAAAGAGTGAAGCAGTCCATCCCCCCTATTTACACAAGTGGTACGTCCCAACCACACAGTCACTTCGTTGTTGGCTTATTAAGTCAATATTGAATTATGATCAAAAAGGTTGAAGTTATGGTTGAGATCGATGATTGGTGGCGGACAAACCATCAAACAATCATCCAATTCTAGTCAATTAACCAATTTTCAAAATATGTAATTGAATCAATGTTGTTTTGTGGTTGAATTCTAATAACTGAAATGTCAACGTTTAATCCAGTGTTGCTCAACACTGGTCCTCACTGCCCTGCAAGTTTCAGGCATTTCCCTAATTCAGCACACATGATTTCAATTGATGACTGATAAACAGGGTTTTGTGAAACACAATCATCTGAAAACATGCAGGTCAACTTGACTTGAGGACCAGGGTTGTGAAAAAACTGGTAATCAAGCACTGTATTGAGATCAGTGGATTGTTATTCCTTTCTGTACATTTTCTTGTCTGTAAATATTATGACTGGCTGTGTGTACGATTGTGTTGACACTTGCCATTTAGGGCTAGCTGCTGCAGATGGGCTTTAAATCATTTTAAGTCTCATGTTTTTCTTTTTTATTATGATGTGCTTCTATTTCAAAACAGCTAATTAACAGCCTGCAGCAGTCAAGTACTGCAGAAGGCTGTTAATCACCCACAGGTTGTTTCTGCTGTGTTGAATACAACCAATTTCTTCCCTGAATTGCATCTTCAGCTGTTGATTTGTTCTGTTGGCTCAGAGTTCTGCATCCCGACTTTTGACAGGAACTTCAGAAGCAGAAACAGCATTGTTAATAACGCTCCAGTGACTTCCTGTTTGCAGCACAAAATGCATTTAAAATAATGTTTGTGAGACTGATAAGGTCTAAGTGGAAAGAAATGGATCTGTATTTTAAAAAAAGGTTTAGAAAATTATTATTTGAAGAGCCATTTTCAGTTGCAGTACAGCTTTAAGTCTTTAAGTGTTTGACCAGTTTTGCACAAATCAACAAAAATGTCTGCCCATTTTTCTTTAGTTCCTCCAGCTCAGACAGTTGAATATACTTTGAAACTATACTGACTACTTCAATTGTGTAGTATTGATATATTTCAGGTCAAAAAGATGCAGGATAATGGGTTGTGATTTCTTTATGTGCATTGACTTACTTGTCCATCTGACTAGAACATGTTTTCCAATACCTGGCTTTCTGTCCATTGAGCTTACGTTGTACTCATCTGACCTTAAATTTCTTTAACTGATCTCTAAAGATTACTGCTTCTTCACTTAAATCAATGCATATCATGTGTAAGACTGGTCTTGTCAAAGTAAAGACACAAATCTTTTTGAAAATCCATGTGAATGCATAAAAATGCTAGTTACAAATGCTCTCCATCCAACCTGATTAAGCTTAGACTATTTCACAAAATAAATTATTAAAATTTCAGTAGATTTGAACAGCTTATAGAGACGTATCAAAATAGAAATGGAGCAAAACCTGGTATTTAGTCAAGGCGACTGGAAAACAAAAGCATGCTAGACTTTCTTTGGAAAAAAAATCCCACTTTAGTTATTCACAACTTCTGTCAGCGTATCGCTAATGAGGCAATGAAACGATTTCTTGGTTGTTTTATTTGGAAAATGTGAAGCAGGGTGTTGATGTGAGTCAAAATTACTTTTGATTTACAGTTCCTTATGAGAAAAGTGTTTGCGGCGGTTAAACATTGTTCTTGTAGGGTATTCTTAAGAGTTTGAACTTCCTGTTTTTTGTGACAAGGAAATGTTTTTGTAGGAGGGAGAATGGCGCCTCTCAGTGGCAGCCAAGAAGAAGTACATCTATTGTGCTTTATTTATTCATTAAACTTTGACTTGACTTTTTCTAATAAAAAATTAGTTATGAATTATGTTAAGGTCATTAAACCATTAATAGAAAGATAGATTACTGGTTTTGAGCACCCTGATTAAATGAGGACCTTCTCTGCAGAGTCTGTCAGACAAAATTAAGTGATAAAATATTTTTGGAACTTTTATAGAACACAAGAATATTTCATTTTGCTTTCTGTCCATCCATTTTGTTTGAGTCAAAATGAAGCATTACAGTACAAATGTGTTAACCCATACTTTAATCCAACTAGTTTTTAAAGTCACACTAGTCCCGAAAACAACTTTTTTGCTGATTAACTGTTTAAATAGGTCACTTAGGGTTTTATCTTTGTTTCTGTGCAAATTTGGATATTTTCATGCCATTTGTTTAGGTTTAGGGTTTGGGTTAGGGTAGGGATAGGGTTACTGAGCCTAAAACCGTCTCACTTTATTGGCCTTCCTCGGTGGAACACTGTTTTCTCCAGGAGTTACACAAGTCTGAACCATGTACATGGTGGAATACAGAAAATAAAGACAGTCTGGGGTTATTTTATGACAAACTATAACTCACATTCTGATCAAGTGTACGCTACTTTTGGATTTTGTGTGTTGTTCTTCAACAACACACAAAATATTTGGTCAGACAAGGAGAGCAATAATCAAAGCAGCTGGAAGGTCCATGATGATTCTGAAGGAGCTGCAAAAATTCACAGTTCAGAAGAATGTGTTGACATGACTTTTGGTCTTTAAGGAAGAGACTCAAGAAAAGGTGTTTTCTTGACAGAAAGCCAATACCAAACATCATTTCTTATCCTTTAAACAGGCATGTAAACTCACAGAGTCTGGTGAGAAATATTTCAATAAATGCCTTTACCATTACTCATGGTAAAGGCATCATCATAGTGTGAGAAAGTTGTTCTTCAGAATGAAAGCTGTCCGGAGTTGTTGCAGCTGCAGGTACACTGCTGTACCTGCACTGGTTCTTACTCTGAGTCAATACTCAGAATACAAAGATAAATGGAATCTTTTCTTTGGATATTTATTTGTTAAAAAAAAAAAGAAAGAAAAGCAGTTTTACTGGTTAGTTTTGTGTTGGTTTATTATCATATGAAATTATCATATAAAATCTCAATAAAAACATACCAAGCTATTAAAAGTGACAAACTATTAAAATGTCTCTGGGGTGTAAATATAAGGCACTGACCTGATCAAGGAAAAATGTAGTAATAAACTTTGGTATTGCTAATTTCTTCCAGTATTCAGGAAGTTTCCTACTAAAACTAAAGGATTACTCTCTGGCTTAAGTCTCTGGAAATTATTTTACCATGCATTAGGGAAATTGGTAGATGGTGCTGCATAAACGTTTGAAGTTTCTAATCATTTGACCTTCATGTTTACCCAAAAGGGAATGTTCAGTTTAAATCTCTGCTGGGTCTCGGTTGTAATCTTTCTGGTCGCTCTTTGTGGGGTTCAGCGTTGGATTCTTTGCTTTGGTTACCTCCCACCGTCTATATAAGTTAGGCTTTAGGATGGTTTTAACCACACTGTGATGCACTGGTTCCATGTGTATCAGATGTGTGGTGGACAAGTGACCCTGTGTTGCCAGCTTGTTGTTTTTCTCCTTGACAAGCTGAAAATGGCAATAGTTGGTAGGAAATAATAGTTTGGTTGTGTGCATGTTGTACACATTTATTTTCTGGGGACAGTTAGTTATTTTGTTCTCTTTGGAACCAACATTTGTTTGTTATGACAGAGCCATGCGCCAAGGCAAACTTTGACAGATTGTTTGTACCAACCAGACAGGTTGCTTTGAAGCATACTCTACTTTAAGGATGTGGTTAGCCTCATCCATAGTTGTACCAAAGGTTCTCTGTCATGCACATGAATTTACTATTTGAGCATTTAAGCTTTTTCATTAGGAAAACACAATGACACACTTTTATTGAGTGGGTAAAATACATTTATTCTGTTTGTGAGCACAAATGTTTAGTTCACTTTTTGGATTTCGTAAGCTCTTCTCTCAGCTTTGGTTTCTGAACATTAATACTTGTGTATTTTACTGGTTTCTTACCTTTTATGACTCCTGGGAATCTGCCCAGACAAAAGATGGTGGCCAGGGCTCAGAACAACTAATTACATGAAGGGGATAATTGGACTGCACCACCAGCTCCTGTTGAACAGGGAGAATTTGTATTTTCTCCCTCTTCTAGATTTTTGCATTTGACTACAGATTTATATTCTAAGTCTAAGATTCTAAGTTTAATTTAGACTTTGAATAGAAATGATTCTTATGTTCTTCTGAACAAAGTTTCGTCTCTGTTCAGGAGAAATTCAGATTCGAAAATTTTTTTTAGCAAGAGTCATTACATGTGGATTTGGTATGAAACAAAGAATCACTATGTGGAGAAACAACTCCTCCTTTGTTATCGTGTTTGATCTGTCCTCATTCGTTTAATGAGTTTTCCAGAGAATAATCATCTGACTCATATCTTAATTAATTAAAACGAAAGGGCAAAGTTTATATGTTCAGTTTTAGTTTCAGAATGTCTTTGTGATGACATAAATTTATGCTCATACTTTAAAAAATATTTGCCAGGCTGCCAAAAATTGTGAAGTTTGATGTTACCTTTAAGTATGAGTGTCTGCTACATCATCTTCAGTCTTTAAATTACAAAATAACTTCTCCAAACATGATAAAAGTAAAAATTGCATTACAGGTCCAAAGCTTTATGAATTTTGTCCAAGCCAATTTTTCCCGCCCCTCTAATCCTTGAGGTTCAATTTAAAATCCATATTATTGCAAATATTATAGCTTTTGTCCAACAGAAAAATTAATAAGTTGTTACACATCAAATTGGAATTGCATATTTTATTTTCTCCATCACATTTCTACAAACACACACAATATATTTGAAGATTGTGCGCACAGCAGAAAACTTCACACAATATTTTATTTTCACAAAATACCACAATATCAGAGAACTGCAACAAGAAAGGTCGTCTAATGCCTGGTCGCTCTTTGTTTTACAAGAGGTTGCTTTGATTTTACAAATCAGATTCAGGAAAAATGATGAGTCGAAGCTAAAAGTGTTTGAAATGGTTTAGCTTAGGTTTCTCCAAAGTACATCTAAAACGACATGCAGTTCTCTTTTTGATTCAAGCAGGGCAGAAGAAACAGGTGTATTTGGACATCTTAGTGGTCACTGCTCACTGAGAGAAACCTTTCACCAATTATAAACACAGAAATGAAGAGTAAATGAACAGATCAGCTCCTCAAACTAACCACTGAAGACATGCCACTGACAGATGAAGCAACACAAACCATGTACAGTGAAACCTGCAAAGCCTGCACTCCACTCTTCTGTAAATCAGAAGCTGCCTGCAGTCACACCTTGTCATCAGGCATGATGATGTCCCTGTTGAGCCCTCGCTTGTCTTTAATGTTCCCAAAGGAGAAAGAAAACACACCTCCAGCAGTCCCCTCTGCCCGTTTCCCCTCTCTGCCGTCCCCTCTCCCGGCTCCCTGCTCGCAGTCTGCGGTGCTGCCGGGCAGCAGGTTGGGTGTGGAGGGCGCTGAGGTGGCGGCTCCCCAAATGTACAATGTTTCTCCCTCTGGGCACGGCGGGAGGCCTTGGCTCAGGTAGCTGGGGCTGGGGCTGGCAGAGGACGGCAGGGTTCGCTGACTCCCGTTCAGCCAGTTGGAGATGTGATCCGTTGAGCTCTTCCGTGAGTTTCCAGAGGAGCGGAAGGTGGAGGAGCGGTAGTTGTACGTTCTCCAGCCGGGGCGTTTCTGCTGATGGCAGTGGCACCTCAGGATCCGGATGAAGGCCAGCTTGAACTCGCGGCTGTAACAGGGGTAGATAATGGGATTCAGGCAGCTGTTGAAGTAGCCCAGCCAAAAGATGACTTTGAAGAGGGTCTCAGGTGGCCGCAGATGCACATTAAAAGACCCTGAGGACAACAGATGAAAGGAGAATGATAAGTGGAAAACACTTATTTGTACTGAAAATCTTATTCTCTACAGGCCAATCTTTTCTTCAAAAAGAACCTCAAAATAAATAATGACTCAGTGTTTTGGTTATTTAACATAAACACTCTGTTTTTATTGGTCTTAAATGAGTCACCAAGGCTTCTGGACCCTTGGTGATAAAATCAGAGATGCAACACGGTTTTGTGCTCATGTTGACAACTCGGTGAACTACGGTCAAACTGTACTCCTCCAGTTCAGATAAACCACTCCAAGGCTTTAGGTTGTTAAACTAAGCATAAACTTTACAGCATGATAAAATAATAATAATAAAAAAACAAACAAACAAAAAAAAAAAACAATCCCTAAGAATATTGTTGCTTTCTTAGAAAAAGAAAGCAACCATAAGAAATAAACCGTAAACATCAAGCATTTTGTGATGAAATGCTTAAAAAGGAAGAGTCCAGAGATTCATTTGACACATTTTTTGTTTCAAAAATTGCTAACTTAAATGAAGAACTTTTATTCTAAACTTCTTTGACTGAAAATGCTGAGTCTAGATTATTTACAGTGACAAAGGCAGAAGACATAACTTAGTAAATAGGATAAAAACATAACTGGACTGAGTGTAACTCTTGGTTTCATGTATAGGATCGATCCATATTTATCCAGCAGGTGGCAGCATTGATTAAAACGTTTTGCACAGAGTGAATCAAAACATCACCACTGCGAAACATTAACCATCAAAAGACAGATTTCGTGTTTAGAAGCACCGTTTATAAACGGGTTGTGTGCTTATCTAAATAAAACATTGTAAAATATTTTTAAAGAGTACAAAGATTGATGCAATCTTGGATTCCTCTTTAATTTTGTGGGAGAGTTTTATGTCTTTGAGACGCAATCATTAAATGAAATGGTAGGTTTTAGGGAGAGGTCATGAAGCTTAAAGGCCAGTAAGACACTTCTGCCTTCCACACATAAACTAACACAGGTTAATGTTGCGTGTAACGCTCAGGTAGACAGTCCTGAGCGTAACGTGTTGAAGCAGGCTCATAATGTTTAAAAATCAACGACTTCTGCACTCGTATCAATCTGCACTTGATGACAATCGTTCCCCGGTTGAGATTTAATAGACGAGAATAACAGACAAAAGTGCAGAGGAGATGAGAGGAAGTAGATAACAAAAGTCCATTAATACGCACAGCAAGAGCAGGATTAGTGTGGAACAGAGACATTATGTGTTCGCATGCAGGCAGATATGAAGAGTTCTTAAATTAAAGCGACCCACGTTCTTACATTAATGTCATGCTCCCGGAGAGGCTGAAGACGCATCGCAATTTCAGGATTTCGAGTGTGAAATTAGTTCTGGTAATGTATGACAGACGGCTGAAGGCACCTCGGTTTGACTTTTATAGGAACATTGGAAAGACGGCTTGAATGATTCCTTTCAGTACTGCGTGTTTTATATTTCACTGACGCATGTTGAATGATGAAGGTGAGGGGTCTGCACACACATGCTTACTGTTGTTCTGGATGTTAATCCCATAAACAAAATAAAACTCTACCTTGAGTGTTTTGGAGGCTTATGAACTCTTGGCCTCTTGAGCTGCCAGCATCTTTTCTAAGCAGCTGGTATTTTCACATGATTTTTTTTTTTTTTTTTCCTTTTCTGGAAACCCACTTAAATGTGACTGCATGACTGTGTGAGTGATGAGGATGACTGGGATACAGGGTATGCCTCTGCAGAGAGAGCCTGTCTTTATCCATCTGAGTTTAGGCAGCAGATCCTCATATATTAGGATGGTGATGAGTGCTGTCATCACAAGCCCTAAAGGATCAAATGTTAAAGGAAACTTTTTTCATTGGTTCTTAAGAGCATTTAATGTCTGATTTCAGAGATCAATTTTTTCAGACTGGTGTGTCGGCTACAACCATTCAGCTTCTCGTTTACCCAAGTAGGCAGGAAATTAACCCAAATGCGCCTCCAGTGTTTCTAATGAGGTGTGCAATGGAGCCAAATGACCGAAACAACAACAGAGCAAATGATTTTTCATTACTTAAATGTGGAACTCCTACCAGCCCAAAGGATCTTAAATCAGATTGCTAAACTCCCAGTTTATTAAACCACAAATAAAAAATGTTAAATATTCCACAGACGGCGCTGCAGTGGAGAAGGACTAAAACCTGTCACAGGTTTGATTCCCGGCCTGCTGGCCTTGTCTTCTCTCTGATTCACAACCCGCTGTCCGGTCTGACCGCTGTCACACAAGTCACTAAAGCTGAAAATAAAACTAAAGAGAACAAATACACTAATATAAAATAAATGTAATAGTTTACTCTATTTTATTTAGCTAAATTTAATGTATCAAAATAAAGGCCATAAATGGGATAACTAGTAAAAAGTTATCCTATTTACTAGGATAACTACCTTGGCACGACACCAACCAGAATAGAGTTGGATGTCAAATCATGCCCCTGTGAAAGCAAAACCGCGCCCCTGTTAAGTATTGAAAGACTGAGTGGACGGAGCCAAGAGACCCTGAGACCCTGGGCCAAGCGAGGGGATGAGTGGCCGGGTGGGCCGGGCTGTGGTCAGAACAAAAGAAGCTCTGTTGCCAACTTGGCACTTTGTCGCAATAATTAGCAACTTTTCTGAACACTTTAGCAACTTAAACACCAGCATGAATGAAAAAGTAAAGTAAATAGATAAATAAATTAACAGTGATTGGCAAATAAAGCTCCACATTTAAAAAAAAAAATCACATTTATTTGATCCACGCCATCTGGTTTTATCCTCAGCTTTTTAATTATTGGTCCAAAGTTCTTGCTGTTCTGTTCGATATTTTTGACAAGAAATTGGAGCTTGACCCCTTGACTGCTTTGTTTGGAGTTGCACCTCCACAGTCCACACTGTGAGAATCAGCTATTTATTAATAACAGCATTTATTTAGTTTTAAATTAGGGACGCACTGATATTAAAATTTCAGCTGATATCAATACCCAAAAATAATGTTGCTGCTATTTGCAATAACTTACATTTAAAGATATTACATATATTTTAATATTATTTCAGAATCTTGAAAAAAAAAAATGACCAAACTGGTGACCTCATCACTGCTTTTCTGCTTCCTGACCTGTAGCATGACCAAACACCCTCACCCTCCAGTAAGAAGACCAAAATAAACATTGTTTAATATTAGCCCAGTATTATTTGTCAAAACTATACAGACATGTTAAAAAATGACTTAACATCAGCTGGTAGCTGATAGTGTTAGTTGCAATGTGTCACACATGCCTAATTTGAATGAAACAGTTCTTAAGTAGAAACAGTTGGTGGATATAATAACTAAGGTTTTAGCTTATTTTAACAGTGGTAAAAATGATTGTTTTTTTTTTTGCTTGTTTAAAATAAAAACAGAAAATTTATGTTAAATATTTCAGTTTCACATGTTTGTGGAACATAGCGAAGCTGATTTATTCAAGACTATTTTGCATAAGTTTCATTCTATCCCATGTTTGAATGAGAGGTAGAACATTTTGGCTTAAAGTTAATTGAACGACAATGATTTGTTGTAAAATCTTTTTTCTTAATTTACTCAAAACAAATTGCAAAACAAATGTTCTCACAGTTCAGACCAAGCAATCAGTCATAACTATTTCTACTATAACACACACACAAAAAAAATAGACGTTTGGTGCATTGCATATCTGTGCCTGATCAAATTTGTTAGACGTTATTTAGAAGGCAGACATTTGTTTACATCAGTTGTCACGGTTTGTGATGCATTACAAACTAAACACCAGCACTGCATCAACAAGGCAATGAGATCAAGAGGGATTTGTTCTGCCAGACAGGATTGCGTGAAGGTGCAGATTTTTTTGGGGAGGGATGAAAGATTTCTGGAACACAGCTGCATTTGTCTTCCTAAATCTGGCCCTCAAGCCAAAAGTGCAATCAGGGAAGCAAATAGTTTGACTATCAGGATGGTAACTCACAACATGACGGTCATAAAAACCAACATACAGAAACAATCAAGGTCTGTAGAGATGTGGGAACACTCAGCAAGGGAATGTGTGCAGCTACAACTGTAGTTTATTGAACAGGCCTTGATTGCATTTTGGTACGACTTCGGTGAGATGAGAAACGTATTTATTTAATATTGTGAAATTCACATGAGCTTAACTTTTGTCCTGAGCTATGTAACTGAGCATCATCACGCCAGTGTTTTACAGCTAAACAAGGAGATAGCATAGTGTTGAGAGATCTTTTTTTCCCCCCACAATAGTGAGCAAAAGACCAGTCACGACTATAGAGAAGTGTAGCAATAAAATCCTCCATTTAATGCTGTTCACAGTGGACAGCCATCAAACACACATCCTCCTAAGAGCAATTTACTGCTACCTTCAAGAAAACACCATGACAATACGGGAACAACGAAGCCAAAGTTAATATCTCAATTTATTACAGACGGAGTAAAACATCCATCAGGCATTTCTTATCAGAGACTAATACATTTTTAAAAGAAAAGTGATAATTAAAGAAGGCCCGTTTCTTAACATAAAATGTTTCAACTTTAATGCATTTAATTAACAGAAGAATAAAACGTCCAAAGCATCAACTAACAGCACGTCCTTTGATGCAGGTCGTCTTGAGTTTAACAAAACAAAAATCCAATGGTCGTTAAGAGCTTATGTTTTGATTCAAAAGTGGAGATAACCTCTGAATTCCTTCATTTGCTGTTCGATTACAAACTACAAATGGACTGAAATAAACTCCACCCTATTTTTCAAGTAATAGTTCATGTTTGAAGCCTTAAATGTACCTAAAAGCATTAAGTTTGTTTAAAACCCTTTAAAAAATGTGCATGCTTAATAATCTTAATAAGGACCATCAGTTTTGACGGATCAGACTGAAAGAAAACTGGAAACATTATTGAAACATTTTAGAACATATCCAGACTTCTTTGGGTAAAAGAAACTCCAAAGGATGAATGGATGGATAGGAGAACGGACATAAAATTGGTATTAATGTGTTTTTCCTTCCTTATCCAGACCCGGAAAAAGATGCTATACTGATGTACTACTTGCAGTTTTCTGGGCCTCTAGATAAGAATATGTGTTAATCTGCTGCTTAAGGCAACAAATACTGAAATATTTTTCTGTTACAGATTGCATTATAGAGCAGAAGTATTTAGACTCAAATCCAGGGAACTGATGCATTAGGTGAAAGCAAAGCGAGGCACTCTGACTCCTCACTTCATTTAAAAGCCTTTCTGGTGGCCTGAGACAAACTCGGATATGCTACCTTCCTCCCAGGAGGAGCTAATAAAAATCATGGCCTCTATAAAGAATAAAGAGGTGGGCCAAGGCCGTCACGTTCATGGATCTCCGTTACACAAGCAGGGGGGATAAAGGGCAGGAAACGCAGGATAACGGCGGAGTGGCCTGTAGCCACATTGGGAACATATTTGTTTGTTTAAGTTCCATGTGAACTTGCTCCATTTTTGTCCTTTCAGGAGTGTTTATGTTCAGAGCCTATAGTATAGGAGGATGCGATGGGCTTGAGCTGCGAGACAATGGTATAAATATACAGCAGATAACTGCGGGAGGTTTGATGTGGGTGGTGGTCTCGGGTTCGTCTGTTAAGAGGACCGCTCGCACCTCCTTCCTGAGGACAGGCACACACACACATCTCACTCCGAAACACAGGAACATCTCAACAAAACTCTGCATCCTGTTATTCTCACTAATTGGACGGAGCGATGCCTATTCTCTGCCATGTGAGGCACACACACGCACACACATGCACGCACACACAGAGAGTCTTTCTATCTTCACAAAGCTCTGCAATGACTTCCTTTCATTTCCATTAATTTCCATACCCTAAATGTAACCTAAACTCAATTCACACCTTAACCTTAAACCTAAACTCTAATCTAAAAACAGAACTTCTTCTTATTGGGCCCCTGGCTTTGGGCCCATAAGGAGTTGTGGGTCCTCGCATGTAGTACTTGTTGGAAAAATGCTAAAACACGCGCACACACACGCAAGCACCCACGCACACACTCGCACACACACCAACTTCTCCCTCTGAAACTCACAAATCTTGTTTCATAACGCCTATAAACTTGATTAATGTGGCTCAGATCGAAAGCACTACGGCCCTCACACAGAGCTTTCAGTCAAACCACAGTGTTGGGATATTTTTAGGAAATCACACTGACAACCCAGAGACCCCTTGCCTTCACCTTCCTCCTGCCCCAGAGACCCTACTGCTCTTCTCTGCCACCTTTTTATACATCACTTTGACATGCTGCCCTCTTATTATTTTTCCTCTTCTAAAAAAATCCCATCTGTTAACCTGGTGCACTGCTGATCGTCAGCTCAACGAGAAACGCACAGAAAAAAAAACCTCCATAAATTTGACATTTTCATAAAGGAGGACTGCGACAGACTGGCGACCTGTCCAGGGTGACCCCGCCTCTCGCCCGGAACGCAGCTGGAGATAGGCACCAGCAACTCCCGACCCCGTTAGGGAGAAGGGTGACGGAAAATGGATGGATGGATAAAGGAGGATACGCGAGTGCTGGTTTCTGCAACACTTCGCAGTTGGACGGTACAGTTTACGGCACCTTCGCAGGATATTTGTGCTCGTTCTGGGTGTTAAGGAGCCGCATGAAAATATGTGTTAGGATGTAACACATGCAGCCCACTGATCATGCCTCTTTGTCTGAGCCGTGAAGATGAGAAACAGGGAAAAAAAAACCCCATTGAGATGCATGACAAATGTCTCCACTGATGGGTGTCTGTTCTGCAAATGAAGTATAATCTATGAAACTCTTAATGAATGCTGTTAAATCAGTGAGGATAGAGTTTAACAGGGTGTATCAGTGAGGATGAAATGGACATCATGAAGCTTTAGAGTTCCAAGTCATAATAAATTGTTCCATGTCTATAAACTGAGCTGTTTTAAGCAACTCTTGACAAAAATCTTCTGTTTATGAAGTTATTGAACCCATTGATGTGATGAGTCTTGCTCTTCTTGTCATTTGGACTGATTCACTGGAGGTGGGTTGTAATATAGAGGAGAGAACATGAACACACGCATCCATCACTCGAAGCAGCAGCTTCTTGATTGAATGATGATTCAACTATCACGATGACGAAACGCTCTTGTAGAAATCAAAGCTCAAAACGTTCGTTTGCACGATGGAGATACATTTTTCTTTCATGCTTCCCACTTTTAATCTACTGACAACCTTCCATGCATTTTGTTGACTGTTATAGATAAAAGACACAAAGTAGTGCACAACTGCTGTCCAAATGTTTCACGAACAAAAGCGGAACACGTTGGCGTGCATCTACTGATCCAGTAGTTGTTAAAACTGCTGGATCTAAATATCTTAAGTTGTTTAGATCTTGTTGGAGTTTTGACACAAATCTTCTTTACGAAATAGTTGGAGCTCAGACAGTTTGGATGGAGAGCAACATGTAGGTTTAGGTCTGGGATTGACTGCAGCGAAATCATCCTATTTTAGATCTGGTTGGATGTATTAGGTTCTTATTATGTTGGATAAGAAGTTTCCAGTCTGCTTCAGCCACCAGCAGGTTTTTTTCCAGCATGTCTTTTAGCTCCATCCATCTTCCCATCAGTCCCATCTGGAGGAAATCCATCCTGCTGTATGATGCAGGAGGTCAAGATGGTCTGGAGCAAGTTTTCATCCATTGCTGCATTCATCTGCCAGTTCTAGTTCCCCTCCCTCACCTGTTTCTGTGGTTCTCTCAGACATTCCGACATAAATCCAAACAATGGAAAGTTAAAGCATGGAAACTAAAGGAGTGTTGCTTGTGATGCTTTTTCAAAAGTATGATATTGTACAGCACAAGCAGGCAGTTGTGAGAGAAAACTAGATCCAGTCATCTTGACCTTAATGATTAATTAAAATGTCTGTACTAGTATTCACGCATCTGTCCTCGCTTGATCCTAACCGATTGCTTAAATTGTGTAACTCTTGTATTTTAATATAACATATTCTTGATTTAAAGCATTCAATTCTGCAATTTAAGAAATTTGCAGAATTTGTGAAGCTTTTGTAAAAAAAGAGCTATGCATGTCCAGTATTATGATATGAACGTATGTCTTTCAGAGTCCTGAGCTGATCTTTGCAAAAATAAGGGTTTAAAACAAAGTAAGGCAAGTAAATAGCATACATCTCCAATATGTTTTTTAAAAAAAAAAAAATCTTGGTTTGGTTTTTATTTAATCTAGAACTGAATGGAGCTGTATTTAGAAATAACGGCATAATAAACAATGGAAGCTCAGATGGAAATCTGTGTTTTTCGTGCTTACAAGGCCACCTCACTCAGCTTCTGATAGCTCGATACAAAAACTATTTTTTGCTCTGAGAAACACTTGTTGGCTGCATGTCAGAAGTGATATGGCCTCATAGCAAAAATTTAAAAAATGAATAGAGGAAAGTCAGGAAAATAAGAAGTCGCTGGTAAAAAATTGGCAGACTGAACTTGTGCTTTAAAAATAAAAAAGATGAGAAACTGCTCAGATGTTGATTGGAAAATAAAAATCAAGCATGAAAGAGGATGAAATCTCTTGGCCAGCAAGACGTGGAGAATGAGTGCTGCTGGTAAGTTTTTAAAAATCCCAAAATGCATTTTGTATTTGGGAAATGCAAAATGCATTGTAAAATTTAGGGGGAAAATTTTACAATTTTCCCCCTAAATATTGGGATCAAGTGCCTTCAGAAATCACAAAATTAGAGTCCATCATGTGTAATATCATCTGTTGCATAAATCAAGTTAAACTACAAAGGCTTCTGATGGACATTAGAAAACATTAGAGAAGAAACGGCTTCATGAACACCAAAGAGCTCAGTGGAAAGGTCAGGAGAGAAGTTCAAAACAGAGTTAGATTATAAAACATTAGCCAAAGCTTTGAGCATCTCACTGAACACAGTTCAATGCAGTATCAAAAAATGAAAAGAGATTGTGACACCACAAACCTAAAAAGACACAGCAGTTCATCTAAACTGACAGATCACACAAAAGAAGAGCATTAATCAGGGAATCAGCCAAGAGATCCGTGTCAGAGAGTCACATGTCAAATCTGATGACAGGACAACTGCGAGTCTTGCACTTCACAAATCTATCCTTTATCAAAGAGAGGATAAAATCTGTCTTTACGCCTCAAAAAAAGTAGTGGCAGAAGCATTTTCTTCAACAAATACCTGATAAAAATGGATTGAACGAAGTAGAGGGCAATACGGCAAAAGACCTGAGATTGGCTTCTGCTTCAGCAGGTCAACGACCCCAAACATACAGCCAGAGACACAATGGAAATGTTTGATAAAAAGCCTTTTCATGGCTTAGAATGATTTAGTCAAAGTCCAGCCCTGAATCCAACAGGAAAAAGTCCAAAATACTTGAAAGTTATTGTTCGCAGAATCTCTCCAGACAGCTTGATCTGTTTTGCGTCGAAGAATTGCGGAAAAAAATCTTCTGTCTCTATATGTGCAAAGCTGGTGAAAGCATTCGGCTGTAACTGCAACTAGAGGTGGTTTTTCAAAATTATTGACTCAGGGGAGCTGAATACAAATATATGCAACACTTTTAAGATTTGTATTTGCTAAAAATAACATGTAATATTATTTACATTTGATACATTTTTGCTGTAATACAAAATGTGGGAAAGTTTGACTATAAAATATAAAGGATATAAACATTTATAGAAATGGATGGGCATGCTGAAGTAGACACAACATTTATTGCTAAGAAAGGTAAAACACTTTTCTTACCTGAACCAAAAGAATGAAGACAAACAATTTAAACAGAAATAAAAATAGAAAACAATCACACTTTAACATAAAGTGTAATAAGGGTTTTTCTTAATTTCAGCCTCATCCTCAATAGTTTAGAAAGTTAATATAAAAGAAAATATTTCTTGTCCATACTTTAGAGAACATAGATCTAAAAGTAGACTACAGCAGTCTGGAAAAGCTCTTACTGCTGGTTAATTTACACATTTTGTGTATAAAACTGCGTCTGACCTGCAGAGCAAAACATTTCTTGAACCACTGACTCTGCAGCTCCTCAGGTGGTTTATTTTGAAGAATTTTCTTATTCAATTTGTAATGTTTATTTCATGTTTTGAAATAATTTCTTAATGCTGGTAATCTAATATCAAGGAGCATATCAACATGTTTCAGCATGTTTAAAGGCTCTTGAGGACAATCTGACATGCCAAGCCAAACAGCGGAGTATAACGTTGTGGACTATATGGCAAAAGAAAAATGTTAAGTGACTGGAGTTTTAAACAAGTAAATGTAGTTTTACTCCCATATAATTCCTCTCCATGGCTGTAATTAGATTTTTGATATACAGCATTTTCTTTTGCATACTGAGACACAGGAATGTGACATAAGCCAACGTTAAATCCGCGTTTGTTCTGAGACTGATTGAGTTTTTTGGGGCTGCTTTTGATCAATAGCTGAAGGCTTGTAATACTGCTAACATTATAAGAAAACTTTGATCTGTTTTCTTACAGTCTTGACATAATTTGATTCAAGTTGAGAGCGTAAAAGGCAGCACAAAAGTTTAAAAACTCAGAACCAATGAGTCAACTCTGGATGTCTGCTTGCCATTTATTTTCAATAAACCATGGTATTTACAAAATCTGAGCCAGACAGGGTAGATCAGTAATGACAGGGGAGGAAGGGGGGTGGGGATCACATAGTCTGTCAAGCGGCACTCAGGGGTTGTGACCTTTCAGACCTAAGGTCACCGCAGCTCTATCTGGAAGCATGCAGCCTTACTTTCATCTGTGCAGTCTTAAAATCCACAGAGATGGACAAGAGGGAGCCATGTCCAGCCTCACAGACAAAATCCTGAGAGAAATACATGAACACACATTCAACCCATGCATTTCATGTATGGCAACCACCCTCACACACACACACACACACACACACACACACACACACACACGCACACTAGAAGCCACACAAGCACACTAGAAGCCAGGTCAGCACACATAGCCTATTTGTGACAGCATGCAGTTGAAGAAAGCTGAGTTAATAAAGTGTGAAAACGGAAATCCCACACTGTGGGTGGAAGCTAACAAACGCTCAGGGAGCAACAGGAGAAGAGTGCTGCCTGAGATCCTATCGGACTGGGAGAATTTTAATTCGGACCAAAGTCTCACCAGAGACTTGAGGTGCACAGTCAAAGAGAAAAACAGTGGAGAAAGTGGAAAAAAAAAATGTAAAGAAAGTGTGCACCTTCTAAAAGATTCAGCCATGGCAGAGAGCTTCCACTGAAGATGAATTGTAAGAGGCATTAAGAGGCATAGTGCTTTGTCTCGGTGTATCAGTATGCTACACATGGAGAAGGCCGCAGCATTGGGAGAGGAGAGGGGCTCCTTGGCAGTTTGTCCCATGCTGTTGCATAAATGGGGCCTTCCGGCTGACCCCTCTCCCTGGAAATCTACACTTTCAGGGCTCCTAAATCTGCAGCCTCTCACCAAGAATACCTTCGAGCGACAATCTCTGCATCTTTGAGGATATGAGGCTCAAAGCCTGAGGCATGCACGCTCTCTCATCTGACCACGGTAGGCAAACACACACCGAGGCAGCAATGCACAGAAGCAGCAATGCAGTGCCTTGAAGAAGAAACAAGCGCGTGACACATTTTGTGACATTACAACCACTAATTTTTACATGTTTCTTTGGAATTTTATGTGTCAGATCAACACAAGTTAGTGCCATATTATAAAGTGGAAGGAAAATGAAACATGATGTCGGGAATCCGGCGGAGCTACATGGAGAACAATTACTAAACTGCACACAAACGGGAATATAAACATAACAAATGCCAGAATGTACAGTATTAAGCTATTTCTGTGACAACTTCCAGGAAGGTGCAATCACAGCAGGAATCCCAATGATTTTATGGAGCTGCAAAACTTAGCGTGCATCGGTGTCTGCTGTCTTTTGCTTTTGCTTCCGAAAGCTGATCGTGGTGGACACGCATGGACGTCTTGCTGGAAAATTGGATATTCGAAGATACCTTTGATCCAGAGAATGGCCTGCTCTCTGTGTATCTCAAAGTAAGATTAGCTGCCTGAAACTGTCTGTCAGATTTTCTACAGTAAGAATTTGACTCAAAGATGCTCCAAGAAGAACCCTTGGGATGAAAACATTTTTTTTTTTAGTTTATTGTGATTTGCTTTTTTATGTTTGGCTGCCAGCTTTTTATTAGTGGCACACTAAGGCACATGTGGGACTAATAGGGGTTGCTAAGTAGAGCAGCAGCCAATTTTCTTACCACTCCTGCCATCCACTGTGAACATGAAGTTCTTTGTTAGGTTTGAAAGCTAATTTGCTAATTCTCCACGTATTGTTATTTAATGCCAAACCTCACTAGGCAGGACAGAAAGCCAGAACTGACAGAAACTGTGAGATTTAAGATATGGATTCAGTGGCATTCATTAATTTCTTTCTTACATATAAAAACTATACACTTTTATTCAGCTCACCAAATAAACTCCCATGAGGTTTTGTCACTGGATCTTCCTCTATTTAAATCTGTCCATCTTCCCTTAACTCTGATTACTTTTCTGCCCCTGCTGAAAAAAAAGAATCCAACAGCATAATGCTGCCACCACCATGTTTCACCATGGCGGTGGTGTGTTCTAGGTGATGTATATTGCCGTTTTTCCTCCATATACAGTTAATTTGCAAGCGTAGGACAAAAAGTTTTACAAAACCTTCTTCAACATGTTTGCTGTGTCCCCTACATGAGTTGTGGCAAACTTTAAATGGGACTTCTTGTGGCTTTCTTTTTACTTTCTTGCATTTCTCTTTCCAGTAATCCATAAAATCCAGATGTGTGGAGTGCATGAATAATCTCTGCAGGTCCTCCAGAGTTAACATGGGCCTCTTGGCTATTTATCCAAATAATGTTCTGCTTGTATTTATCCATAGTTTAATACACAAAGATGGAGAATTAGGTCAGTATTTTTGTCATTGGTGACTTGTTAAGAGTTAGTTCTGCTGGATGTGTGCAGCTATATTAGATTAAAAGGGAATACATACAAACTCATGCCACAACCTATAAGCAAAAAATAAGGAAAATATGCAGTGTATCCTTTTCTGTGTAATTCCCAAATATGTAGAGAGACTTGGTGGTTTTTCTGACCTGCTCACCACATTTTTCCTTTCTTACATTGCTTAATTCCATTTGCAGTTTCTGAAACAGACCCGTTAGTGTCTGTCACATCATGGATTCTCGGCAAGATTGACGAAAACTGAGCAGATCGGAGGCCACAACCGGATTAACTAACCAAGAGGAAATACAGCAAAAGATAACAGGAATTGTTTGGATAATTTCAGTAGGAATTCCTCCTCAAATTCCTAAGTGTTTCATTACTTATTGAAGTCCCTAAATTAAACGGGTAAAATATCATGAAGTTTGTGAGTTTGGAGATCGTGTCCCACAGTTTGTAGAAATACTGTATTAAGTCTCAACAAAGCGGCCGTCCTCTCTGCCTGCAACTTCTCCCACAATGTATCTATTGGCAACTAGAGATGCACTAATAAGGCTGTTTCTCCTGCTTAAAATGATTAGTCATTGTTAATGTTATAATATTATCCACACTTACGCACCGCAGCATAAAATGAACCCCAATTTGATTTTGTGGTGCTGAGAAAAAAATACATATAAGTACTTGCTGCTGTTTCATGTGTAAGTGAGAAATCTAAGTCCTGATACTTGGAATATGGTTGGGGAGAAATCAGATTTTTTTCAGACCTGCTGATCAGAAAGCAGTGGGATTATGTGAAAACCTTTGTAAAAAATTAGAATATTGCTGAAGTACATTTAAAAACATTAAGAAAGAGATTTTGATTTAAGTATAGTTTGCGCTTTTAGTACTTGTTTGAGCTCTTTGAGCTTCAATTACTGCCTCAGTGCAGAGTTCCCTGCATGTAAAGACTTTTTTCTTCCACTTAATTTTCCAATAATATTTTTGGACATCTCATTTTGTAAACAGTCAGCTTCCACTAGTGGTTTGAATTCATAATGATTATGTAATGTCTGAATGTATATGTGACCTCTGAGTTTTACTATTTGAATCCAGTTACTGAAATGTACTTTTGATGATATTCTATATTTTCTTGGGATACACCTGCATGTGCTTAATTTGGACATTTGCTCTGATCTGTGTAGAGTTCTGTTGGGGCCCCACAGCACTGAGCTGTTTTCAGAAACAGCAGATTGTCCCTGTTTTCATATTTTTTGTAAAGTTTTTAAATTATAGGATGTTCGGGATTGTGGTTGTATTTTTCCAAACGACTACCTGTCATCATAGCCGAGTGTAATAGAGCGCTTTGTCAGATGTGACCTGCTGAACCTACCTATAGGGAGGGCCAGAAAGAAAGGCAGCCAACATAGGACGAACATCCCGACCACAACTCCCAAAGTTTTAGCTGCCTTCTTCTCCCGGGAAAATTTCAGGAGCTTCACAGTGAGGGAGCTCCTGGCCTGGTGCGCGCGGCCTTTCCCGGTGCCCGGTGCGCCGGGGTCCTCGTGCACCTGGGAGCCCTTGTGGATCCTGAGGGTCAGCTCGCTGGTGTTCATCCTCTCCCGCATCACGCCCGCCTCCAGGTTCTTCGTGGTCCTCTTGGCCACGATGTAAACGCGGCAGTACATGGCCAGGATGACGGCGAGCGGGATGTAGAAGGAGCCGAGAGAGGAGAAGAGCGCGTAAAACGGCTCCTCTGTGATGAGGCACACCGTGTCGTCCGGCGCCGGCGGCTGCTTCCAGCCGAACAGAGGTCCGATGGAGATGACCACCGAGAGCACCCAGACCCCGAGCATGGCCAGCAGAGCCCGCCTCTCCGTCACAATACCCGGGTACTGCAGCGGGTGGCTCACCCCGATGTAGCGGTCGATGGATATTACGCACAGGCTCATGATGGACGCCGTACAGCACAGCACGTCCAGCGCAGCCCAGATGTCACAGAAGATCCGGCCGAACACCCAATAGTCCAGGATCTCCAGGGTGGCAGAAACCGGCAGCACCGTTGTCCCCAGCAGCAGGTCGGCCATGGCCAGGTTAAGGATGAAGTAGTTGGTGGGGGTCCGCAGGTGCCTGTTGCACACCACGGACAGAATGACGAGGATGTTGCCCGCGATGGCAAAAACGATGAAAGCCCCCAGCACCAAGCCGAGCAGGGCGGCGCGGGTGAGGTCCAGCTCGCCGAACCCGGTGTGGTTCGTCCTGGAGCTGTTGGTGGAGTTGACCTGCATAGAGTTCCACTCGAGGTCCGAGGAACCATTTTTCCACAAGTTTGTTACATCGTCAGTGCTCAAACTCATTTTGAGTCACGACGTGCTCCATAGCAGGCTTTCTATCACTATGACTAAAGAGTCTGTACTGCGTGCAAGTGCTCAAACTTCCGCGTGGTTCTTTTAAAAAGTGCCGAACCATGAGTCCACTTTAGTCCATTGCGCAGCCGATCTGTTCGCAGGCGATCCCTCTCCCTCCACATTCACGAGGGCTCAGTGGAGAAGTGAGGGCTGTGGCAGTCACCTCCTGCCTCCTCTGCACCTCTCCCACACACAGCGCTGCCACAAACTGACCAAACATACCCAAAGCGAGCCGACAGAGTGCGCATGACGCACAGCACAAGGAGAGGTGACTCTTCATTATTTTAACCGTGCAGCTCAGTCAAACAAATTTGTATGTCGCGATGCAAATTATTTCTTTGTTGCGCTTTCAGGACAAAATTATTATTTGTTGCAACAGCTTCGCGATTTTATGGCTAGACTTGGACAACTTAGCTGCCTTTATGGTGGCAGTGACATGTACGGGAACACCCCTTTTCCCACCAGAAGAGGTTGCCGAATTGAACACATAAAGTATTGCGCAAAAGGCGCATTAACTCCCCCTTGTTCTCCCCATGGTCAATGGATGCCTTGATTGAGGGGGCCTTTGTTGCATTCATTAACAAAAAACAAAGACAAGCTGAAATAACCTATTCGGAATAGAGCTGCGCTTTCAACTATTTTGTTTATTCACCCTCCAAAAAGGATAAACTGTCTCGACCCAATGACGTACAACTGAAGGTCGTGTTAATAATGAAGCATGGCGCCTTCATTAAATTTCCTCATTTCTAATTTTGTCAGATTAAAAGCAATCAGTTGCAAACGTTTTGGGATAAGTCTCTACCAACTTTTTTCATCTAGAGACTAACATGTTTTTCTTCTTTTACCTTTTTGTTCCAAAATAACAAAGACTTAGGCTAACCTGTAAATATGTATTTACTACATTTGTAACAATTCCCTAAAGTTTTAAAATTTCCTTCAGTTATTTGTACTGAATTTTAGATAAACACTCTCATTATTAATGCAAATTTATTTTTTTTACTTATTCTAACATCAACTTGTGGTTACAGCACAAACCTGCAGTGGTTTAAAGGATTCTGTGTTGCAGTATTTTTGTTCAGGCAGTGCTGCAATACTTTTGATGACTAGAAAGAGAGTACATTTCAAACTCCTAGTTCAGGTTCAGCTCTGGACTCCATGGTGGTCAGCTCATGCGTGAAACTGCTTCCTGAACCCAGTTGTATCCCTATGAATCCCAGCATTGTCCTCCAGAGTGAGAAGGTGCAATAAACAACCCGCTCACATTGTTGCAAAAGGAATTCGTAGCCTCCGACTGCATCATTTGGGGTGAAATAAAGTATTGTCGACTAAAACATTTCATTCTCTGCAGTGTTTTTCCAATAACAGACTCTTAACAGTATTCTCAATTAAGGCCAAATGGTAGCTTATGACATGCAGGCATTAAAACTAACAGCGTGTGAATTTGTGATTGTTTTATTGACAGTAAACGCAACATGAGCGGTTTAAAATGTGACATTGATTTTTGCATGCTTACTTGTGTAGTCCTTGCTCTGGTTTGACTTCTCATTAGTCAGCAGGAATGATCAGCGTCTCTGCTATTGATTAGCTGTGGGATGTGTAAGCAATGAAGGGTCATCAGGAGGATGTGTGTGTGTGTAAGAGAGAGAGAGAAAGAAGGAGAAAACAGGATTGTAAAAGCGGGTTTGGCAACTTTTAGTGTGATGATGATGAGAAGGTCCAACAGTAAAACTGAAGTAAAATCGTCCTCTATGTTTATACCTCTTACTCTTTTCATTTGCTTCTCTCTCCTTGTTTTGTTCCTTTGCGTTACCCTTTATTTTGGTAAGTTAGTCTTCTTCTGCTAATTAAACTCCACTGAGATACAATCTTTCTATTTCCTGTCTCCTGCATTTGGGTCCAGCAACCCACCATGCAGTCAGATCACTGGGGGACTGTGAGGCCAAAGTGTCGTGCAGAAAATGCAAAGAAATAGAAAAGTAAGGACAATGCACTCCATAATAACCTAGTGCATCCTCATTGCTCTGTATCAGAGGAGACTAGGTTTTATGGCTTTGTGTTTTAGTTCTTATAAACACAGACGTTATTCCACGACTTTCTGTCGGCATCGTTAAGATAAGTTAATAAATCGCTTATGGCTTTTTATGTGAAAGAGGATTAGTAGCCAATAAGAATTTTTGTTCTAGCCAAATTTCCTCTTCTACAGAGCTGATATGGATCTTGCACATACCCAAAAAGTAATTAGTGTGCTTCCTGACAATATTCAATAATATAATACAAATTAAAAAATAATTAGAAAGAATCAAATTGATTTCCTCTTGACTGTGTCTGAGAGCTGGGTGGTTTTCCTGTTGTCGTTCAGAAGCGTACAGTTCATCTTGAGTTTTGCGTGACATTGTCTTAATCAGTGGGCACACGTTGACTGATGACTTTGCACCACTAAACAACTCCCTGCCAACATTCCTCTTTTCTTAATTGCAGTGACGTTTTTCTTATTTTTGTTTACGTTACCACAGTCCATTTGGTTCACTATATCTGTTAGAAAGGTGTTTGGCTGGATGGACGATGAATTATGATGTCAGGATTCTGGGTTGTTTAGAGTTCCTTTGGTATTTCGATTATTTCATTCTAGTTTCATTATTTCTCTATCCCTTGATTAGGTCAACCTTGTTTCTATTTTACTTTAGCTCAGTCCTTCCTCAGTGATTCTAGATTATTATGTCCCTTATCTTTTGTTAATGTTAGATTCATTATCCTAGTTACCCGGTTTATGTACCCAGCCTGGGGTGCAGAACACTGGAAAAGACTTTTGGTAAAAACAATTTGATTTGTGAAATTAACAAAATAATCTTTTTGTTATTACACTAGAAAAACATCCATTTAAAATGCTTTTAGCAGTATTCATATTGAATGAAACTTATTACATTTCAGGGAATTCATTGATCAGTAGCAGACCTCAACATTTATCTAGGTTTCATTGCTGGAAGTCAGTATTTTGTTATTTGAGCTGTGAATATAGATGTGTGATTTTATGAACTTCCTAAAGATATCAAAAATCATAATCTATTAATTCAAAGTTTGGTCTCTTTGGCTAATTTCAATTTAGTGTGTAGAACTGTTAAAAATACATTTTGCAGGGAGAAAAAAATATATACCGTTCTATAACTTGCACTTTGCAGACTGATAATGTACCAAATAAAAGTTGAATTTGCATAAAACCAAACTAATTAAAGGCTCTTCACTGCTTTTAAATGACATCTTCAACATTCTGAATATTTAAAAGACTCAACAAGGTCAGTGCTGTGAAAAAGACAAAAAAAAAAAAAAGTACAAAAGTGTTGCTTTTAAGAAGAAGAGATAAGATTTTTATAATGTCACTTTAAATAAGTTCAAAGTTCTGGTAAACACAGATAGCTGCTTGCTGTCAGACTGGAAAGGTTTCCATGATGACTGGATTATTTCTGAATATCAGTCGATCTCATGGAAGATGGGATTAACTCGCTTGATGTTCATGTTCAGAACTCTGCAGTACGAGTCCTGCACTGTTTCTGCCAATCAATTACTCTAATCGTTATTTAAAGGTCAGCAAAGGATTAAATTAAAACCCTGACAGAGCTAATTAACAGAGTCAGCCTAAATGAGAGGCACTTTTTGATCTCAGGAATCCCGACTGCAGTTCATGTAATCTCTTATCCCTAATTTGAACTCCTTGAAGGGGGATCAGATGTCCACTCTATCTCTTAGATCCACTTAGATATGAACAATACTTCTACATACATAAATCACTGGGAATTATGCTTTTCTATAACTGTGACAAGATTTTAGGAGAAGGATCAAATGCATTTTTCTGTCCATTGCACCTGTCTTAATGCACTGATTTTCTCTTTTCAATAAACACAAATGCCTCTACTGCTAGCAAAATGCTACAAAAAGGATAAAACCCTATCAGGTCTCTTTGTGCCCTGATACAGTTCACTTTTTACTTTTAAATTAGACAAAATTGCATTAATTCACTTTTAATGTAATTTTCAGATTTTCAAAAAGCTCTGCTAAAATGACAGTAGGATTTTATCTCTGAAAAATCCAGATTTGACAGGTTTTCCTAATCTGGCATTGCCTCTGCCCAGTACATGACCGCAGACTGATGTTATCAGTTCTACTCACTGAAAACACATGTTTGGTATTATGTTTTTAAGAAAGTAAAAAAATACTGACTTGGTCACATTGAACAGACTGGACTGATTTAGGAGCAGAGCAGCGTAACATGTGAGAAAATTACACGCACACACACACATCTGCACACGCATGCACACAGTCTCCAGTTTATGTTGCAGCTCAGGAGGCCGGTACCTGTACAATTTGCCTTGTGCTTATGTAACATAGAGCAACATGTCTCTCAGACTCACTGTGGATGTTTTTAGCCTTGAATTTGGCAGATAAATAAAAGTGAAACCCACACATAATCCATATAGATACCAGCCCACTCGCTGAGTGGGCTGTTGTTGGGTGGTGTAGTCAACCCCTATGCTAAATATGGGTGACGTTGTGTAATTTTCAGGGACCCACTTTACGCTGGATTACGGAGAGAAATTCAGAAATGTGTCTAATAGCTTTGGTTTAAAAGAAATGGCTACAACAGCAACATGTCCGAATCACCATCTGCAATGATGAATTGTGTTTGGTGTATTGTAAAGTAATCCGTAAGTACCACAAAGTTTAGTGAAAGCTTGAATTGGCAAAGTAAAACACAACACAAACTTAAAATGAGCTCTGATGAAAACCTCTGACAACATGTACAATCAGAAATGATGACAAACCAAAGACGGGTGTTGTAATTGGTAAATTGAAACATGGTGAGCGTACAGCTGAAAGAGCCACTAACAAAGAACAACTGCTGCAAAGACGTAAAAAAAAACAGCAAGAGCCTGAAAAAACACAAATGACAAAAAATAAAATGCATATGATAAAAAAAAATAATAAAAAAAAATCATTGTGAAGGTGAAATCAGTGATGCAACATAAACCTCTTTGAGTCCCACTGTGGGAGAGCAGCTTTCACCTACGAGCTTAACGTTGCGTATCGATTTAAAACGTTATCTGGCCAGTGGATCGGGTAATTACCACTGTTGTCTCGCACAGCGATGTTTCTTGCATGAATGGTGCTCTGGGCAAGCTCCTCCTTCTGCTCCCCACACACAGCCAAACACAAATCGACTCCACTGGTTCACCAAAAACCTGTTTAACATTCATGTCTGACCTGTCTGTTTAAAGAGTTTTTCAAACTTGTCTGAAACTCAGGAGGTCCTAAAGCATGGAAAACATTGCAAAATATTTCTTTTCATGTGCTTTGACTAACAGAGCAAAACTTTTAAAACTGTATTTACTCCTTAAACACAAAAAATTACCCATTACGAAAACAAATGTGCATCATTTGCACCAGCTTTTTGGGAGGTGGTGCAAGTTTAACTATTTCATTGTTTTGGAAATGAATTAGTTGTATTGTCTGGTTGTTCTTGTGTCAGTGGAGCTGTATCTTTTTAAGCGATCGGACATTAAACAATATTATAATATAGTTCTCATATCTTTGGGAATAGCTTTATCTAGAGACACAAGAATGATTTAGTCTCCAAAGTTTTTGCAGGACTTCAAATTAAAATATAATTAATGTGTTGACGAGATTGTAACAGTAAATCTAGATGTCACATTTTGATTGTTTTGCTTGTGAAACTCAAACTTATAAGCCTGTTGCTTTGTGTTCAATTTTCTGTTTGAATAGAGATATCTGTAAGAAATTGTACAACAGACAGAGGCATTCATTAATCTTCCCTTTCTGGATGCCATTCATCAGTTTGAAATTACACATTTTAGAGAAAGCAGAGTGTCAAGAAAATGGGAAAAGCAGAGAGAAACAAACCCAAAGTGCATCATTAGCACTTTCCCTCCAGTCAGCGTTACTGTTGTGTCTGAATATTTAACAGATGCATGGTTGAGGTTGAGCTTCGGTGTCCTCCTCAGCCAAGAAGAGACGTTTTTGAAAGGTGACTTTGAATAATCACATCGGGGAACTCGGTTCGAAACTAAAATACAATTTTTTTTTCTGTGCTTTACAGCTAATTCAAAGGACAAGTGCTAAATCTTGTGAGAAAGGAAGAACTGACTTTGATGGATTAAAAAACAACAAATGGCATAAAGTTTAGAGTTTTGCTGCCTCTGTCTGTCAGATCATCATTTGAGTCCAACAGCTGGTACTTTCCATCTCCTGCATAAAGCTTTCCATGTGTGTCATACTTTCAGTCAGCAGAAATCGTCTCTTTCTCAAAATTTTTCTGCCATGGAAAAACAAGAAAGTTCCCATCTGGTTATCTTCAAAAAGGCCAAAGATTCACACCTAAGCTCCGAGAAGTGACTGGCGAAACCACCTGTAGTACATTTCAAAGGAACAACACAGCAGCCACACTGAGACCAGCAGGATCTCTAATTCCTCCGTTTCTCTGGAAACAGACGTCTGGGCTTGCTGCCGAATGTTTCTTTTTCAGATAACGTGAAACATTTTGGCCAAAAAGTTCTCACATCTGTCTCTATCGATTGCCTCTTCAAATGGGAAACGGGGTTAAACTGTCCCTCTAGACTTTATTGAATATAAATATGAAGGAAGGGAAGCAAAATAGGAGGAATAATAATAAGTCTGCCATTTTAAAAACTCTGATTTATTTCTTGTATTTTCCTAAAAACAAAAATGACCAACCTGTTCACGGGGACAAGCTCCAGTATATCCAGAATAAGGAAGGGAGTTTGAGACTTGAGGCCTAAGGGAGATGAAAAATGGCAGAAATGTCTATTTCCTTCCTCTCACTACAAATGAAACTGCTGATTTGACTTTTACAAATTAAGCTCCACAAATCCTTTCAGCTGGAAACAGATACCTGCAGACATAGTGGAAATTTTTTGTAGACCTGCATGACCAGCTGCAAAATAATTTAATAAGCTTTTCTATGAATGCACGACACATCTACATCCCAGACTCTTTAGCCGTGTATTTTCAGAATTTATGTGAAAGCAGAATCCATTTTATTACCTAATAGTGTCCTTGTCCAGTTTCCAAGGAAAGGAGTGCTTTCACATCCTTCAAATCTTCCTGAATTAGGATTTTGTCTTCCTGTCTGACAATGTACTGACATCACATCACTGGAGATCTGCATGCCAGTAACTAACTTACATCCAAAATGAAGTCCAGACATTTTTTTAAAATAGTTTTTATTATCACGTCTATCATCTACAGGGATCCAAATGGTTAAAATCAAGTTCTGCAGTTCATTAGACACGGACCACAAATTGAGATTCAAATTCAGATAACGCACAAATTTGTTCTGGAACTATCCACCCATTCATCCATTTGTCTTCTGCCTTCCTGAGGTCTGGTTATGAGGACAGCAGGACCAGAGTATAATCCCAGGCTTTTCAGGGTCACAATATGATGCATTTCAACTCCTTTCAGGGGCAATTTCATTATTGTTTATCTCCACAATTCACCATTACAGCTGATTATCAATAACAATAAACTCATAATGGTTAAGAATGTGAGTAGAAATGCTTTTCTTCTGGCTAGAAAAACAGAATAGGTTGGGACCGAATGGCAACAACTAAGTACAAAACAAGATGGTGACGGAGTGAATTGACCTGGACCACAGTATCAGCATAAATCACAGACCTATCTGAGAATCATTTTGCCTTGAACTCATTCTGCTTTTTAATGACTTCGCAAAGACGAGCAGGACAAATTAGGCAGTTTTGGGCCCAGATTGATAATTGCTCTGTCATAAGAAGTCTACAACTTCTTGTGTTTCTGGTTGCCATGCTACACAATCAATATTTCACTTTAGCTCTATGTCTCTGAAGCATTGAGTTCCATCGTTCTTTGCTCTCCTGCTAAGTTATCACATCTGCCCACATTGTCACGAGGACTGCAGTTACACTTTTCCCCCCTTAATAAAAATAAATACTAATTTAAATAAAAAATCTGTAAAGGGTAAAAACTTTTTCGCGGCACCTTAATTATCAGTTACATAATTTCGATTAAGACCTGACTGAAAACGCCGCTGGATGACTTCATCAGGAATGCTTACGGTTGCAAAATCTGGGTGTGAGCGCACATTGTCTGACAAAGACATAAAACAGGATGAGGGCAGAGGGGAGAGTGCTGAAGACTAATGCACGGTGCTGCTGTTGCAAAAGGTACGTTCATCAGAGGGGATTCTTGGCTGATGATGCCTAAAGCTGGATATGGTTTGGCAGGAGCCCAGGATGCACAGAGCGCTGCTGAGTGGACACTTTGGCAGCGAGCGGAGCCCCCCCCCCACTATTAGATGATTGCCTCTGAGGTTTTTATGAGCAATGGTGAGACTTGTTATGTCTTCAAAAGTTTCTCCTGCAGTTCATAAGGATGATGAGCTCTTTGATCCTCTGCAGTCAACCATGGTGGAAATTTGTGAAACTGAATTGTGCGTGCTTTATTACTTAGGTGGATTACATGTAGTGGCCTCAAGTGATTGCTGGGCTTAAGGCTGTTTTATGAACAGGCAGTTCTGTTTCTCTATGCCCAGTTTCCAGTAAAGAACCGTGCCGTTTCACCTTTACTACACAGACGTTTACCGACGGGATAAGGTTCATCATGATTGAAACGATTGCATTGCACTAAGCTGCACATCAACACTGCTTAACGTAATGCCTCCTGTTCCACCTGAGTGTAAAAGCAAAACGTCTTTTCTGAAAAATCTCTCTGTTTCAACAGTGAATGTGTGTCTTCGTGCGCACGTGTCGCACTATGTCTTAAGAGTGATTACCACTTTGAGTTAAGTTGTGATTAAAGAGCATTCATGCTGTCACTGAAAGATTGCCTGTGAGTCTGAACAGATGTCTGTCAGAAGAGGTTTGTGGAACAAAGTCAGCTGACAAACTGGTATTGACATGAGAATAAGAACAGATCAGATTAATTATAGTGTTTAGGTCTGCTTTGTTCGTCCTCCTTTGATCGCAAAGCTTTAGCTGATGTGATTGGAGTCAATGTTACAACAAATCAAAGTCTGCTGTGAGAAACGTATTCTGGTCTCAGGTGTATCTGAGCTTTCAAACGGTCTGAACATGATAATTGATGAGCAAAACTGGGAATGTTGCATTTATTAGAAACTATTTGTTTGTTTGTATGGAAGTACCAGAATTGTTTCTCAGATTTTTCTGAACCTGAGATCAGAAAAGTCGGATCTGATTTGGGGTGCTGAAGTTAGCCTGGGTTTCACATAAACATTTATGACTTAGTTTAGTTTAATTTAATTCTGCTCCATTTTAATTTGACCTTAAAGCCTGTAATTTAATTTTTTTTATGTTGTTTTTATCCATTAATGTAGATTTCATCCGAAGTGCAAATGAATTTTGTCTTATTTAATTTATTTGTCTTTCTCTTCATTTCATTCATATATATATATTATTCACTGGTGTCTGATAAATTACAATTGGTCATTTTCAATTCAGAAAAAAAATATACTGGTGCATGTTAAGAAATTTGAATATGATTAAAAAGTAAATTTACTGCAGTAATTCAGTTCACTGAGATCAACACATTGTATAGATTGAATCCACAGACTGATGTTCTCAAGCCTTTGTTTCTTTTAATTAAGATGATTTCCTGCTTGCAACCAATAAAAAACAATATGTGAAATTAAGATATTATATTAGGCTGATGAAAACAGAACATTTTTAAGATGGAAATTTGGGAGTGATGGAAAAAATATTTTAACGCAAACCTAAAAGTTTATTTCCAAAAGGTCGTTTTTTTAACCTGACAAATGAATTCAAACTCATGTTCCAATTTACTGAGATGTGCCTGTATGTTATGTAATGTAAATTAAAAAAAAACTTTATTTAATTAGAATATTGTTTGTTTTCCTTTTCTTTCAACTTCTGTAAATCAAATTACACTGGATTGGATGTCACGTGGGCTGCACAGTGGCGCAGTGGGTAGCGCTGTTGCCTTGCAGCAAGAAGGTCCTGCGTTCGATTCCCGGCCCCCCAACCTTCTGCGAATCAGACGAAAAAGGTGTCAATCAACTCGGCTATGTTTGTGCAGCAAAAATTTTTGTTTGTGCTGCTTTGGCTTTGCAGATATTAATGAAAGGTTAAAGGTCAAAAGGTCAACCAGCCCCCCCACCTTCTTCAAATGAGTCAAACGTTTGTGCTGCGAAAATTTGTAAAAGCGAAAAGTGATTTTTTTTTTCTAGGCCACATCACTTTTCACTTTGTACAAACCAGCACAAACGCAGGACAGTTGATTGACACCAAATGTATTTATTTTTGCAAATATGAGCAGGGCCAGGGGAATGGTTGACCTCTGATGACCCCTGGAGAACATTTTTAATATCTTCAGAATGATACCAGCACAAAAAAAATTGTTTTGCTGCACAAACCAGCACAAAGGCAACCGAGTTGATTGACACCTATTTCGTCTGATTCGAAGAAGGTGGGCTGACGTACAGTTTTAGGGGTGGGCAAGATACGCCACTGCTTGACATTAACAAGAAGAGACAGATGAACATTTCCCTGTTCATCTGAGAAATGGTGAACTAAAACTTCCTGGACGTCAGACAACATCCGGGTCTCATTATGTGTCTCTGCTTATTTCCAGGCCCAAATGAGCAACTTCATCTTTAGAAACAAGCCGAGAAAAAAAAAAGCACAACCCGCGACTTAAATAAATAGATAAATAAGCCTAAAATCACTTATAACAATCGGACTTGACAGAAACTCAAAAGAGTTCCTGACTGTCCAGCAACAAAAATCTCTCCTCCCTCCATTGTTTATGTTTCTGTTGCTGCTGACAACTGTTGCATAGAAACGGCAGTCGCTCCCCAAGACGCATAGAGGAAATAACATTACATTACAAAAGAAAATAGTAACGAACAGTGATTTGGATAAGTAACTTTAATTTGATTAATGCATTTGGAATAGTAACGCGTTAGATTACTCGTTACTGAAAGAAGAGGTCCGTTAAGACAAAGTACCGAGGTCGCACAGATCGTCAGAACACTCGATTTGTCGGCCCATTACGTCACAGCGCTGCGTGTATTCTTGTGCTGAGATGTCATCGGTTGTGATGTCACATACTGCTTTGTTGTGTAACACGGGGTATAAATAACTCCAGTTGGTAACTGGAGTTACATTCGACAACAGTTAGTGAGGATCAATCAACAAACAATGGATTTGAGACGCGAGATGAGATTTTTAGTTAATGTTCATGCCATCCCAGCCATAGAAGACTATATTTTTCAAATCCAAGAGGAGGCCTGGTTGGACCTGGACTTTTTGAAACAGGACGAGGGAGTGACAGAGAGGACAAGATACCTGGTCCAATGTTTGACGGAGGTTTTCTCCGATTTGGTAAAGGACGTTTCTGAGAACCTGGCCTACGAATATGGCGATTTAAAAGTTATATTTGAAAGCCAGGTCTCTCAGGCCTTTGCCCGGGCGATGGGAGAAGACACGGCTATCCACGGAGAATGTGCTGCAGTGGTCGACATGCTTTTCTTGAAGCATTTGATCACTGCAGTCACATCTCCCGTGGATAGTGACGACCCCGTGTCACTCCTCAGGCCGGGCTTAGGTCTCAGTTCTTTGGTGCGAGCTGTCGTCAGTTTCGTCCATGAACTGATGACAGCGAGAAGCGCCAAAGGACTGAGGGCGTCCTTAGAGGAGCAGAGCAAGGACACAGTGCGACTTTTTGTTAAGTCGTTGCTGTGTCTGGGCATCAGGGAGTCCAAGACACGGTGGTGTTTTCATTCCCTGATGGAGGTACAGGAGCGCATGGTCAACAACATCTGCGCTGCCATCGAGAGCCATCCGGTGGAAATCCAGATGTATTGGGTCCCTGGCCTTGTAAAAAAGGTTTTCAGGGACCTGACCAAAACATTTGGTTGTTCTGCCGGATGGGCTCTGGGCTTCATGGAGCACGAGGTCGTCAACGACACAATCGTGCTCTGCCTTTTGAGCCAATTGGAGAAGCACCAGAAAAAGACAGCCGGATTTTTCACGCGTCTTTTTTCTGGTGCTCATAACATCTTTAAAAGGTATGTCACCAAATGACATACCTTTTAAAGATGTTATGCGTCTGTCGATCTCGGCTCCATGAAGCCCCCCTGTGCCTCCGCCCCTCTGCTCCTCCATCGGTCCTGGTATCGAGTCCTCTCTGTTCCTCCATCGGTCCTGGTGAAGAGACGCCACCCAGTTCCCCCCGTCGATGTCTCCCCCAAGACGGCTCTCCGTGCCTTCAACGGTCCCGACCCCAAGAAGCCTCCACGTCCGTTTCTGATAACAAGGTCCCTTTATTACTCTGCCATGTTTGGGTTTTTACCTTAAATTAAATAATTGCCTCAGCAATTATTTTCAATCATATTCAACTTCAACTTTAAATGTTACTTAAAAATGGATGCACAGTTGGTAGCACTGTTGTCTTGCAGCGAGAGGGTCCTGGGTTCAATTCTCGGCCCGGGGTCTTTCTGAATGGAGTTTTCATCATCTCCCTGTGTGTGGTGGGTTCTCTCCGGGTACTCCGGCTTCCTTCCAGTCTAAAACGATGACTGTTAAGCACCGGCACCACTTGTGACCCCTCTACGAATAAAAATGTATTTTACAAAATGATTTAGATTTTTAAAAAATTTGGAATATGTCACTTCGACTTCCGAATTAGCACAGAGGGAGATGGCAGCCAAAAATCAGAGCTCTCGCCAAAAAACTACAAATCACACCGCAGCCAAAAATACATTTTTTATTATGAAATAATAAAAAAGTCATCGTCTTCTTTTATCTGCATGGGGGAAATAAAAGAATCAGCGACGACCAGCACGTAGACGACCCTGGGTTTGCTGTCAAGAGCGCAGCGCATAGCAGCTCCACGACTCAAGATGGCTGCACAGATTTGCGACACTTGTCTTAATCTTCCAGATTATAATAGCGTTTAGTTGTGCAGCTTTACGGACGCGTTCATTCATGGCTGCTTTCCCGCTTATTGCGCTGCTCATATTGGTCTCGGCGTTTGCAGTTTTCTGGAGCGCAACGCGAAACTCGACGCCGTTCACAGGTAAACTGAGTATATATTTATATTTATGTAGCCCGGGAAATACTTCGCCTCACAGGACACAATAACTGGGGTTCTTAATGTGCAGTATATTTTATTCTTTTTAGTTGAGACAGATGAAACAAAGCTGTCTTGCTGCTTACTTGTGTTCAGCCATCAGAACATAACAGTTGGTAACTACTGATGGAATGTGGCAATCTCCATGGTAACCCATGTTACCATGGAGATTGCCACATTCCATCAGAAGCGACGTATACATTTACCAATTTCTGCTCAAAACAATCTCCCTTGTAAGACAAAATACTTACAAGCATATACAAGCTAGGTATCTGACATAGCAACACAGGAAGCAGAACGACATGCACTTCCTGCCCCCATCTTGGGAAACAAGCAATCACCTCAGAACACCGCTCTCTGGTGGCCAAAATGTGCAGCACCCGAGACCAACCACCTGAACATATTCACAGGTAAAAAAACAAATAAAATTACATAACTGAACCAAAGTAATTCAACAGCATTGATACTGTAATATAAAAGAAAACCCACACTTTGGAACGGTACGCTTATTCACCCAAAGTTTACCACCCGGCTACATTTACAAACACATTTATATTAGCTATAATTTAATTGGTGAAAATCATGTCATTCCATTTTGACCTTTAACCTTTCATTAATATCTTCAAAGCCAAAGCAGCACAAACAAAAAATTTTGCTGCGCAAACCAGCACAAACGTAGCCGAGTTGATTGACACCTATTTCGTCTGATTCAAAGAAGGTTGGGGGGCTGGTTGACCTTTGATGACCTCTAAAAACATTCCTTTATATCTTGAAAATGATAGCGGCACAAACAAAACAAAATATTTGCTGCACAAACCAGCACAAACACAGCACAAACGTTTGACACCAATTTTGTCTGATTTGGAGAAGGTGGAGGGGCCAACTTCTCTCAGGTGTTCCCTCTGGGTTCTCCGGCTTCCTCCCACAGTCCAAAAACATGACTGTCAGGTTGATTGGGCTTTCCAGATTCTCCTTAGGTGTAGTGTGTGTGCTATGGTTGTTTGTCCTGTTTGTCTTTGTGTTGCCCTGCGACAGACTGGCGACCTGTCCAGGGTGAACCCCGCCTCTCGCCCGGAACGCAGCTGGAGATAGGCACCAGCAACTCCCGACCCCGTTAGGGAGAAGGGTGACCGGAAAATGGATGGATGTCACGTTCTCCTTGAATGAAATGCTTTTTATTAGATGGTCCGATTCATGAACGCTAATTTCAGCCAGCCGCTCTCTCGGTCTCCCCTTCCTCAAGCGCTTTGAGTTTCACTCAGGGAGAGTCAACTAATTTTACATCCAAACTCTCCTGAGAAACTAATGGAAATAGATTTCTTGCCTTGTGACCAACTGACACAAAATTCATGACACAAAATATTGAGTATGAAGTAGTCATACTCAATATTTTCAGTAATTGTAATCTTAAAAAGTATATATTTTGGATGGCCTAAAAAATAATTTTTAATATCTTGGAAACCAAAGCTGCACAAACGGAGCTCTAACCAATCAGACTATTTGCTGGATTTTTTGAGTAGGTGGAGTGTCAGCATCACGGAGGTCTGTTTCGCTTCTCCCATTAAACACCAAGTTAACAAAAAAGCTCTCCCTCTTCAGATGCCAATAAGCTGCATTTCCCTCCCAATTCTTTTTTTCTTTTCCATAATGACCAGTTGTGTGCGCCTATGAAGTAGAGTAATCGTAACGGCTTTTTTTCTTCATGTTGGCCGCATTTTCTGTACTGACTATTTATTTTTCTCATTTTCAGCACTGACCTTACTGAAAGGGAAAACTTAAGGCTTACAAAAACTTTACTTTCTGTCCTGGAGGGTTTACTAAGAAGCTGGTTCAGTTGTAAAGCAGGTTAAGTTAACCTAGTGGTTTAGGTAAAGCTCCTAATTTTCTAAACTAAATGATGCTGCAGGTTTATCTATTAGCAGGTTTAATTTTGCCTGCACTTGGTTGTGTTCATTATTTTAAGTGTATTTTACAAGTTTACCAAAATATAAAAAATCTCATTCAAACTGCATTTGCCTTGTTTTACTTTTTACTTGTACTTTTCATTACATTACTTGAGTACATCCATTTTTACAGTACTTTCCATACTTAAGTACAAGAAGTTTCAGATACTTTAATACTTTAACTCAAGTAACATTTCAGTCAGTGACTTTTACTTTTACCAAAGTTATATTTTGGAGCGGTACCTATACTTTTACTTGACTCCGAGATTTCAGTACTTTATACAACACTGGTTAAAAAGTATTCATTGACCTTCAAGCAATGTCTAAAATCAGTGCGGCATTCTTTTGATATTTTATACATCACTATTATAATTTGGGACTTTGAGTCCAATTTATTTCGTCGACACTGAAGACGCCTGTCTTGCTGTGAGAAGTCGGAGGTTGTCCTCAACATGAAGCATGCTGGTTGATCCAGTCACACCTGTTCGGCTTCAAGTGTGCCAAACACCAAACACGTGCGATATTATCTCCACAGGAATCTTACAGACAGATAAATTGGACTCAGATTTTATCCACTTTGTATGCAAATATACTGCGTACAAACTACATGTTGCTTTGAGAAACAAAGAAATGTTTCCCTAAACTCACCGCCACGTTCAGTCACTTCTAGTAATGTGAACCAGACTTACAGTTTCAGATGTAAATTCATTGACCAAAAAGTTCAAAGTTCAGGTAACATATCCAATATAATATGCAAATGCTGTGAGATTGTTTACTTATAAGAAAACTCTCCAAAGACCAAGTTAATTGATGCTTTACAAACAAATGGAACCTGACAGACTATTGAGGATAACAAGTTGTGCTTTCTTTCACAGATTTCAATGTTTTGACTGCATTTTTCTTGCGTATCAGTAGTTTTTCAGTTTTAGAAAAGTTATTTACTGATCGAAATATATTAGACGTACAGCCAACTGTTTGACATTTTTATTTTTCTCTCTTCTCTAAAACTATTAATCTTGCTGGTATTTGGCCAAAGCTTATCTGGGTTTCATTGAGAAAAAGAAAAACAAAACTCACAAGTCTCATTATTTTCTAAGCAGTCGTGTTTGCAGCAAATATTTTAACCATAATGGCATAATAGTGAAACATTGGAAGAAATGTCAAACCATCACAAAAAAATGTTGCTCTACAAGCAAATGGAATCTGCCAAGGGCCAGGAGGTGAGGTAAAATTAGAGGTCTTTAAAATCTCTTTGTTCAAAAGACTTTGCGCACATTTTTTCCTCTGTTGAGTAACTCTTATGCACAAACTGGAAACAACATTGGTGAAGTCTAAATAGGCGAAGAGGGCTGAACACGATACCAGATGTGAAACGGGGTTTTGGGAGGAACTACCCTGCAGATTGAAACCTTTTTCCATCAACTTTAATAAGATTATATGCAACATATTCACCAAAATCACATTAGACATCTAACAACTACCCATGTCTTCTATTCCTGTTGTTTAAATGCTTAAACTACAAACAAAAGTTAGAACACAAACTTTTTGATCATTTTTGTTCATGTGGTGTTTGCTGACTTTTGTCAACATTCATGCAGTTTGGAGTATCACTGATTTTGATTACAACTTGAATGAAGTATATTGTCTGCTGTTAATGCTTCTGGAGCTGCACAAGTGAACCAACCAGTAAGAATTGATCTAATTTTCCAACTATAGTGGAACTATAGTGGTCACATGGCCCTGACTTCCCTGTAGCCTCTACCATAGTTGTGCTATTGGAATCCAAGGTACGTTTGGCATTCACTCTATATATCCTGGTGATGTAACTCATTTGTGTGCACACAAAGGAGATTTTGGGCACATGTTTGTGCCTGCTGCTTTTGGCAAGAGAGTCTGCACAAACGTTTTTACAAGTTACAGTGATGAATGTAACCAAAGAAATAATATTCTTTGCAAAATGTCCGCTAGATCTTCAAAAACACCTAAAACTAAGGTCAGAATGTGAGTAACATGAGGAATACAGCTGTTCAGCACTGATGTGAGAAATGTCTTAGACCTGAGTTGGGACTGCAAAAGGCAACGCCATTCATGTCGAAGCCAGAACTGACTCACTATTGGACCCATATACAGTAAAGTTGATCCTGAGTCTTGTCGATTGGTGCTTCGCTCCTCTGGTGTTACAATAAAGTCTCAACTTATGCTCGCAAACTGAGCCATGTGCCTCATCATCTGGGCTGTTATGATCCCTAACCGGATCTGGCTTTTGGTGCAGTGACATGTTACTGATCATTAGTGCTTTCTTGGTTCACTCCAATTTTCCATGCTTCACATCAATTTGACTCTTATGGTTCATGCAGTTGGAGATTGCTGTGGCCAGGCACTACATCCTCCAGGAATAAGGCATGGATGTGATGTCACATCCTCCTTTCCGTATGTTATTCTGCTGCAGTTTTTAGTGTATCGACATGCTGATGAAGCAAACAATTTTTCGTACCGGTTTTCCTCTTAGTGGCAACACAAGAAAGAGCCATTGAGGCCTGGGTTTCACTAGCATCAGACTCCTGAAGTTGTGCTGTGGTATTTTCCACCAAAATTGGCACCACATCCTTTAAGTTCTGTAAGTTGCAAGGTTTGGATCAGAACTGATCCAAGCCAAAGATGTTTGATTAGCTGGAGATCTGGGAAATTTAAAGGCCAAAGAAAGACGTTAAACTTGATGTTGTTTTCCTCAAAGAATTCTTCAAAAACCGCTCAGTTCATGACAGGGGGCATTATCATGGTCCCTATTTCAGCATGACAGAGATTGATCTACATGTTCAGTGTTTCAGGAAAAGATTGAACATAGTTTGAAAATGATTCTTAGTTTGTAAATGTTTCAGTAAATTTTCTAGAATTCACATAGCAGAAAGGTTTAAAAAATGTACTTAACTTGGATGGTAAATCAACAAAGAGGAAACCAGCAAATTTAGGCAGACATTTCCAATGAGAAAACGAAGACAGTTTAGGACCAGTGTGAAAATGGTGGATCTCCAATGTCTCAGAAAATGTAACTGGAAGACTGTGACAGGAAGGTAACAGACAATCTGACAAGATTTTGAGAAGAACAGCGAAAACAAAGAGAGGGAGGTACAAGTGATGTTAATTAGCAGAATAAGGTGAGTGGGAGGATGCATTCAAGGCAGAGCAGGCAGAAAGTTTGACAAAGCTACTTGTCAAGTAATTCCAAAATAGATGGCAGGACTCATAGTTTTCCTATTTTGTGCTTCCTGGTACCATTTTCTTCCACTGCTTTTTGTCCAGTTCAGTCATGCCTTATGTGGATTACAACACAAAGGCCAGCCTTTGCTCCCCATGTAAAGTGTGCATTTATGACCCTGTTGTCACTTCACCACTATTTCATTCTTGTTTTCTCCCTTTAATCTTTTTTAAACACAAGGCAAAGCAGAAATCACCTACAAAGGCTGCAATTTAGAAGATGTTCCAACCTGGTCGTCTATATATATATATATATATATATATATATATATATATATATATATATATATATATATATATATATATATATATATATATATATATATATATATATATATATATATATATATTATCATAGTTACAATTTTTCCAGCTCCTAAACATTAAATTTGAGAATATAAGGTCCACTTTGTCACCTAATGACAAGTGTAATGATGACATAAACAGCCATCATTGCAAATCATTCTGTAGCCTGTTGTATTTTGTTTCTTTTGCAAAGCAAAAACAAAGAGGCAGTCTGATTTTTGTGACCAAACTATCCCAGACACACAGAGTATCCACTCATTTCTAGACAAGAGGCTATTGAGTTTGTGTGTCGTTTGATGGCTAGTCAATGAGCAGAATGATCCCATTTTCTCAGAAGATCTCATTAAAGTTGTTCTAAATACATCCCTTTGCCTGGGGATTGGTATAAAACCCACCCGAACAAATAAATGTGAAAAGTATTTCTTTTGCTCGAGGCAAAAGCGTTAAAACAGATAAGAAATTGCCCAATAGTTGTCTGATCAAATCGATTTCCTTTGCAAAAGATAAACATGTTTTCCTTCAGGTCAAGCTGCACTTTGCTCATCACACACTTTTCTGATCTCATCAAAATGTACTTAGATCTGCTAAAACTGAAACAATTCCCAATCTGTCTAAATGATAAGCGCACCATGATTAAAAATCATAATTAAAATCTAAAAGAAGAGCCTCTGAAATGTAAAAACGAAAGTCAAGATAGGAAGTGTGGACAGTGAATTTCTGTATGGGAAGAAAAAATGTCTTCACATTTGTTTTGCTAGGCTCAGCATGTGAAACTAAAATGGTACTTTGAAATCAGCAGGACATCGTTGATAACCTGACCTCAGCCTTCGACTCCATGTAGCCGCAGCAGCCCTCCGCTGAAGAAACACAAGCTGTCAGTGTAGGAAACTCATGTTCTTTCATAAAAATGTGATCCCCTGCTGGGTAAACGAGACTTAAATATACCCAGGACAAGCACAGCTGTGGTTTACATGGTATGTGAGTGAATCAAAGGTCATTACCTTAGAACGATTTTCCATCACATCCTCAAAAAACATGAGCTGACATCTCGGAGCTCGACAGTGTCGGCGAGATCTGAGTCGACTTTTATTACACTGCAGTCATTTAATCTGAGGTGCATACACCAGTCGATCAACTTTGTCATGTCTGCCATTAGTAGACCTTCATTACTTGTTCTAAGTAATTTCATAACAAAGTGGTGCATATATAATCTTGATACTTTTTCAAACAAAATGTTTTGCAAATGCTTTCACCTCTCCACCTCTTTTCATGTTGCAACCACAAACTTCGGTTTATTTCATTGTAATTTTATTACATAGATCTAAATAGAGATCCTGAGATTGAAATCTCAAGCGGAAGAATCTTTACACAGAAAAACTGCGAAAAGGAAAAAAAAAAGCCAAATGTGATACCTTCCATTTGCAGTTTGACTCGGCAAACATGCGGCAAATATTCGTTTTGCCCGCGAAAGTTCATATATGGCGCCTGCTTATCAAACTGCACACATAATCCCCACAGTGAAACATGGCAGTTGCAGCATCATGCTGTGATCAAACTAATCTTTAGAGAGGTGGAGAACTTGGTCAGAGTTGATGGAATGTGGAGACTTTAGCTCAGGGTGTTAATAGAAAAAATACTCCAGTGGAGGTTTAACGTCAAGCACGATTTGTGCAACTGTTGCTTAGGGGCTTGAATACAAATGCACACAGTAACATCCTCTTTTTTCCACTTCAAAGATATCTCAAAAATATCTGCCATGTTGTATTGTTTAATCACAAAAAAAAAAAAAAAAAATCCCAAATACTACGCTGAAGTCTATGTTTCATCAAAAGTTTGATGGTTTGAAATCCTTTACCGCAATATTTTACTTTATCTTTTGCACACTTTCAGTCTGAGCCTGATTTAGAATGATTGTTTCTGACAAAATCAAAAACAGTTAATAACAGAGATGTGTGAGAGGCTGATCAGTAGTTGGCCTTCTTGAGATTTTCTTTTCTTTTTTTTTTGGCCAGGAATAAATCTGAAGAGGCTGTTCTGATGCTCCCTTTGTGCCTGCATAAAGGTCTCATCCCATGGAGTCTCAGAAGAGAAATGCTTTTATTGCTGGACAGTTTTATAATTTAGAAGGTATATTAATAGGATTACATGTTTTTGCAGTCATAAATCCAAAGCCCTTTCCAAAACGTCCATCTTGAAAGCTTATTGTGGAAAAGGTTAACATGAATTTAAAACCAAAGGACATCACAAACCTCTCTAACAAACTGGAAAATATCAATGTCTTTGTTTTGGTTTGCTTATGTAATATGTGCAGGAACATGTGAACGCTTCACATAAACCTAAGCACCACAAAAGTTTGTTTGAGGCATTGTGATCATCTGAGTCTTCCAGGAGGACTTGCCAAAAGGGGAAAAAGTACATGAGTCTAAATAAACTTCACATGGAAGTTTGTAAATAAGTCCCAAAATAAGGCCTAACAGATAGCTCTCTTGACGCTGACCATGGCCAAAGTTCTGCGAGGAGGGAGATATTTTCATCCTGAGAATTGTTCTACACTATGAGATGGTTAGGAAGCGAGGAGAAGCAGGGGCTTTCTGCTAAAGATTGGAAAATTGGTCTGGAGACGTTTAGACACAGAGAGGAAGATGGATGATGGGATTGCTGTTTGCTAAATTCCTAATCAGATGTGCAGAGAAGCATCCAAGTTTGAGGGAAAACTACTTTCAGGTGCTCGACCCCTCTGGTCATCAAACAATGATATCAAAACTACTTTTGTTTACCATCATTCATCACTTACAGCGCTGTTTCTGGTACTAGTCTCACTCTAAGGTTTAGGTTATCCTGAACTGTCTCTATTGCAGGAGGACAAATTGACCCACTTCCTCACTCTGCTGCTTTCTGGTTCTACTACTCGCCAACTTGCATTTTTTATGTTATTTTAACTGTCAATTTTGTTTTCTGGGTTTCTTTTTTTTTTTTTTTTATTGTTATTTTTTGCTCCACAGAAGCTACACCTGGTCTGACTGTGACACCTTCCAGAAGAAAGGCATCAGCTCAGACAGGCTTCCAATGACTAAACATTTCTTCCCTCATGCTATTAATTTTTTACTTTTCTTTCAAGCACTGGTTCATCAGTTTCTGTTTCTTTTCTGTGTATTTGCTTCGTCGAATCTAAAGACCGCAATGCTACTGACTGACCACTGTGAACAACTAACTGGCCCTGAAAAAGTATTTACACCCCTTGACCTTGTCACATCTTGTCAAATGACAACCTCAAAGTTGTATTTTATAGGAATTTTAGGGAATGGACCAACACAAAGTAGTTCATTGTTGTGGAGTGGAAGCAAATTGGTGAGTAATTTTCTGTATCTTGCAACAACAACAAAAAAAACCAACGATCTGAAAGATGTTGTGTTTGTGTAACCCCTCTGACTTGATGCTTTGTGGAGCCACTTTTGGAGGTGTATCACTACCACATTTCCTCATTCACACACTGATATTTTTGAACATCTTTTTCTGCAAAGACTTTCACACTCAGACTGAATGAAGAGTGTTTGTGAACATCAGTGTAATCATGTTGGATTTTTCGTGAGCCAATAGCTATTTACAACAAAGAGCAGATTTTCCGTGTTGCAAACACATGGTTGCAGTTATGTTGGGACAGACACTAAACACACATAATGACATGGGCTTGTGTATGTATGTTTTATTTATTTGAGTTTGAGTGCATCCACAGCATGTGCGTGCAGAGTGAGTGAGGAGGCGTCAAGGAAAGATGTTGAATTGGACCACAGAACGTACATGCAGCACCCATCGGCAAACAAATACCGACGGATACAGGTGGTAATTAACATCTTCAGTCAAGCCAGCTGCTGGACAATTATTTCCTCAGTTTCTTTCCTAAGACTAAAATAAACCGATCAACTTGCAGCCTGAGTTGGTTCCCCAAATTGCTCCGTTCTGCTGATGAATTAACATGTAAACATAATTTTTCATTGCTGAATATGGTTTTACTTTTTTTTTTGAAGAAATACCTGAAATTGTGTTAAGTTAGCGATCATCAGAGATGAATGCTTTCAAATGTCATGTGCCCTTTGAAAACTCTCATGTTAAAGTGAGTGAAAGCATATTAATTCCTCTAGGCTATTTCTGCTGCAAAGTTATTTGGTTTTAAAGCTGGACCAAAATGCAGACAAGAGCTCGGACTTAATAATAAAAACAAAAATAAAACTAACAGCACAGACAGAAAGGGAGAATCCAGTAATAAACAATGAAAAATGAGGAAGTTAAAAAAATAGGCAGGGGTGGAAAATGCCAAGAGAACCAGACGATCTCGTCAGAGATGTTAAACGGCTGAGGCAGGAGGAAAGCAAAGACAACGAGGGAGATGAACTGGGACACAAAAGGAACTTAAACTAAAAGATAAAGAGCAACACAAATCAAGAAATATTAATCAATATTCACACACAGAACAAAACACAAGAATAAGAAAATAAACACAAAGAACTGAACTAATGTGGGACCATATTTTTAATAACAATGAACATTTAAAAGAACTGAAAATGGCAAAACCTTCACAAAATAAATCAACAAGGAAATAACCAAAACACAACACAAAAGGAAATGAAAATATAAACTCCCCAGGATTGTGTCGAACGCAGAAAAAACAAATACAATTTGCTTAATTTGTATCGAAATAAATAAATAATCTTTCAGACACTTCCACGTTGTTTTCACCCAATTTATTCTTCTGTAAAATATTTGCCTGCTCTCTGTTTTTGCATGTGTGCTTTCAAAGCTTTATTTGCTAATTGGAGTCAAAAGGTGGCATTGAATTACTGCTCAAGTAACGGATCAGTGCTCTGCACGATGGAGAATGAGTAGCATCTAATTTCAAGGAACATTAAAGCTGGCAGAATGAACTGGTAAAACTAGAAGCTAAATTTATTATACACATTTGAGAAATGAATAGATTAAATGTATATATAAGTGTAATGTTACAGGTGTGCAATTATATAATAATAATAATAATAATAATAATAATAATAATAATAATAATAATAATAATAATAATAATAATAATAATAATGTAATCTCCAAAACAAACATGTCTAATCTGATCCACAGTTATATAATCTGACCCATCCAGTTGTTTAGAAACATTCAGATTTAATTACATGGATCCCAATTTGATCTTTGTTATATAAACTGCAGTCAAGCTCAGCTTTGGTAAAACCAACACAACAAATCCGATCCCGACACACAATTGGATTTATAAACAATAAACTTATTAAACCTGGATTTTCTTTGTGACTATATTTATCTTATTGTTATCTGTTCTCCTGCACATGTTTGCTTTCATCACTTACACCTAAAGAGAAAAGATAGAAAAAGATAATACAGATTTGCCTATAAATATAGGAATTATTGACACAAAAATAAATGCATATTAGGTAAAGCCAATACCAGGCAAATTAAAACTAGCAATTTCTCAGGTCTGAAATAAACAAACAAACAAAAAAATAAAACACAGCAAGACTCCTGGCCTGTACACGAGTCAAGTTTTAAACCCAGTTCTCTGACATTCAGATCACAGTTTTGGTTAGATTTAAGCAAAAAAAGTAATTATTCTTGGCTTCACATACAGAAAATGGATTATAAGTTCAGGTTTCTATCAGCATTTTAATGAAAGATTTGTTTTTTTGTATCTTTGAAGCATGTTGTTGGTCTCTTCTGTTTGCTATTTCTATTCCTATTCTAATCCTTGTCTTGCCCCATACACCTGTTTCATTTTTATCTCTCCTCTGTTTTAGGGCTTTTTTGCAATCTGCTATGCCCTTTATTTTTAATTTCTCTTTCTAAAATCTGCCACTCTGAATTACGGCACAAAAAATGTCGCTGTTTTAGCCCACAGCCTCTTTTACTCGCATTCCAAAAATGGTTCGAGGCCCAAAAGACAGAATTAGGAATGAAACAAACTTTGACAAGTCATAGCAGAAATGTAAATATGTGCTTCACTTTCAGGGGCCTTGTACTGTCACACTGTCAGTGGTCTGACAGTTACATTACATTTAATTGGTGTCACCTGTTCTTTCCCTTTATCTAAGCAGTCAGTGAAAGAGAAGAACCCACTAACAGCAACTTAGCTCTGGAATTACACAAATGTTGTACCGAAGAATAAGAGCCACTGGCCCTGAGGCTGCTGACTGTGATCCAAAAGAACAATTCACTCTTGGATATTTCCATTTATAGAGAAATGCTTTCCTCTAAAGGGAAGAAAACTATATATCACATTGCGCTTTTGAGAGGAAGAACAATATGAGGAAATTTGTCAACCACCTTCACACTTAAAATCAAAAGTATTTGTTATAAATGTCCAAGAGTTTCTTTTTCTCATATTTTAAAAATGTGAATATGCTGTAAATCATCAGCGCCACTGAAAAATTCAAGTGATGTGATAAAAATTGTGTAAAGTATCAAAAACAAGTTTCTGAAGGAGGTTTGCCTTATTTAGATCTCAGCTGGTTTGGTTTGGAAACACCAGCCAACATGCCCAGGTGTGCAAACAGTCTGCAAGATGCTCAAACGAGTCTTTAAAACTCAAAAGTATCAACGTAGGACCGTCAGTAGGTTTTTGTTGCTGTTTGTATAAAAGTGCAGGCCTCTAGAATAAGAAGAAGACCCACAAGTTTAACTTCAGAGGCAGGTGGGCAAAGAAGAAACACTTGACATTAAAGAAAAATTGCAAACTAAAGTTTGCCAAAGAAAACACAAAGACCAGGATTTCAGGGAGGATTTTCTTTAGACACATACAAATGATTTAGTTGGAAAACAAAAGGAGGCGTGAACCAAACTCAGCCTCATGCTGAGGCTGAGTTTTGCTCTTTATCAGAAGGTGCTGGAAGAAAATGTGACATTATCTGTAAATGACCTGATTATCTGTAAATGACCTGTAAATGGATGCAGCATCATGTCAATGATCCAGAGAAGACCAAATAAAGGAGGATCCTGCTATATACAGAGGACTGAAATTAACATGGTGGCAATGTTCCCAGATTTATTTTGCCAGTCAGAAAAAGCAATTTGCACCACCTGTAGACACTTAAAGGATGAATAACTAATCCCAAAATAAAGTGTGCTACAATGACCCACTGTGGTTCAGAAAGCTGTCTCAAATCATAAAAGCAGGATTTGACATCAGCTGTAATCTGGCTTTAAAGTTTAAGATCTTCATCCATTTTAACTCTCAGATCAGTGATGATGGCTCAAACGTGGAACAAAAACCTGGTGGAGGTCTCAGACGTGCCACCAAGACCGAACACCTTTTGTTTTTCTGCTTCTTACATTTAATAGCTTTAAAGTAATCAAAGGCTATAATGCATTTAAACAGCAACTTTGCTGAGATAAATCTGGGAGTTGTCTGAATAATTATGGAAAGAAACTCTACGTTTCTTGAAATTAGAGCCGTGGAGAAGCAGACATAGAGAGGAAAGAAGGGGGTCTAAAACGAATCCCTGTGGGGCAACACATTAAAAAGAAGCAGTGGGATGTTAAAGAGAGAAAGCGACAGATTTAGCCTCCGTGGACGTTTTATGGAGTGTCCTAATTTTTTATGACCAAGTTTTATAGGGACAGACAGCACTGGTTACAGGTATAATCTATATACCTGTGAGTATATAAATTATACCTTTGCACACACATGCTCTTTCACTTTTCTCTTTCCAAGCCCAAAACAGTGGTAGTAGTTTTTAGTTGTTGTGAGGGAGTTGTAATTATTCCCAGCCCCCAGCAGCTCGCAGCAACTGAAATCAGCAGACCAATTGCATCTGCTGTGCGGCACCATGTTGTTTACAATGTTTTCCTCGATAGCTTATCTCTGTGAAGTTTGATAAATGTTTGCCTGGTTGATTGTAATCATTGAAATCTTTGGCCTTGATCCTTCAGAAGAGGCTCTTATCGTTCAGCGAGTTTTGAAATGCATTTTACAATCATAATTGTCATATTTCATGGATTTGGAATGGATTCTTGTGGTGTTCTTTTGGCAAATGAATACATTTTACTAGTTATTTATTGTACATTTTAAATTTATGTGATTGCTGGTGAAAAAAAAAAAACCTCAGGGGAAGTGAGCTTTGGTTCCCCCAGGAGCAAACGATCCTGAAATAGCATCCGGCCCTGAAGTACGGAAATTCTTATGCTTGTTAAGCATCTGTTCAGGACATGAAACCGAACAAGAGCAAATTATGACTGATGTTGAAGATTAATTAGAATCTGTCTATGCCCAAACCATGGAGGAAAGCACAAACTGATGCAGTTTAACATAATAGAAGATGACTATGAAAAAGTTAAACTTTTCACAAGTCAAGAATATGTTAAATTTTGTCCTTTTTTGTTTTTATGTGGAAAGAGACCACCGTTTTCGATGAAGGAGGAGATAAATGTACTCCTGCTCAAGCCTTGCCAACACACACGCTTAACATCAAAGTCACTCAGGAGCATTTCACAAATACACATGCAGACTGAAATCAAATGTCTGCAGAACTAATGAAAAAAAAAAATCACCTGCAGAAAGATTCACATAAGCTTAGCTGCAATCTTTGTCTTTTTTTATTTATATTTATATCGCCAGCTGTGGTCCATGACCCAAGGCCATCTGACGACTTGTCCGGAGGGTAATCCAAACAAGTACACGGTCAGACTGGTATGTACTGAGCTTCTGTTCTTATTTGTCTCTTCCTGTCTTCTTTGTGAGACACAACCAAACTGCAGCGGCCAGCTTCCCATGTGAAAGCAGATTTGCCAAGAAGGTTGTGGCTGTCTCACCATCGAGTGGGTCTGCGGTTATCTGGATCAACATTTATAACTCCCAACATTTGTTTGTACAGATACCCAAACCGGGCCACAGAGTTCAGTTCCAGTTGTTGTGCTTGAAGCGTCCCACCTGTTCACACAGATGTAGAAATCAGAACAACCTCTTGATTCAGGTTTCTGACATGATGCCCTGAAGAAGGCAGATGAGGAAATGTGAGGCTGATATCAATCTGCATGCCAGCATCTTGGAAAAGCATTAGTAGTGTCCAACGTCCAGCTGCAATCACAGATGCATATTTGCTTGTATTTTCTTTGGTTCCAACCAGTCACCGGGTTGGAACCAAAGAAAGTACAATAAATATTGTAGCACCAAAAAGCTAACTTTAGCATAAATGTATCATGTTTGCTTCAGTGATCACTTTAAAACCAGACTTAGACACAAACAACATACTTAAAATTGGAGTCACGCAATCATAAACGCCACTAACAACCAAACAAATAAAGAGGCCATATGAATACATCTTGGCAATTACAGCTTGCTGTCTCTGAGATTTACAGGTTTTTACCATTAAGCAACAACAACATATGTATGAAATCAAGACAAAGAGCAGCCTGAAACCTGCTTTTCTCTCCACATTTACTCCAATATTGTAAGGTCAGTGAAGCCACTGAATGGACATAAGGACTGATTATTGAGAGCATTAAAGCCCTACTGCCTGTGTAAACAATCTGTGCTTAGAGAAGGCACCATTGACCCATTAGACCAACGCTGCAGCAGCCAGGAAGGAAAACTTTGTTTGGGGAACATGCAGCGTGCCATTTGTCACACATTTCTTCCACTTTTGTGTACAACATTATATTGTTTAAAAAGCGAACAAGAGAAATGCTTTGCGATTCACAGCAGAGCTTCCCAGGGAAACTTCATGGTACACAGAAAGCATAATGATAATTACATTGACTCATATTGTTATGGTGAATCTGAACTCCTTAAGGACATTAGTGTGATTTGAAGGAACAAAAAAAAAAAAAAAAAAACATCATAAACTTTCATAAAAATGAAAAATATTTGCTCATAGTTTATGACCCAGAAGACGCAATGAGAGCCCACCATAAAGCAGTAATGGCATTCCCATCAAACGCTAATCACACACCCAGAGTTGAGAGTTAAGGTTATAACTTATCAGCTGACAGCTTTATGTTTGAAGCTGCCATTCAAATTAAAAGTTTCTTCACATTTTCTTTACAACAGTGCTTAATCAAATGAACTGGAGATAAAGGACAGCTGGAAAGGTTTTTACCTTGATGTAAAAATATTCGTTTTGGTAGCATGGATCTGTTTGTCCCCCATGTCTGTTTTTCTTTACCAGGTAGTTTTGGACACAAAATACAAAAATGTGTCCAAAACTGCACGCCTCATTCAGTTATGAGATGTGCAGCTCTGGGTCTCCACAATTGATTAAATGCACACAGGTGGACAAATTTGCTGGTGCCTCTCTGTTAATGACTGAAAAATCCACAATGCTCAATGAAAACTGACAAAAGTAACAGTAAATAAAAAGTATGAAAATTAACCAGTGAAAATCAGACATAGTTTTTGAATTATGGTTCATAATCACAATTACCACAAGCAAATAGTTTCTGTATGAATGAAACTGTACATGTGCAATTCAGCCCTCTCCCCTTGGCAACCAGCTCCAGTTGTTTCAGGTGTGAAGGATGCCTTCCCCAGACAGCATGTTTAAGCTCTCTAAACAAATGTCTGGTTTTGTCCCCTCTGTCCAAAGGACATTCTCCCATTCTCGCCATGTAACTATTACCTGTTGCTGGTTGCAAATATCCCCGTATGGATGAGTTGATTGATGTAGAAGTTATCCTCCAAGTCCATCAGCCTCATGACTCAGTAAACAAAACCCTCAGAGTTCCCTGCAGGATCAACCCATCGTCTCTCAGCAAAATTACTTCAGGCTCACACTAAAACCACAATGTGTCCCTAACTTTAACAGTGCACAATTGAAATGTCCAACTCTGACCAAATAATTAATGATCTGCCAAGTGAATTAACTTTAGAATTTTAACAGATGAATGAAATTAGCTCAGATGTTTATGAAATTTTCAAATCTCTGCAACAGTGAAGTGCAGAGTGAAATGAGATAAATTACTTCTATAGATACATAAGTACTGCATTTATATATGCAGGTAATTTTGAACTGTGCAACACAACAAACAAATATGATGACCATATAAATAAAAAACTAATAGATTTAGATTTCAAGCTTCCAATTTTGCTGGAACATTGGCACAGCAAATTTCATCTGTAGTATAATACAGATGAAAGTACAGAGCAAATTGCTCCCTGCATAATGTGGCGTGGCTGGCATCAAAGCCTTCACAATTATCTAAACACGTTAGTTCATAAAGCACAACAGGAAATTTTAACAATGCCCACAGCTGTGATAAACAGCTCACCTGGCACCGTTCCCTGAACCAATCTTCATCACCAGCTCTGCTGCAGATCCTGTAGAGGCTTGTTCAATATATGTGCCATGGTAGCAATATGACAGGACATTGATCATATTTGTAGTCTTTCCCACGTGAAAAAAATAAAAACAACAAATCTCACATGTAGAAGATTGGTGTTGCCACATCATCAATTAGATGATTGAAATGATTTCATGTGAACTTCATGTTATGGGTTATGATGTCAGAAACAAAACTATCCATATAAGTTACACAGAATCACAGCTAACATATAGGATCCTGTATTACTTATATCGTTGGTGAACTAAAGTCTTTAGATTAAACATACCGTGTTGTAAATACCCACTACAGACAGTTTTATGAGCAGAGTTTTGTTCTTTTTATAAACTCCAAAGTTAAAAAGTTCATTTTAAAAAGAGAAGCTGCTCACTTGGGCAATATTTTAAAAAATCTATTTGTGCAATTACAAAGTTTTACAATTAAAGGGACAGTATTTTTCAGGGCCAAGCAAGATTTTCTTTTAGGTCTTATGTGGTTTAGTTTATTAACATGATGCCTTGATTCATGTGCTCATGAATGCATAATTGTGAAGTAGAAGGAACATCATACAGGGTTTTCAACATTTTCCACTAATTCAATGTGCAGGTTCTGTTCCCTCAGTGTTTGCAAATAGAGCTGTTCATTCTGAGGTGTGCCTGCACCAACTTTATTTATCTACACATTTGTGTGTCAAATGGTATTTTTTCAAAAAGTATCAAAATAATTGCATCAGGAATTAGTTATGTTTGTGTGTGTGGAAAAAAAACAAGAAAATAAATATATTTTGCTATTTTCAACTCGGTTTGTAGATTAGCCTCTTGTAACCTCGAAAGGAAAAATTTAAAGTGCCGGTATAAATAAGGTGCAGTGCTCATCCTGCAGCAGCGTGATCTGGTTGTCAGCATGCATACAAATGAGAGAGATGGCTACTCTACGTGCAAATGCAACATGTGCTTCTCTCCCAGGAGAAGTTTATATTTGGAGTTTATCTCCCGAAATATACTGAAAAAAAAAATGCGCCTCTAAATTTTGGCAATCTACTAAAAGAATTTTTCCACAGCTGTCTCAGTTCATTTGTCTCGACTGTCCTGTTCAGCTGCCACAATCCATAGCTGCCATTTATGTAAACATGCTGCACTGGTATAGCAGAGGCATTTAGTTTGATGAAGAAAGCCTTTTTCATCCTGAAATATAAACATTACACTCCAAATGACCCACTAACTAGTTTTTTTTCGAGCTTTTGGCCATGCCTTGTCAACGTCAAAGCAACGTCTGTGGCCTTTCTGTTGACTTAAAGATATGGTTGCCATTAGTGTTGAACAGTTTCATCAACAACAAGCTCAGAAAACACAGTTGACTGAGCAATATCCCCAGATAACAACACTGTCTTGGATTTCAAACAAAGGGCAGCCTCGTCTTCCAGAAATTAATTTCCTATATAGTGAAATTGCTTCTCAGTGCGAGGTGCAATGCAATCATTTGCTCCATTATGTTCACCAGCATTCTCAACAATACAATAACAACATTGTTTTGGCTCAGGTTAAGAAGAGAATGCTTGAATGTGAATTAATATTTCACCATTCAAGTCATGTGCCTTGTCTGCTGAACTCGGTGACATAGATCCTAAAATATGTGCATTACCTATGTGAAAACAACAATAACTTAATTGTTTGTGCTGTAAAACTAGGATATGAGCAAGATTAAATCTACATTCTCCCTATATTTCCTGTTTAAAAAGGGGAAAGAGAGCAGGAGCAAATAGAGGCTGAAATCTACCTCACAGGAGACCCTCGGTGTAGGCTGGGAATATATACCCCAAGGTAGTCCAGCTGCAAGAATATCTGCTAAAAGTAAAAGCTGGAAGGTTCTCAGTCCAAGTGGGAGACACTGCCAAAGCTGATGAAAAATGACATGACAAAGGTCCTGTGGGACCTCCAGGTTCATGTTGCAAAACTCAGCCAATGTTGTGAACAACATCATCTACAAGAAGCAACATGAGAAGAAATGAGGATTCAGGCTTATTAGTGCCAAACTGGGAGCCTGACTCCCACAGGAACCTCAGAGATGTTTGGCCTGAGGAGCATAGTCAAAGGAAAGGCTAAAATGTCCTGCATTGTGGTATAGTTGCACAGTAAATATTTTCTTGATGTACTAACAAATGCAACCAGTCTTTCATTTATACAATTCTTTTCATAGTGTTTAAACTCTTTAAATCTTAAAGTTATACCCCAGATTCTCAACAAGATTTTTGTCTGACTTTAATTCATTGCAGCTCCTGCTGTAACATCTCTGTCCTGCTGGAAGGTTAACCTCCATTAGCATCATAGTAGCTGCTTTTACATGTACTCTGATTAAATTACACACATATGGGCTCCATTTAAAAGCACATTTTCAGCAAAAAGGCAGTACAAAGCCACCTATTAGGTAGCCTCTTACACTGGATTTTAATTGAAGGTTTTTGAGTAAAGGGGTAAAATTCAAACATATGTAACACTTTTCAAATATTGATTAATAAAACATGTTGAAAACCATGTAGCATTTACCTTCCACTTACATTCTGTAGGACTTTGTGTTGTTCTATTACATTAAATTGTAGTAAAATAGAATAAAACAGGACTAAACGGGACTGTACAGTCGACTTGGGCTTGTGCGCCATATTACAGCAAATACAGTGTTTAATACTCTGCTGAATAAAACTCCCTTTCTACTCAAATCTCCCCTTAGACAGGTTGCATTTAGATCAGATACCTGTCTGGCTTGTCTATGGGCTCTCACTGGCACCGTGTGTTCGGGGGGGCTCGACCTTTTCTTGCTTTTGACAGAAAACAATGGATGCCTCTGTTTTGCTGGGCCTGTAAGTGGGGTCCATGTTTGTGGCCAAATTTCTGAAAAACAACTGCGTGAGTGAGGCAGTGACTCAATCTTCCTGTTTCTGCAGTACCTCCGTGGCGAAGGCCCCCAGAGCTGCATTATATAAAATCCAGCATAAATGTACAGCAAATCCTTAACAAAAGGATTATTTAGTTATTTTTCAGCCATTCAGCGATGGACTTTCTTTTAATCATCGTCCTGCTACAAAGAACAACTATTTTTAGGTGAATGGTCACAAACTGATGACCGGACGAATCAGCAAAGCAATCCCAGAGCATTAAACTGTAGTAAAATAGAAGTAGCACTCTGTTAAACTTGGTTGATGAAGTTGTTTTATAAACCACTGTTTTTCTGCACATACATAAAAACATTTCAACAACAATGTGAACACAGGGGAACTGAACACAATTAAAATTGAACAGATAAATGATTCTCTTTTAATGCAACTGCTCATCATTTCCCTTTTGGCCAGTAAAAGCCTGCAGCTGTACTTTGACCATCATACAGCTGCTTTCAACACAAATGTAGGATGTTGCTGTTATTATTATTTTTTTCTACTGGGTCTTTTTGTGTTTTTGATATAGCTACAAAGTTTTGTCTAAAGAAATACCCAGTGATTCTGTGTGTCTCTATGTTAATCTGTGATGGACTTGGGACCTGTCCAGGGTCAACCCTGTCTCCTGTCCAATGACCTCTGGAAATAGGCATCAGACCTCTACAGGCAGCGGATGTCTGCATGTATGAATCTTCATGGATGTCAGATATTAATATAATGTGAGCAACAGGGATGACCTCAAGAGTGAATTTTGATTTTAAAAAAATTACAATCCATATCCTTTCATATACATAACTATCCTGACTTCACTTTAAGGAGAAATTCTGACTTTATCTGTCACACCGAATGATGCTGCCTTTATGCAATTTAAGCTTCTGCAATTACAATATTATTTGAAATCAGAAATATAAGTGCCCACTTCTGGAAGTGCAAGAATAAGATGCACCACTTGAGCATCACTTTCCACTTCAAGTCTTTCTAACTCCTGTGTTTTCTGAGGTATTTTCAGGTCACAATGACCCATAAAAGACTGAACCATTCAGGTGGATGTTTTAGGTAGGATTTATTCAGGGCAGTTTCTGAAAACAGCTTTTTAAAGGTCCTGTCTTTTTGCTTTTTATGTGTGAGATATACATCAGTGGGGAAATGTGCTTATGACTTGTTCCCCTCATTTCTTTTCTAGTATTAGTGATTATTATTATTATCATGCCTGTTTTGTTTTAACTTCTGAAAAGCAGCATGCATACACCTAGAAAAACGTTTCTTGTTATTAAATATGAATCTAACGGTTTTCCCAGTGGAAGAATCATGAGCTGCAAAGTGTAACGGTTTCCATGTGTCACACCGATTCAATTGTAAATATCAAAATAGATTCTAGCCATAAAAAGAGGAGTAAAAAGTAAATAAAATGTACTGCACCACACCAAGAACACAGCAGAGTAGAGAGAGACTTGTGAAGGGTTAGATTGTAAAACAACGTCTCCAGCTTCAGCACCTCATGGATGCCACCATCCACTGATTTTACCATTTCACAATTACTGGCTTGTGGTGCGAAATTTGCACTCAGGTCCCAGATCAAGATGCCTAATACTTTTTAAAAACTTTATGTTGTTATAGATGTTAGCTCTGAGAAGCCTATGCATGAAAAACAACTTGTGTATCTCTGAGTCAGTGTGATCCCAATCTTTAAAGGAGCAATCAATGACTTGTTTGCTCTCTTTGGGGCAGCAGGGCTTGTTGACCTAATTCCTCAGCAGCTGATAGGGCAAACATGCTGTCAGCAACTTACTACATAACGATGAAGCTGAGCTGGTGTTTCTGGCACAATGATGAGTATCTCTCACCTTTAATCTTTACTTGTACTTTCTTCTTACGCCCAGTGGCCTGTGAGATACACCTGATTGATTAATTGCTAAATTTGGAAACCAGCTTGTACTTAATTATGTAGGATTTGGTTAGTTTTATTTTAAAATGCCTGTTTTAGCTTGAGAATGACAAGTAAAGTAGAGACATCAAGTTATACCTCTCCCTAACTTCCCAAAATGATCGATGAAATCATTCACATAATGAAAGTTATTGAAAGCAACAGACAGTTGAAAAGTTTTGCAGCTGCAGAATAGCTGATCAGGTTCATGTTAAGATTCACTTTGAAACTTCAGAAGAACATTTGTGATGCAATGGAGCTAAAAATGTGAGCAGAAAGAAACAACAGGGGAGTAACCTGAATAGCAGGAATTATTTTCTATAGTTTTGTCTTTCTTTATTTACAGAAATAACATTAAGCTTAATACATGATGCACTTGGAGTCATTTTTAATTTTGATGTTAAGGTGCAAAAGCCCGATCAAAATGTAATCATAATGTTCAAACATGACCAGATTTTCACAAGGAAACAAGAATACATGAATATGATTTACTAATATTGAAAGTTTGTCCCATACTTATATTGTGGTCCAACTTGAATCAACTCAAATGTAAACTGTCAGATTGCTAAAAAATAAGACATTCAATAAATATCACTGAGTTTTCTTCCGGCTAATAGTCTTATGCTGTTACTGACATAAAACTTTAACTATGACAGGAATGCTTCATCAAAGGCTCCATAACATTTTGGTTCAATGGTCTGTGTGTTATACGTTTAAAGACTTATACAGATTTGCCCTTTTTTCCTCACCGGTAATTATGAGTTATGCACAGTTGATGCAACCTGACAGTTCATAGTTTAACAATTGACCCTTAGCCGTTTACTGAAGCAGGGACCACAGATCACACGTACGGCTGGTCCAACCCATCAATGGTCCACACGCTTCCACAGGGACATATTAAAGTTCAAACATAATTAAGACATAAAGCCCACCACTACTCTCCATAAAATAACATAAAACTAATTGTTTCTAATTGTTATTTGGCTTACTCAGAGGTTTCCAGAACAGCATGTAGCTCTGAAGCCTCATCTACCAAAGTTTTTAATGACTACATTTTTTAAAAATGGAGTTCTTAATTAGAAAGGGTAGTTTTCATATTTGTTTTAGTGCAAAATCTGTGCTTAGAGATGAAACTACACACATAAAGTTTATAAAAAAACAAAAACAAACAAACAAACAAAAAAACTCACCTCACTCTCTGACATTAATTCAAATGAAACATTTCCTGTTTCAGTTCAAAGAAAACCAAAGTTATTTCTATTTCCAAAATGCCAGCATTATAAGATGTATATTTTTCGAGATTTATTTTTTTTAATCAAAGTACAGGTGGTATGAATCATGCTTTAAGAAATGCTTTAGTTGAATTTAGTTTTTTTAAGTAGCTGCACCAAAGAGTTTGACTTTGCAGATTCTTTAAATATCTGTTGAAACTCGGTAAGATAATAACAAAGTTGTGACTTTCATTAGCAGGTCCCTAAAAGAAATACCTGTTTTAATAGCAGTAGAAGTTAACATAAGCCATTTCTGAAGTGCTAATGCTCACTTTAAAAATATTTTGTATTATGTTTTGCAAGTTCAGCCAATGGACTAGAAGCTGTGGCTCAATTACATCTCAGATTCTTCGATCGTTCTGTCATGTCGGAAAGCTTTGAAAGCTCCGCTTTGCTTCACTTTTTATTTTTCATTCATTCCTGCCTGAAGTGGACTGACTTCTAAGCATTTCTATCTCTCACACTTCACTCACAATTTATTCTGAAAAATAGCAAAATTCAACACTTGTGGTGTATAAAACAATTTTTTAAAGACTTGAAACACAGATATTGTCTAATGATAATGCAATGCAAGGTTATAAGACAATGAACAGAAGAGTTGGATGTAAATGATAAAGTGGTGAGAAGCAGAGGGCTGGGAAGAGATTTACCAAACACTTTGCTAGTTCAACTGGAAGACAAACAGAGAGAGACGATGTTTGTCTGCTCCACTTCCTGTAATGAGTTTTTAAAACAGGAAAAGGATGAAAGTCCTGCTCAGAAATAATTAGACAATCTATTTCATCATTAGAGTGAGTTAAGCCAGTAAAGTTATGAGATAGTCTGTTAAAAGCCTGCATGACAGCAACAAAAACTGGCAAGAAATTGGCTTGAAATGTTAAAATATGTAATTTAAAAACACCAATCAGATATAAAATTTAGCTTTATATTGTTAATGTTGTTGGACAAAAACAAAATTGGATTGTTAGATGTGACATGACCGACTGCTTTGCTAAGTTGACCCTAAAGTGTTAAATCACAGCTCATTAAATTTAGCTTCTTCCCTGGGGAAATCAAAATGTTGGGTCTTCTTCTTTACTGTGTGTTTACACAAGTTTGTTTTTGCTGGAAATGAACATTTTGTTATCATTACATAAAACAGTTATCATACATCCTCACACGACAGTTTCATGAATGTTTTTAATCCCTTCAGAAACTTCAGTCCCAGAAGATTAGAGCTTACAGGATTTTCAGAAAACCAGTGATGAGTGAACACTTCACCTGACAGGATGATTTAGAAGCAGCTCACCATCCTGTGAGTCGCTTTATTTGCTGATGCTGTTGCTTTTCCCCCCACATTGCTGCCGTTATGCACAAGGTGAAACAAACGACAGTTTTTATCCAGTCCTGTCACACTTCAGTTATGCTAGATGCTTTTAGCTGACCGGGGCAAGAAAATGCACATTTTCTCACTGTCCCAAAGACTGGGGCTTATTGTGAAAACCTGAAGAACAGAGAAACTCTGGATACTTCTTACAGAAAACAGAGGTAAGTCAATTCATCACTGTAATTGACTAATCAAACCTGTGGCCAGCCAGAAGGGTTTAAATCGAAGCGAGATTAATGTGTTTGCCAGGTACGTGGTGCCAAACGCCAGAGCTTTTAATTTCGCACCGACTGCACTAATTTAGCCAGGCTGTTTACCAAGTTAATATATCCTTAGCACTTAAATAAAACGTCAAATGAGGTTTTTTTTTTTTTTTTTTTGTAACTGTCTGACCTTAAATTAAACTAAACTGTTTAACACTGTTAGGATTACCAAATTTATTTCTACATGCTTAATACTAGGAAGATTAGACAAAAATATTAGAGGTTGTACAAAACAAAAGGTGCCAAAAACCGTGGCGCTGGGAATCTTGTTCAAAACAATTAATTAGTTTCTTTTTATTTAGTACATTTCTCATCAGATTTGCTTTTAGAAAACATAATCATAATAAAAAACAACATTTTTTACTGCTTTTAAATATATAAACCAGAGGTGACAATAACCATGAACTGTTTCATTTTATTTTGTGCTAGAGAACAGAATATAGTGAATTAATATGATCATATGAAATACTACAGTAGCACTCTGACAACTAGAGATAAAAATGAAGCTAGTAAGAATAGTGCTCTTTGAGCTACTTAGACCTCATCCAGAATAAACAGCAATACAATAGAAGCTCACATAACAATACTCCTTACTGGAAAGACTTACTGGTGACTTTGGCTGAAGAGGTGATTTAGAGGAGAAATTATGAGCACAAGATGTTCATGTTCAATCTTCATACTGTTGTATGATAAATAAAACTCTTGAGGAGGGAACAGACAATATTTTTTTCTGATCTTTTTACGATTATGGTTTTCTAATATCCTCTACTAAGAAGAGAGAGAAGTAAAGCTGGAGGAACAGACAATCATTTGGGTTCAGGACTGATATTTTTCGTGTGTATGGAAAATGTTTTGTCAGCTCAAAAGTCTTCACATTCCTCCCTCAAACAGCCAACTTGGTCTAAATTACTTAGCCTAATTGAAATGCCAAATGCATCTGTGAGAAACTCTGACACTCCCATCAGACTCCAAGCCAAGAGAGCTGCACTGCTGCAGCGACAGTGTCTCCAAGGAGACTGCAGAGTGACGATAAACAAGTGCCTCCATGTTTCGGAGCCGTCTGCAGGGTGCAGCACAATGCAGCACAGCTGAGAGGTCAAACGTGAAGCCTGGGAGGAATTTTACTGAAAGTTCATCCATGTTTTAGCCTTTGTAGACTTTACAGTAAATCATAAAGGCAGAAAACAAAGACATAGGGAGGACTCACAACACACAGATGGTCTTTAATAAAATACTGCAACTCTTGGCTGGACAGGAAGCTTTAAATCATTTTCAGTCACCAAATATTCAGCTCTATTTTAGGTCCTGAACAGAGACAGAGAGATATGGAGATATTTGTAAAGGCTTTTGAATTGCTGTTTTAGACTATTATAACTGTAAACAAATAAAAAAAATCATAACTTATGTCTCAGATACTAATGTGTCCTTAAAACAAATGTTTTTTAATGTGAAAGAGCATATTTGACTTGATCCTTTGTACAGAAACATGATCAAACTGCAACATGTTGAGGGAGTATAAACAAACTCCTGCAAGTGACTTCACAGGCTTCCATAGATCTGACAAGGAGGCAGATTTAATCTAGTCAAACTTTTCTTTCAAACGATGCTGCTGCAGTCAGTCTGAAAAGATTCACTGCATCCAATGCTTTTTACATATTTTCATCAGCCATGCCAGCAACCGCTGAAGTTTGTATATGCTGTCTTTTATATATATATATTTGACAAATTTAATTACTACAGGCATTTTGAAGAGCTGAATTTCTTTCTTAACTGTTAAAGAACAAAAAAAAGAAGAAGAAAAAAAACACATTTTCTTAAAATTGTCCAAAAACATTTCAGTAAGAAATTTGTTGCACTATATTTATATTCACACAATGAAGCAGTTGCCATTAAAAATCCATTCACCTTGAAGTACCTTGAAATTAAGGCCACATTATTGCGACTGCATGTTATATAAAATCTGTTGGAATGTCACATTTGCCCTCTCAGGTGGGCTTTTTGGTTATTTTTTTAATACTCCCTGGCTCATTGTCTTCTTTCCAGTTCCTAATTATGTTCGGCAGTGCAGGTGGTGTGTTTCCTTCCTATCTTTGTTTAGCTTTTCCATATGAATCCAATAATCGGGAATTTCTGACTGCAGATGGATGATGTACTCTGGAGCTGGAAGTGCAAAAAATGTGCAGATCAGGAATTCCTGGAATTCCTGAAAGTAGGTAAATTAATCAAGAGTAGATTCCTCCAGTGGCCTTGACTCCATAATAACAATAGCACTAGCTACAATGTGAGAGTTCACAAAACTCTTAAGACTAACAATGCTTGAGTGACGTGAAGTCACTGTGAGACATGTAATTTCCTAAGAGTCGCAAGAAAAATGTCAGAGAATCCCTTTCCTGTTTAAGTGTCCTCGAAATGAGCCACTCTACTGATTGGATTGTTTTTCTTAAAAATGCTTTCGACTCTTCCAGGGAAAGTGTCTGATGAGAATTGTCCAACTAAATAATTTAAAATAACAAAGTGACACGTTTTATAGCATGTAGATGTTACAGAATTACACATTTATAGTCAGGAATTGTTTATTGGTCTCTTTAAATATTAAAATGTTTTGCCTACAGTTATCATGAAAAAATGTTTGCTACTTACATGATCCTGATAACTACTTATAGAAAGATTTTTTTTTATAGCTAAGCCAGAGTGCCATAGATTCTTCAACTATGCCAAAAATATTCAGTAGTATTATATCCGGCACCCAATAAATATAATTATATTTTAGATTAGATTTAGATTTAACTTTTCAATTGTGTGTTAACACTCAGTCAACAATATACACTGATATACTGGGATGTTCCAACCCAACTTTCTCTCAGGTTTCCAGAGATTTTCACTGCTCTGAGATCACAGAAAGAAAATAGTTCAAATAACCACTTTCTACAACCACAGTAGACAAAATACAATCTGTGATTGCACAAGCATTGAAGCAGGTGAACTCGAGCAGCAAGCTATTCCCAGGTACCACTCAACTATAAACAGAGAAGACTATAGCCTTTATCATCTCACAAAAATGGGGGAAAAAAAAAAAAAAAGTTGAATGACTTTCCATTTCAGCTAAACATACAGAAGTTTGTCAGATTTTGGTGTTAACAATAAACCCTTCCTACCTTTATCACTGCTTTTATTCAAGTTACTGCAGGTGGCATACACATACATACACATTGGCCCCATTAGTGCCAAATGAGAATTGTATTAATCTCCGTCCCTTGTCTACAAACCACTTCTCCTTTACTCATTCCTTGCTGGTTTCTTTAAGTTGTCATAACTGTCTCGGTGTTTGATTGCTGGAAGTTGTTTCGTAACTCCTTCTCCATTAAATCACCCAATTCCCATTTCTACTGGTCTGCATTTTGGTTCCAAACGTCACTAAAACCATGACAGCGTATTCGGTAGAAGCACACCCCTCATGTCGTTACCTCCACAACATGCAACAGAGAAATGCCTTAAGTGAAACGTTACTTTACACAGATAAATGAGTGTTGATAGTGATAACACAGAACATATTTTTGGAGTTTTTGCCTCCACTGAGCTAAAAATGGTCTTCCCTCTTGTTAAATATCTCATCTAATTCAAGTTACAACCACTGGAGCCAACATTTCTAGTGGACATTAATTAATTGACACTTTTAACTACAACCACCACTACAAAACTATCAAAATACAATTATTAACTTAAAGTGCTTAACAAATGTGTCACATCATCAGGCTGATTAAGTACAAACCCACTGCACATCCGGAGAAAACTCTGTTTATTCTTCAAACAGTCAGAGACGCTGCGTGTGCTTCAGTCGAACAGAGCAGAACAAATGGACTGTCAATCAAATCCTGTTATTTACATGGAAAATAATCTTTCAGCACAGCTCTGACAAAGCCAATGTATGTTGTTTGATACATCAAATAAAAAAATGAGAACTGATTCAATTTACAAGCTGAAATGTTTAACAATACTGAAAATATCTTTGTTTTTCCAAGCACTTTAACCTGTGTGTTCTGTTTGATTCCAATACTTTCATGTTTTCTGATTGTTGCATTTTGCCAATTTTTCCTCTTTTGCTTTACATTTGCCATCATATTATGGCAAATAAAATATTATCAATATTATCTTTTGCATGTAAAATGTTGTTACTGCTTATAGTTCGCTAAAATGTTGTCTGATTTTCTTTCTCTCCTTTCATTCAAACTCATTGCATCTGCACCTCACTCACTGCTATGTTTGCTGAAACTGAAATCTCAAGTGTGGGCGCGCTCCACTTGACATGCAATACTGTCAATTTGCAGATTGTTAATGAACAATGAAGCAAAAGCAGAAACACCGCAGCTGTCACCCTGCAGACCTCTGACAGAAAAGGATCTGAAGGTCTTGTGTTGTAATGTTCAAATACAGTGAATTATGAATAAAAGCTTTTTGTGAGAACTAAGTGGAAAGCCACTCAAATTAAATGCTATGTGTTGAATAACATTATTAAAGAAAAGCACTCCCACAGCATGACATAACCACCACCAATTATCATAATGCACGTGTTTTCCACCATGTATAACATGTTGCATGTTGGTCAAGAAGTTCAATTTTAGTCTTTTCTGACCAGAAGACTTTCTTCCACATATCTGCAGTGCACCTTGTATGGCTTGCACAAAATGCAAATTAGATTTCTTCTTTCTTTAAACTTTTCCATAAAAGCCAGTTTTGAAAGGTGTGAATTTAATAGTTTTCCTGTCAACATATTCTTCTGGTTTAGATGTGAATCTCATGACCAAAGCTAGAAATCCTAATTTGTGAACTTCTGACTTATATATGCTTCAAATTTCTCAAAGTAAAACTGTGTGAAAACATGTACATGCCAGACTATTCAAATATTTCTTTGCAGAAACTGTTGAAAACATGCATCATTTTCTCTCAACCCCAGCAAAGATTTTAAAAATTGTTGGGAAATGATAAACCGTTCAAGGGGTTTTCACTATTTTTGTCAAATGCTATATTTTCTTCCAGGGCATTCTTTAACAAATAAAGCTATGTGTGAGAAGTTGGTCTCCTCTTTAAGATTCTGGGAATGGATATGATCTCTTTCATCTCTACGCTGTGCTTCTGGCCTGAAGGTTTACAGTCATATGTGTTTGTTCTTTTTTGAATGACCTTTAACACACGTGTCATAACCATCACAACGGCTAAAAAGCCTGTGTGAACATGCGCCGCAGAAATGTTCTCATGATCTTTGACACTGGCAGTGTTTAGCGCAGAGGACTTGCGGCTTGGCGTTGATTCATAACGTCGATTATGAGCGGGGGTCTTTGTCTCGCAGCTATGCTGAGGTGGTCTGACAGGAAAAAACACTGATAGAAGCTGCAGGCAACAAGTCAGCAGTAGGACCATCTGATTTTTTATTTTTTTTTTATTTTGTGAGCTTCACTTTGAGTTTTTTAGGTTCTTCTTATATTTTAATCTAGTCCATAACTGAACAGTTGGTTATTTATCCAATATGGACATGTTGACCAATGGTTTCTTCAACGTCTTCTGGTCCCGTGTTAGGATCAGGGGTGGCCAGGCCATGTGAGAAATAAAGAGAGAAGTTTGTTGTCCCAGAGGACAGGAAAAGTTGGATCTGAATGAGGCCTGGGTCAGGAGAGATTCTTCCCTTCTGTACATCCTGATGTACTTCCTTTAAGCATATGTTTATGCTTGCACACTTTTTCCTCCATCGATTCTGCAGGATAAGATTAAACTCCTGTGAATGTTCCTGGTAGAAATGATGTAGGCTCTGTCTCAGCATCATGTGGCTTTTGTCGTGATTTATTTTTTTTACATTTGTTATACTGTGCCGCTGGACAGATGTCCAGTGATGAATATTATCAAGCAATAAGTCAGTGACCCACGAAAGATTGTGTGTGTGGGAACAAACTCCTGCGACTGTTTCTCCCATAATGATGCTGTGGTGAGTGACAGCAACAGCAACGGGAGTCATGGTGGCTTCCCAACTCACTGGATGTGGGAGGGAGAATCGGAGCAAATACAGACTGGGAATGTTCAGAGTAACTTTACAAGATGCATTTCTGTCTGGGTCAGATCTGATGACCCAAATTCTGAGCCATCTTTTCCACCCGTAGCTGTAGTCTGTGTTTCACTTCTGTTCTCGTTCCTGTTCTCTGTCACACTTGCCGAATGTTTCACACACGTCAGAATGAAACCGTCTCTCCATCTGCTTTAATCTCCTCCGTGGCTCTTCTTCTTCTCGGGGTGTTCGGAGGCGTTTCCGCTCCCAAACTCACCATGAGCTCTGCTCTCCCCAGCGGGATATTAATAGGAGAGTGGAGTGGGACACGGAGATACACTCCCAGGAGGGACGATGGGTGGGAAGTAAAAAGTGGGAAAAGGGCCAATCTGCACATTCACCAGTAGTTGTAAATCCATCATGCATGAGTTGCGGACACACACACAAAGATTAGAGTTGGTTCTTGTGGAGGAAATTAGAAATAAATCAGTTGAGAAAATACAAAGTGCACTTTATACAAAGTACAAATTTATGTTCACTTTTCCCATAAAGGCTCTTAAAATAACTTTCTGTCTTGGGGCTAACATTTGTTTCAGTCTAATTAATTGGTTTAAAAAATGGAAAACAGGAAACTATAAAACTTTCACTTTGCTGTTATTTGCTGAATTAATTGAATTTCTGTGATATGTAAGTTTTCTAATTTCATGGCTTTAAAGTCATAATGTCAAAAAATTTATTAGAGTAATAAACTGAGAGCTGATGCACCAGATTTGGAAAAAGGTGCTATATTGGTCTAGATCCTCATATAGGAGGCAACATCAGTCATTTATTTTCTATACCTGCGAATCCTTGCAGGGTTTCTGTGAAACTGCACGTTACTCTTATTTATGAAGTGTAAGGGAAAGAATATCAAGTTTTGTAATTTATGTTAATTGAATTCAGCTTGTTGATATACCACAAATTCTCAAACAATTCAACATCTCATGGCATTATTAAAGAATACCAAAGCACACACACAAAAATCACAGAATTCAAGATTCATTTCTATGTTAAAGAAAAATAGTTATTCACAGCAGAAACTCCTTTGGTGACTTGACCTTGGACAGAAATGCAACTAAAAAGGTACAGTCTGAGGCATCCAGAAGGTTCCTTCAGTTCTGATCACGAGTTCCAGATTCATCAGTGAAACATTTTTGTTAACATGATCACAGCAAAAGCTCTGGTAAAGACACACGGACTACGATCCACTCCACAGACCTGTGTGGTGTTGGAGCTGCCTGATGAAGGCATCATTTGCAGAAACATGAGGCCACTTCCTTAGTTTGCCGGTGCTTACATTTTCAAGGTAGGTGATTTATTTCACACTTCCCAAAATGCTGCAAGTCTCTGTTTAAAAAGGTTTTCTTTCTGTCCACAGAAGACTGCTGAGTATTTTATTTGAGGAGTGAGACCCTTTGGGTTTTCCCATGTGTTTGTGTAGTTGTTGTTTTGTTTTCCCAAGGCTTGTTTCACTGAACTAACTGCATATAACAAATTACTATACTACAGTATAACTTTTTTGTATTATAACTGTTTTATACTGTAGCACAGGGTGAACCAATTTCTTTTGTTAGGCTTAAAATTCAAACTAATATTGCACTTGGAAAATATCCTCCTCATTTACTGCAGCTGTATTTGAATGCTATTCAGTATGAAGCACAAAGAGTTTCATCAATGTCTTGTTTCAAATAATTTTCCTCTGTCCTTATGGGAACCTCTTTGGTTCGATGCTGCAACGTCTGATGGCTGCTGTTGTGTCCTGTGAGGCTACAACTCCAAACCATTGTTCAGAAGTGAAGAAGGTTAACGAGAGGTTAAACATCTTAATAATCAATTAAACAAGCAAACAAAAAAAAAACAAACTATTTCCTCTTTATTCATTTTATGTTTGCCGTGTTGAACTAAAGGAGCATTTAGAGTATAATGCTGGATTTATTCTCATGAATATGCTTCCAGAAAAGATTCAAATTTTGTTCCACTTATTGACATGCAGTGTGGTAGTAAAGTAGTCGTAATAGTAAAGCTAACTACAGGAAGCACACATTACATTTTTTAGCAAAAAAATAAATGATAAATTAAAGAGAAGCATTACTTTTTAATTTGATGTTTTGTTAACTCTCTCTTAATGAAGACAGACTCACCACCTAAGTGGGTCTGAAGCTGCTCAGACAAAGAGCTCAGAGAATGTGACAATTTATTTGTCTTCTCAAGTAAATTGTTCCAGTATCATGTTTTTGTTTTTGGTTGTAAGGTGTCACATTTGTTTCAGGCCTGTTGACGTCTCATTTTGTTCAAATACTCCAAAATAGCTCTTTCTTCATGCTGTGAAGAGCTAAGCATTTTTAAGCATCAGCATTTTGCTGAGGGAGGATGTTTAAAAATCTAGAGGAAGCACTATACTTTGAAGCAAGACGCTTGTATTTGCATCCTGTAACTTGACCATGATCGTCACACTTTTGTTTACGATGTTTTGCACTCGTTTTTGTTTTCTTTCAGTATAGTTATCTTGACTTAACCAAACTTCCTAAGGTTAAGACAACATTATGGCAGGAGGCACAGTGGTCTATTGAGAAAAAACGTTCTGCTTCAGATGCTGAAAATGTCTTAGCAGTCTGCAAGACTGAGTATGTTAAACTGCTGCCTTTTCCATGTGAAGAGTTCATCGACAATGACAACAGATCAGGTCCAGTAATTCATGGGAGAACTTTTTTTTTTCTGTATTTGAATTTTTTCCTTATTGAGACAACAATTTACAAGTTCCAAAAACTATAACAACACCAGTGCACATTAGCAACAAAGAAACGAAGTAAAAATAGCAACTGGGAGTTGAAGGGTGATTGATTTAACACAAACTGCAGACAGATTGAGTGAAAGCACTTTTTCTCTTTTCCAAAAAGAACATCCATGTAGTTGCATTGGGATTTTTAAATTCTCATCTCTTTTGTTTGCACTTTTATTCAAAAAAATAGTGGCAGTCAAATTTTAAAGCAACTTACTGATCTACAATTGATCTAAGTGCCGGCAAATGTTTAGATATTACAGCAATAGAAGCTGCTTTATAAATATGTATATATTTATTGCTTTTGGAGTGACAGACACTGAGGTGAAATGATAATTTTTTCCACTTTTGTTTTATTTCAACCCTTTAACTCCCACCTTCAAAATGCTTATATGTTAGTCAATGGCTCCATGACACCGTTGTCCTCCTGACTGTTATCAAAGTGAAAGAAAATATAAATCAAATATTTTCTCAACAATGTTTGGCTAATTTCTTTTACATGACTAGTTACATCAATTAAGAAATACTCCTTAATTATACAAGAGCAAAGAAATGTTATTGTGAAGTGCCTTTTTACATCACTTTGTTTGAATTGAAGTTATTTAACTTTGCTAACCTTCGTATAAATATTTTATTTTCCGTTTCCAACTGTCCCAAATCAGGGATCTACTTGATATAGGATAAGTTGGATAAATACACAATCACATCAAGTTGATATGAAGTCAGTCAGTTCAGAAAACGTCATACTGACATGCATGTGGTTAATTGTGTGGTTGTTACTCTTTAAATCAGAAATCCCTGTTTGGTTAATACAAAGGCAGCTGATACAGCAATTACCAACCTCTACTGAGTGATTTTGACGAAAGACACTGAGAGATCTCAATGGTATCATTTCCCCTTTTCTGTTTGTTTCTAGTTTAATCTGACATCTGCAAAAGTCTATCAGTCTTTTGTTAATGCCTCCATCTTGGCTTCAGACCAGCTATTCTTATAGAAGGAAAATATAACACGGGTATATATATATTTTTTTCGACAGTAAGATCAAGTTACTATTTTTGTTTGTTTCCATTTTCTGGTCCACACTCCTTACCAGTTGGTGGCAGTAATTCTGCCTATAATTGTTTTTCAGCCAATGAAATTAAGAAGAAGAAAACTGACTTAACCAATTACATACACCAAACAGAAATTAAATCTATAGTGAAAGTAGAAATGTGTTTAATCTGACAAAGTAGCAAAGGCAAAAGAAACTTGTAAGGATGCAAATAATCTTTGTCAGCACTTAATATGGCTTTTGGACATGCCTAATGGTGAACCACGACAAAAGAAAATGTTGATGTTTTCTTAGTTTAATTTTTTTTTTCCTGTACATATAATCAGACCTGGAAACAGAAATGGCCACTGCAGCATCAGAGCTGTGATCTCAGGACCACGACTCAGTGGTGGATGACAGAGATGAAGGCAGGATGTGGAGAAAGACTTGACAGAGGTGAGAGGAGGGTAGGAAATGACTGACAAAGACAAAATATTTTTCTCACGCTTCTCTGCTTATACATATACACACACATACATACTGAGACTTTCTTTACATTAATAATGCACATAACAATGAGATTTCAACATTTCTCACATACTGTAATGTGAATTTAAACACCGCTGGGAGACACTGCCTGAAAAATGTGAAAAAGCTTGAAACTCTTAGAGCAAACTCTCTTAGGGGAAAAAGAAAAATGACCAGAAATGGTAAGTATTGGTGAGTTTTGGCAAAATAAATGAACAAATTCCAACAGTGGACTGAGCTAAACTTTGTCTCAGTAATTTGCTTCCTATGAACCTTTGAGACCCCATATCACGACAACAACACTGTGAAGATTGGATATTTCAAAGTCATTGTACAGGTCAAGATAATGACAATGTAGAGGGGAACAGCATTCTTTAATTTCCAGTTGTCAAGCCGCTCAGAAAGGAAATGAGTTCTGCGTCCCAGAGGTGAACATAAGACTGACCCCAGAAAAAAAGCCAGAAATCAGCTTCATTATCCCCAGCAAAACTGACATGAGCGAAAAGTCCTTTTTAAGAGAGGAAAGTTTATTTCTTGCTGTTTCTGTTTTTTTTTTGTTTTTTTTCTCAACAGAAACATAAAAAGCCATACTGCAGTTTGTAAATGCACACTAGGACAAAGACCTTAATTTTTAGAGACATGTCCTTTAATCTGATTAAACTAAGGTGGAAATGTTTGGCCATCATGACCATCATTACATTTGGTACCAGCTTAACCATGAAGTATGGTAGTGGCAGCATCATGTTTTGGGGCTTAATATAGATCCAATCACGAGGAACGAACATTATGTAGAAATAATGAAGCAACATCTAAAGACATTAACCATGAGTATACAGCCAAAGTGGTGATGAAGTGGCTTAAGTTTTGGTCATATCACAGCTCACTGATCCCAAACCTACAGCAAACATTGTGCTAAATCAATAAATACTTTTGAAAAGCAATGCATAAAGAGATTTATGTTACTACTTCCATATTTGCAAAATAAAGAGAAGATAAACATGGCATCTAGACATCTTGCAAAAGCACAGTGAGAGCGTGAAAAATTGCAATATATTTATGAGACCACTTTTCATTGACTGAAGCGTTTGTTTAGGAAGCAGAATAAAATAGAACCATAATGAAAGTGACAGTCAAGAGCTTCTTTAAAATACCAGTTGTCTCGATCTGTTCAAAACAAACAGAAACAACAAGGCGGTGTATTCTGCAATCAGTCCTGACAGAATGAAAGCTGTTTGGCTTGTTTGTCATTCTTATGGGGTGTGCTGAACCTGCTAAGCGTTTTTTTATTTTTAGCAATAAAGCAGACAAAAACAGGAGAAGCAACATTTGGAAGGATGACTAGAAGCTTGACAATCAAGAGATAAAATGTGCGTCAATGTGAACATCAAGAACATCAACAGGGCTTCAAAAAATATCTTATTTTACCAGCAGTGACAACGTCAAACTAAATCAAACTAAATAGCTATATAAAAACAATGTAAGCACTTTCCATCACAAAAGTAGCAGTATTTATGATAATTTTCAAATATTAAAGCGGTTTTCTTTGAAACCTGATTGTGCAAAATAAGTTGCTCATACATCATGTTTCCTCTTAGGGTTTGCGTAATTGCTTGTTGGTATTTGAAGCTTCCCTTTCTGAATATATTGACAGCTGCATCAGCATTTTTGATCACTGCTAATTGTCTTCTGGTTATTCGCAACAGATTTAGGCTGATCTTTAAGTGGATTTATGCCAAATGTATTGCAGCAGATGCGATAGATTCTTTGCTCTTATGAAGAATTAAGATCTAAATGCATACAGGAGCTGTATTGATTTCCTTCCTTATTTCTTTGAACTAAAAACGGAACTTCACGATTTGGCTAACAAAGAGCACAGTCTGAATGCATGTGGTGGCAGAAATACATGGTAGCCTCTCTTAAGGATATACTTGTACAATACTCCACACTGATGCGTGGTCTTTTGATTCCGTTCCTTGTCATCCTGATCCAAGGTAAGTGAATATTTTAGGGGTTATTTTTAGCTGATGTTATTTACTCGTTGGCTGAATGGTATGTGTGGGTTTCTATGTTTGATCTATCATTGCCGTCTCTTTTCAGTGTCATCCTGCACTCTTACAGTCATTGGCTACATCGGACAGAATGTCACTCTGCCCTGCAGTTATGATGTCGAAGCTAGCGGTGTCCTCAGTGTCTGCTGGGGACATGGGCAGGTGTCCCTATTCAAATGTAGCAACACAATCCTCTCGTCGGATTATGGCAATGTGAATTTCAGAGAGTCCCCTCGGTACCAGCTGCTGAGCCAGGTCACGCAGGGTGACGTTTCTTTGACCATCATTAAAGCTCAGAAAACAGATTCTGGGGTCTACGGCTGCAGAGTGGAGATTCCTGGATGGTTCAATGACCAAAAGAACAACGTCCACCTGACTATTGAAGAAGGTAATGCTCACTAAATGGACATTACAAAGTAATTTATATGATGTTTGCTATCTTATGTGACAACATAGAAGGAATATCAGTCTGTCCAGGCAACATATGAGCAGCACAGTAGAGGATATTATGCAAAGTTTGATCCCTCACATATTTCTCACACAAAATACAACCTTTAGCCCTCTTTCAGATTAAAACAACTTCCTCCCTGCAAATGTAACCAGTTTAAGAGCTGACCACTTCCACTGGTCATAGTTGAGTCACCTTGTTGAAGGCTATATAAAATATAGAAGCAGATGTGAAAAATACATGCAGCGTTGACAGATAAATATAACCTGTTGCTAAGAAGGTGCATGTTGCTTCTAACACTTGTGCTATGGGAAAAACAAACACTACTCTACTGAAATCTTCAACAATTTATCATATCATTTTGACTGTCACTGTTTCAACTTGAGCTAAATAGGACATTTTGTTTGTTTTCAGCTCCTGTGGAAGATATTGACATCCAAAGCTCAACACAGGCTGTCACTGTAACACAGGCTGCCACTGTGACAGTAAGCAAAGGTAAGTGGTCCTTCTCTGTACTGAAAGAAAACACAAGTGCATGTTTTTACTCAAAATATTAGCATGTTCTTATTTAGAATAAAACTTTTCTACCAGTTCATTGAACATGAAGTGATCATTTTTGATTTGATCAATTGTGATGATTATGGCTGATGGCTAAAATAATCCAGTTTTCTTTGTGAAGATTGGCTCTTTGACAGCCTCCATAAAAAGGATGCGTCTTTGTCCAAACATTAATGGAAAGTTGAGTGGACAGAAGAAATGTGGTAGAAATAGGTGCACAACCAACAGGGGCACAAATGAGCAACAAATGTTGCATCACCATGTGGTTTGAATCATCCAGAAAACATGAAAGGACCACACTGAACATTCAGGTCTCCACTGAGAGCCACCAGGAACGATCTTCCCATGCAGGACTTGCATGAGGTTAAAAGAAGGGAAGCGATAATCTATGCAGAGCCCACACATCCTGGATACAAACTGTTTAGACATTTGCCTTCAGGTCAGCGCTACAGAGCACTATTTGAAGAAAATAGCTACCAGAGACAGGTTCTTCCACTAAACTGTCTCTCTGATGAACACTTGACATCCAGATTAATACCATGCATGTTTGCAATAATTCAGCCTCGCCTTCTTTTGTAAAAACACTCCGTATATACATATTTGCAAGAAAACAATGTTAAAAAGTACAGGTTGTGATTCTTTAAGGTCTCAGTTTGGCAGATTATTTGCTTTCATTAGATGAATGAATAAATATTTTTTACTTTTATATTGGAAAGATCAAATTAATAAATACATTTTATTTCTCTACAGGGTCAGAAATACGAACAATTCAAAATGCAACAAGTCAGGTAGGTAAATGTCATCAAAACAGATACGTCAATAGCTAATTTAAGCACAATAGGAATCTAAAGTGACAAAAAAAAATTCCAGAATTGTTTTTTTTTTAAAGTTTTGTTTAAATTTTTTCTTCAGTTTATAACATCAGCAAAGAAAGTAAAAAATCAAATGGCAAAAGCAAAGAATTTTTTTGTTTGAAAAAATATTCTTATTTTATGTGCTAAAAATGAATGGGAGAAATCCAAACTATAATTAATTTATATTTGTTCCTGTCTCCTATGATAAGGTTAATTTTTCACGCCATGAAATTTTCAAAGCCTTCTTAAAAGCACAGAACATCGGGAGGATTGCAGTTATTTTCTTCCTCACCCTAATCCTAATCCTCATCCTCATCTTCGGTAAGTGTGCAGCGGTTTATAGATTGTGACTCATCCATCTGCTGTCCGGATTCATTTTAAACTAATCCTTCTGCTTCAGACCGAAAACATGTCTAATCACGGCATTTCTCCTAACCAGGGAGGAAGGTCCTCATGAGGAGGACGACGCCTCAGCAGCTCAACACCATCACAGCTGAAAATATTTATGATGCCTTATGACTAAATGATGCTCTGCATGTTTTAAATCTCCCCATTTTATTTTGTAAAAATTTATCAGCTGCTATAAATTCAATGGAAAACGTTTCTCAATAGTAAACATTAATCTCACTAACATAGTATACGATGTCCAACCAATGATTCCCAGATAAATGTTAATTAATCCGCTTGAATTTATTTGTGTCTGACATGAAACGACTGTGATGGTTTACAGTTGTGGGCACAGTGCCACCTACTGGACCAACTACTAAACTACATGATGTTATAAACAGGAGATGTGTTTTTGTACTTCATGTTGTCTTTTTTTCTTCTTTGCTTACATATTAACGCAATGATTTCTTGAATTATATCAGTTAACTGCATGGGAATATTTTGAATAAACAATGGTGTAAATCGAATTAACTGTATGTAGAAAAATTTGATAATTGAAATATAAATTTAGTATGTGTGGTTCAAAGGCTGTAAATTATCACTTATTTTGTCTGTGGACTTTTGATTAGTGGTTCGGTTTTAAGCCTTTGCTGTATTTTTGCTTTAGAGGAATATAAATGATGTTTCATTGCATAGCTCTCCGTGAGCAAACAGGATTCAGAAACAGCGTTGGAGGAGGGACCACACTTGTAAAAGAGGAAGCTGCCACAGGCTGCTGAATAGTAAGAAGTCCTTGGCTCATTAAGTGGCCACCCTGTGTTTTTAACACTGTTTGTAATTAACAGTAACAACTTGAGTAAAGTTTTGTTTATGTAAACTTGAATCAAACTTGTCTTTCTAATTGATTTATGCACAAAGAAAATGAAAGTTTGTCCAGTTTTTTCCATCTTCTGATCGGATCATTAACCAGGAAAGATTTAATCATCTATCCTGGAAGGGCAGCTATTCTCCACCAATCATGACAACAGAACCACTTCCTCATTACCTAAAGTGAGCAATAGATGTGGATAGGCACCATTGTGCAGCTTAAAATAAAGATTGTGAAGCTTAAACTGCATTGTCTTGAGATACTGAGCAGATTTGCTTTAATATATTCAAAAACCAGCCATTAAATGGTTGTTTGTACTGGGGGCATTTAATCTCGATTAGCATCTGGCTGTGGAAAGGTTATCAGGGTTCAGATAGTGAACAGAACTGCAGGAGAAAACACAAGCCTCGTCCCCAGTGCCTTCTTTCCCATTTGTAGGTGGAAATTTACACTGTAATAAAAATAATTAAAATGAGGGATGTCATTATTGTAGTTTCAAGTTAGGAGTAAGCTTGATTAAAGTAAGATAATGTCTTTTATGTTATTTCTACAACATGTCAAGCTCTGTGCACGATTTCCAGACCCACAGTGTCACATGCTCATAAGATTATAACATCTGTGGTCCTTCATGTTTTAAAGAATGAGGGAATGAGCTTAAAAAGACATTTGATCGTGTGAGCCAGCGTTAGTGGGTCATTTGTAAACTCTATTGCTGTGGAGAAGCTATGAACCACCTGAAAGGTATCAGTATTTCCATAGTAATAAAATTAGGTCTGTTTGATGACATGATGTTAGTAATGCTGCCTTGCAGCGATAAAGTTCTGGCTTCAAATCCCGACTCAGGGTCTTCCTGCAGAAAGCTTGCTTACTCTCCTTGAGTAAAGTACTAACAATTCAAAATAATTAAGTTTAATAACAAAATGATCTTCCGAGTGGATATTTTCCGTCTGGACAAAAATGATAAAATCCAAAACTTGTTTCCAAGTAATGACTGGTGTAAGTACATTTTTTAATCTTTCATTTCAATAACATGTCACTTCCTCTGTTTCTTTTTCAGTTCCTGTTTTTATATATTTTTAATATCATCAAGTTGCAAATTTCCTTGCAGTGTTCTCACTGGGATTCCTCTCACCCACTGACCTTTGGAGATACTCCCAACATGATTAATACTCCTCTTAGAAAAAGATTTCAAATAACATTTTCATTTCGCCATTTATTCTGAAGGCAAGTTATGTTAAAGTTTTGGAGTGGAACCACGAGTCTCGACTGAAATCTGATTGAGAATCAATTAGGGTCACATCAAGGAGGCTTTCCAACCTCAAAGAAATGACCTTCATCATCACAGATACATCGTCTTAATACCAATGTAAACAAATTGGTCTGTATTTGTGACTGTGAAGATCGTTTTTCTTTAATTTTGAGAGTAATTTTCTGAATTTGTTAAAAAATGTAAATGAAAAGGGAAATCTTTTTTCCAAATTGATCCACCATCTACGTTATTGTCTTTTGAGAAAATGCCTCTGACATTTTCTGTTGACTTTGTTGAATAAAAACATATTTTGAATCCAAATCTGCCATGAATAACGTGATCTAGCAAAGATCTGCCTGGGTATTGCCAACAAATGGATGGAAGTTTTAAATTGTATGACAAAGCCTCCTTAATTCTGTTTTGGTTTTATATTCCCATCAAAAGTAAAAGTGTGTTGTGTGATCTTCTGAACCTGTCCAGGATTAAATTAATCTCTTACCCAATCACAACTCCTCTGTAACCATGAACAGAAATATCCACATTGCAAATTATTGAATTATTAATTAAATAAATTATTTTGTTAATGAAACTGTGTAAATTGTCACAAGATTTTGATGTTTTTTCAATGTAACAACTTAAAGTACAGCGTATTAGTTCTGAGAAACTTCTTAAATATGCTTGTTCAGTCATAACAATTGAACCAAAGGCTAAAAATATACTTTTTTCTGCCATAAACATTGAACCGCTCCATTCGCATGCTTCAGAGGAAGTTTTTCTTTTTTTTTTCCTGGGGTTACAAAACACCCGAAGAAACCCAAATGTTAACTCAGCAGTTCAAAACTATGCAAGAGACCGTGGCTTTGGGTAAACCAGAGTTTCTATCTTCACTCGTGTCACAGAGGACACATTGGGTTCATTTAAACGCTTCTTCTTCCATGATGATGATGAAATCTCAGCTCCAACCACCGTTCACCCCTGCAACAGGCTGTTTGTAGCTTTGGTTGCACAATTTATTTCTGACTTGTTGAATAGTTATTGCTCAGAGTTATAATAAATAAATAAAATTCACACAGACATAAACGAACAGAACCAACAGTTGCGGAAAGATTATTTCTTTCATTACTAAGATTACGAGCCTTAAAGCTTGTGTCACAGAGCGGGAGCCTGGGATTCTAAGATCCTCTCTTTTTAAAAATATTCCCATTTGTTGCTTTTCACCCATAATTATCTTAGATGCTACATGAACTATTCATATTTATTATTGATTGAATGAAATAAAAATGAAATAAAATAATGTAATGACAAGATGAAATCTGATAAAATGTTCAAATAAAACATAACAGATTTCTTTCATATTTGGAATAATTGCCCTTTGATGTATTTTGATCCTTTTTCTCCTTACAGAACTAGATTTTTTTTTTCAAAGACATTGATTTTATGATTTTTAATCCCAATTGTCTATTTGAAATACACATTTGCGACCAACTTTGTCTTTCTCAATAATGTCACGAGGTGCAGGATCAATATATAATCTCTGTCTTGCAGTTAAAACATCATTAATCCTAAGTAAAACTAATTTTAAAAGGTTTAGAAGTAAATTTTTAAACAACGTCCTCTGAGTTTCAAGCATTTTCGCAGAATAAAGCCATAATCCGGATTGAGACGCAGACACTAAGTGACACAACAGTCACACTGAGAACCTTGAGAACCTTGAGACTGTTGTGTCTATTCATCAAAAAGAAACATTTTTCTTCTTCTTGCAGAAGGGAACCAAAACCACAGGGAAGGAAACAGCTCTGTTCTGCATTCCTCTTCTGCCACCAAAAGTTGTTGGTGTGAGCATATCAACGGAGGCGTCATGTGATTTAGAAACACTCCGGGGCTGAAGCCACTCTGTGGTCACTTCAAAGGTCTCTGACAGATGAACTGATCACTAACTCGGGAGAGCGCTGCAGCAAGATTTATATGAGAATGAGGCTCATCACGTTGTGCTGCTTTCTTCTCTTTTGGGTGAACACAGGTAAGACAATCATTAAGGAGTGTTTTTGTTTGACAGCAGTGGACTTTGCTTTACACTTTTTTTGTTTTTTAGGTGATGTCTCTGCAAACCCCGTAATAACCACAGTGGGGACAGATGTCACTCTAAGATGCGATTATGATGCTGGGTATTACGGCAAGCTGCCTTTCTGCTGGGGCAGAGGAAATATACCCAAAAGTGGCTGTGCCAATGAGGTGCTCAGGTCAGACGGGACCAACGTGCTCAGCCAGCAGTCGGAGCGCTACGCTCTTATGGGTGATCTTGGCGCGGGTGAGGCTTCTCTGACCATCAGGCAGGTTCAGGAGAGTGACTCCGGCGTATACGGCTGTCGGATAGACATACCAGGCTGGTTCAACGATCAGAAACTTGAGATTACTCTGACAGTAAATCCAGGTACTCTTTTGACTCTAGAAAGCATATTGCTGAAATAATGCACGTTGCATATATTACATCAAAAACTCTTAAAATGAAAATTCACAGTAAATAGTAATTATACATTTTTTTCTTTTTGTTATTTTTTATTTTTTTGGTAACTTAGTAACTGGCTAAATACTGCATTTCTGTTTTAGGACGGCCTTTTCCCCTAAAGGTGGAAACAAGAGAAGTGAGGGAACGAACTATCACTGTACGCTGGACCCCTCCATTTGATGGAGGTAGATCTATTACAGCCTACAAGGTGGACTTAAAAAACAAATATGGTAAGGACAAGAAAAGCATGTTGCTACGTGCTGACTTGCTTTGCAAGCTGTTACCAACAGTTTGCAAAGTCCTGCTAATGTGTTGAGTTGGTCTATAATATCTTTTTATTTCTGAGGAGATTTGTTCTTACGATCATAAAAACAAGTATCACGATCTTCAGATTGTTTTTCAGCGGGTTTTCTTTTCTCATTTTATTTCTGTCCAACAGCGTCTTGGGATACAGCCAAAAGAACTGAAGTGCCACAGGCTCATCTGACTCAGGTGACGTTGGTTGATTTACGTCCTGCCAAGACTTATAACCTCCGCATGTTTGCGGTCAACAATGTGGGACTGAGTGAACCCAGCAATGTCCTGATATTTACAACAAAAGAAGCAGGTAAATCCCCGTCCATCAAGCTTTTAATATAATCATGTCAAACTCAAAGCCCATCATTTTGAAAACAATTATTCTTAAACTTTGACCTCTCTGCAGCACCTGAGGGTCCCCCGGTCGATGTGCAGCTTCAGGCCCTCAGCTTTGACAGCATTCAAGTTACTTGGAAGGTAAAATTACAAACTATATATGTACGTGTGTGTGTGTGTTTGCGTGTGTGTGTGTGTGTGTGTGTGTGTGTGTGTGGGTGTGTGTGTGGGTGTGTGTGTGTATAGTATGTCATAGAGTGAGCGAGTGAGTAATTGAGGGGTAGAATAAGGAAAATATGTTTCTGAAAAAAAGATTTTCTGCAACTTTTGTGCTAGTACTTGTTCACCGTAAAAGTGAAATTGATAGTTTTCCTAATTATCACCTGAACTTTTAGAGTTAAATTCAAAGTCCCACAATGAACTTGTTATCATACGTCAATATTTTTCTGAGAAAAAGTCTTTATAAAACAGATTTCTAAAAAATATGGTCCACCTTATTTGCATCTTTTTATTTATCTCCTGTTCTCTTTGTTTGCATAAAATGTCTGTCAATGGCTGCTATTTTTTATTTTTTTTAAAGTTTGCCTTTACTTGAAAGTAGTTCGAAAGGAAATAAGGTGATGAGAGAGGGGAAAGACATGCCTGAAATCCCTGAAAGACAAATGTCATCAGGCCGGGTATTGAACCTGCGACCACTGCTACAAGGAGTATGGCCTCAATAAGTGGGTTTTGCTTTGCCCCTGCACCACCACATCACCTACAATGGTCACTGTTTAAACAAATCTTTTCTCTCCCATATATTTCAGTTTCAATTGTCAAAATGCAAATGAATGAAAGTTTGGCTATTAGTGTCTGAGCCTTTGGTTTATCTCAGGTTCAGAAGAGAGCATCATCTATCAGTTACTGGTGACAACAAAAACACACATATTGGTTTGAAAACATGTTTTTTTTATATATATATTTTCTTTTTCTCACACTTAATATTTTCAGACCATCAGACTATTTTTCTTTTAAAGGATATCCTGATTTAAAAACAAAAAGCAAATTTTCTTTATGTTTTTTCAAACAATGTTTTCTTTATAAAGGGTGGAACAAAACCCAAACCAATGTGCTTCATGGGTAAAATATACACATCCTCCATAAAATCATTAACTACTGCAAGTTGTGACTAGCCACAACTAGGACTATCACAAAAACTCAAGAAGTGGCTAAAGGGTCACACAAAACAGCAAATTATGCACCACTCATGAAAAACAAAGTTGTTTCATGATTCAACAATGGAAAAGAGATGGAAAAAAAGGCTCTATGGGAGAATTCAACTACTGATCAAAATGAACCCAAGTGCCAATAAAACACATCTCAATGAAATCAATGAGATGATCATGTAACTCAAAACCAGGGGTCCCCAAAGTGGGTCCTCGAGGGCCGGCATCCTGCATGTTTTAGTTTTCTCCTTGGTGGTACCAACAACCTTTTCAGCATGTCAATGTTCTCCTTAGGCCTCCAACAAGCCATCATTTGGTCCAGGTGCGTTAAACCCGGGAGAGAACTAAAACCTGCAGGATGCCGGCCCTGGAGGACCCACTCTGGGGACCCCTGCTCAAAACTAACATTAGAATTTAGAAAAATAAACACAGCTGAGGTGGTGTCTTAAGAGCTTTAGTTTTAAGCCTTTCTAATTAAGAAAAACAATAAAATGTTTGACTCTTGATTCACTAAGGTTATCTTTGTCCATCATTAACGTTTCCTAGTTAGTTTTTTCTGACACATTTATGTGTTATAAAAATTGCAAGGGACTGATGCATATTTTCTTATAAGGGTCACCATGCTCTCAGCAAGAAGGAGAAATGTAATGACTCATAAAGAAGCTGCACTATGTCCACCAAGGCTTTCTGCTTAAAAATAGATTGCTAGACAATAGTATTAGGGCTGAGCTATCATATAAAAAAACTATATTGTTAAATTCAATGTTCTCACCTGCTGATATATTCACCACTTTACCTTCAATGGTAAATGTGAGGGTTTTTTTCTTCTGGTTAGCCTCCGAGTGTTGAATTCAGAAATGGCATCCTGCGCAGCTTCATCGTCAACTACAGAGAATATGACCCAGCGGCCCAACAACTTCCAAAGTGGGAGCAACTCACTGTGACAGCCATCGGTGAAGGACAGAGCATCATCCTGACCCACCTGAAGCCTTCAACCCGGTACAATGTTCAGGTCCAGGCCAGAACCAACGCAGGAAAAGGACCTTTTTCAGCTCCAGCTTTCTGCACCACTCTTGACAACAGTATGCTGGATAAGACATTAAATTAAAGATCCATTTGGTGTCGGATTAATTTTAAGTTTTATTTCTATTTCAAGTTCAAGAGACAACAGTGGCAACTACTTTGTTATCTTCTACTGCTGCTTCCACAAAGCTGAGGGAATATACAGCCTCGACCGATGGTAGATATTACTAGATGGAAACAAATAGAAATTTTCAACAAAATGTTTTTAAAATCATGAAATAAACAAAGAATCTTAACTTGAATTTTTTTTTTCTGCTTTGCTCCAAGCTCACACAACTTCAGCTGGGACTATTTCTGCATTCACAGTTTGGGATGAAATCTCTTTGAGAAGCACAACCATCACAACAGGTTTCACACATTTTTTAATTTTTTTTTTTACAACAGTAAAAGTATTTATTTTGTGTCATGTTAAAGAAGAATTAATATTTCCTAGTTCAGACTTATACTATCATTACACAAGGTCATTTATTTTATGGAAGAAGCATATTTAAATACATAAATGAACCAGGTGAGTGTAAAACAAAGTCTGGTGATGAATATTCTGACTGTGCTGCTTCTAGTGCCACCAGATCCACCTGTAATTGTGTTGAAGGAGGTGATAGACAACACAATTTCACTTTCCTGGACTCCTGGCTTTGAAGGTGACAGTCCTATTACTGCTTTCTACTTGGAGTACAAAGGAGCAGATGGTGAGAAAAATATAAGCATTTTCTCTTATGCACTGTTGATCATCAGCTTTTAAATGCATTATTTAGAATATTTGTTTTCTTTTCAGCTTCATGGGATTACACAAAGGCTATTATAGACTTCAGCTGCAATGAGACAGAAGCCACGATACTAGAGATCAATCCTTCAACATACAACGTTCGCATGTTTGCTAAAAACAGTCTGGGCACCAGTAAAGCCAGCAATATTCTCACTGTGACCATCGAAGAAAGAGGTATTGTTTTCTTACCCTTCTCACTTGAATGTGTTTTAATGCTGATGGAGACTTGGTATAGATATTTTCCACATGGATCTTTATAGTAAAGCAGAAATAGATCCAAGTGAAGACTTGCTCTATTTTCAAGAAAGCAGAAGGAAAAACCTGTGTTTGAATTTCATTCCTCAAAAACATGCAGCTTTATCAAAACATGGTTGCAGTTCCTCAAGTAGCAATTTCTTTACCTATGTTTTTTCTAGTGAATGTATCACTTCTGCTTGTTTGTAAAAAGAAATTTTTATAACTTCCCTCAGTTTAATTTGTCATTTGGGTGTGTCTGACAGATCAGCAAACGAGTAGCATGTCACCCACCACATCCACCACTACTGATGTCTCTGTGAGTATTAAACTAAAACTAGTGGCTACAAATTTGTTAGTGCAAAAAGCAAAAAACGACATTTACCCCTGCTGCTGCATCTGAGTAATATCTTTGTACACATGCTTTGTTTTATCTTTAATATTTCACATCATCACATTTTAAAATATATTTTTTAAGAGGGAATAAAAAACTACATAAAAAAATTATGTGTGTGCTAGTGTACTGAACAATTACAGTGTATATTAGACACTCGTTGATGGTCTAGGATTTTAGCAGAAATGTAGCCATTTCAAGGTTACATTGACAAACGATTGAGAAATCTATAGATGTAACCTGATCCATGGCCTCAAAATAAAACAATAAAAGGAAGGAGGTTTGGCGTTAGGGTTGGGGTTTGAAGAGGTGCTGGAACGAGGGCTGACATAAGAGTTTGAAGGAGAGTTGGAATTAGATAAACTGTTGAAAATGTCAATACCTCAAGACATGTTCATAATGTCCTGAATGAGCAGAATATGGCAAAAGGCTGAAAAAGCACAAAGTATGCAGATTTAAGATGTAAATAATTGCACAGAAAAAAAAAAAGATATTTATAATAATGATGTTGACAACTAATTATTAAGTTTTGGTTAATTAGTCAGTGTATCTGCTGAATCTAGTCTGCATTCTGCTGCTTTACAGAGATTTCACTGGTGGCTTGCAAACATACGTTTTCAAACAAACTTAAAAAAATAGGGGAAAAAATAGCAGTAGTCTTCTTTCAGCAGGTAGTTGAGCAGAACTGTGACATTATACTTTGTTTTTCATTCACCTGAATGAAATAGTTACTTAAACACTTTCTCTTGAACCCTATTACATTTGTTTACACCGTCTGAACTGCAGTATGGAAAAGGTTTGGTATTTTTAACGCATACCTTCTGAGAACCTCGGTCACCAGAAACAGGCCCCAGCCTCGTCTAGATTGCATAAGAGCCTGCTAGTTCTGTTATTTGGAAAAACTGCCATGCTTGTCTAGTAAGTGATGATTTTATGAAAGCAATGCCTGAAATTACTGCAGTGACAGATGGGGTAGCCAACTGTCTGAATCGCTGTGCATGTACTGAATGCACAGCGTTCAGTACATGCACGCTGTACATGCATCGCTGTACATGCATGTACAGCATGTATATGCTGTACATGGTTTAAAATGGTTCTTATCCTGGTTGTGGCTGATATAAATATTGATAGCTTCTCACTTCAGTGAGCTTTTCAATATAGCTTCTCAATATAGTACATGCAGTGCGTGTACAAGCATGCACAGCATGTACAGTGCATGTGCATGCATGTGCATGCTGTACATGCATGTACTATATTGAGAAGCTATATTGAGAAGCTATATTGATAGCTTCTCACTAAAGTGAGAAGCTATCAATATTTATATCAACCACAACCAGGATAAGAACCATTTTAAACCGCAGCACTGTTTGAAACATAAAGTCAGTTTGAACCATTAAGAACGATAATCTTTGTCTCTCAGTTGCGTTTCCTCCTGTTCAAATTTACTTTATTACCACCTGAGGACATCAGGTGGCAACAGATGATATCAGACTGTTGATTTTATTTCAGGGCTGCACAGTGGCGCAGTGGGTAGCGCTGTTGCCTTGCAGCAAGAAGGTCCTGGGTTCGATTCCCGGCCCGGGGTCTTTCTGCACGGAGTTTGCATGTTCTCCCTGTGCATGCGTGGGTTCTCTCCGGGTTCTCCGGCTTCCTCCCACAGTCCAAAAACATGACTGTCAGGTTGATTGGCCTTCCCAAATTCTCCCTAGGTGTGAGTGTGTGTGTGCATGGTTGTTTGTCCTGTTTGTCTCTCTGTGTTGCCCTGCGACAGACTGGCGACCTGTCCAGGGTGAACCCCGCCTCTCGCCCGGAACGTAGCTGGAGATAGGCACCAGCAACTCCCGACCCCGTTAGGGAGAAGGGTGACAGAAAATGGATGGATGGATTTTATTTCAGGTCTCATTGCTGAGGTATTTTGTTAAAAAACTGGTGCAGTGAATTTATCTTAATTATATATCTTGTCTGACAGGAGATTGAAGCAAGAAGTGGTGGTCACACATCTGCTATTGTTGTGCCGGTTGTGCTGTTACTACTGATTGTTGCTTCTGTTGCTATTTGGCAACTCCGACGTGAGTTTTTTTTTTTTTGTTTCTCTCCTTATTAACAACCAGATACATTTCTTGCACTTCTTTGATCCTTATTCTCTATTCACAGGTAGAAAACAGAGAAACGGCAGCCTGAACATGTAAGTGTTTGTGGTTGTTTATTCATCTGGACAATTAAGGTAAAAGAGATTCTGTTGAATTGTCAGCAAAGTTGACCTTAGCCTTCGTAACCAGCTGGGTGAATGACCTCAGTTTCGGAAAACATAGATAAGGGTCAACAGGACAGTGGAGTTAAAGGCAAGTTTACATCATGTTTGGCCCAAAGGCTCTTTTTCACTGGTTATCTACATGTGCAACGAGGGTTTGCTTCACAGAAAGATCTCGAGGTGGTGCTTTATTTGTGTGACAGGCTTTTTAAATTCAAAATTGTTTGTCATCAAAATAAAAAGGCCACATTGCTGTAACAGGAAGTTGTGTTTTTATTCACCTGCAATCATTGATTTAATCGTATGGGTGTTCTGGTAGAGGAAGTGTATTTTGAGCTGGATAGCTGCACAAGTTCTGCTTTGCAAGAGCTCATTAATTTCACTATATGCCGAGGGAAAGATGTTTTGTCTTCTGCACACAGCTGCAAATGGCTAATGCCAAGTCAGGTCAATAAGCACAATCTTAAGAATGATCTGGTTTTGTATGTTTAACTAGTTTCTAACCTCTTCGGTTTCTTCAACTAGCAGCATTGTTGCTAAGAGTCTGCTTCAATTACATATAAGCAGTTAATACATACGTGATTCGTTATTTTGTCTTATTTTTTTACAGTATCAGTTTTCCTTCAGATAGTTACCCTGTTTCATTTTGTAGTACACCTGCTCCATGAAGCAGTCTTGTGATCATATTCCTCAGAGAAAACAATAAATAAATAAAAACAATAGAAGTGATCAGTTTTATAAAATCTGAAATTATATTTTTGAGATTGTGGTTTTTACATCTACTTTTAGGCGAGATACTGACTGCTGATAACAACTCCACCGAGTCCATTGTTTTACAACTCAAACAATCCCTTTCAGATGTATGCAGTAGCTCTTCTAAGCAATTCTTCTCTGTTGCTTACAGATGGCTGGCCAGTGGAGCAATTCATTACAAAGGACCTGAGCCACTGCAAGAGCTGTGAAACTTACTCTGATCAACATTTGGAAACTCATTATGCCAACTATATTAAATATACCAAAGTGTATTTTTTATTGCAGATAATTTGCTAATATTACCTCTGCGTGTATTTGAGTCTAATACTAAAGGAAAGTTAAAAAATACAAAGGTTCTTTAAGATTTTTATGGTGATTGGTATTCTGTAAGTGGTTGTACAATTTATCCACTATAGCTTTATTATTTTATTTTTTTAACATTATGCATTTATGTTGTTTTGTCAATTAAAAGGTGCATCAATGTAGCATATTTGTCCAACAGTGTTTTAAATATTAACTGAAGGTTTATAATATCCAATTTAAATTCAGTTTTTGTTAAATACTGCCACCTGCTGGAAGTACTTTATATAGTACATGATGAAAAATGTGCACACAGTTTATCCCTGTTTTATAGTGCAAAGTAAGCTAAAAATGCATTTATTAAATATAAGTTTAAGCACATTTTGCTTTAGCCTTTTTTTGTTTTGTTTATTTTTGAAAAACTAACAATTATTTGTATGGTTGAAAAAGTCAGTTTAATAAACTGTAACTCTCATTTAATCTCATACATACTACTGCAGAGATGCATTGATAGTTATTTTTTCTACAATCCTTAGAAAAATAAAACAATAATTCTTCACTCTTGAATTGTATTAATGAGTCTAAAGCACCCGGTTGTTCTTTGATACTTTGTTTATTTTCAAGTCATCTAAGTCTGGAGAGTCGAGCTAACGGCTCTTCAATCAGATAAATAAGCTGATATTTTATATCAGCTTATATAAATATATGCTTATATAAATATATAAATATCTTATAAATAAGATATTTTATTTATTTATGGTGAGCTGATAAATAAATAAAATATCTCCAAAGTTACAAATGTTGTAGTTAATCATGCTGTTGTTTTTCACAAATCTTTTCATCACAATACTGAATCAGAGACACAAAAGCCTATGTTTGTTTGTACAAAATAGAGAACTAAATGCACAACAGTAACGTCCTTATAGTAATTTTTAGAATAAGGCAGTTTGTTATTTTTGCTAAATAAAGAGTAAAAACCCTAATAACATCTATATAATAATCTCGACACACAGACCTGGGCTCTCCACTGTGGTACAAAAATAATTTTGAAAGAGGCAGAATAGAAACTGCGTTGTCTCATACATGTAGTCCAACCACGGTGGGATGTTTCCAAAATCCAATAAAAAGCTCTTTAAATTATCATGATATGGAATTACCATACGAATTAAATTATTTGTTGTTATTTTGAATCTGTTTTGGAAGCCATCAGGTTATCATGCAGGATATCAATAAATTAAAGATCCCCTTTTTCTATTTTCATTCCTGTTCCTATTTTATGGGATTTAAAAAATATATTTCTCCCCTCTGATTCTGCATTTGTGCAAATAATAAAATAATAATAAGACGACTTACATGTTGTTCATGTATGAAAAGTTATTCTTTGTATTTTGGTGTTTTTGTATGTATGCAGGAAGTCAGCAGCCTGTCCAGCATGAATTCCCACTCTCGCCCTATAAAAGTGTTGCTCATGTAACACAGAACAATGTGCCTGTGCATTGTTCTGGTGAAAAGCATAGCTTACCAATCTGATGGTGTGCTGATAACCTTTTCTGGTGAAAGGAACCACATTTTCAAAAGAAGGAACCTAATTCAAAGAAAAGGAACTGCATGTTTTCTGCTAATGCCACCAAAAGTTTGATACTTGAGCATATTGAGGGAACTCAGATGTATTTAAAGGCTGAACGCCACCGGGGTGAGCTGACGTCGTGAACAGATAATAAAATTACTGATCCAGGTGAGAGGAATAAGATGGATCATTTGGGAAGGAAATTCTATTCTTTCTATTGCCTCCTTCTCCTTTGTCTTCTCAAAGGTAAGACAGCTGATGTCAGATTGAACATTTTAACGAAGACCGATTAAAGGACTTGATCTTTAATCAGTCGTCCTCTTTTCAGGTTGTACCTGTCAATATCACACAACAGTAACAGTGGGAGCAGACGTTTCTCTAACATGCAACTATAATATTTGGAAGTACGGCAGGCTGCCCTTTTGCTGGGCCAGAGGATCTACATCTGCATTTGGCTGTAACAATCAGGTGTTGAAGTCAGACGGGACATGGGTGAACTACAGGCTGTCGTGGCGTTACGTTCTCAGGGGTAATCTTGGTTATGGGGACGCCTCACTCACCATCACACAGGTTCAGGAGGCTGACTCGGGCAAATATATCTGTCGAGTGGAAATACCAGGCTGGTTCAACGATCAGGAAGTTGAGACTACTCTCTATGTTGTGCCAGGTATTCTTATGATGCAAAAATAGTAAATTACTGAATGTTTCATGTGCGTTCATGATATTCTACCTCGTTGTTTTGACACCTTAGGACGCCCCTCTCCGCCACAGGTGGGACTCAGAGAGATGAAGCAAAGATCTGCCACAGTTGGCTGGAGTCCTCCATTTGATGGCGGCAGATACATCTTATCTGATTGATTTTAAACGCAACGATGGTGAGCATAATGAAGTGCTGCATCATTAATTATGGATTAATATTTTAGACAACGTAGTTTGGATCTTAACGTTGCATTTCATTAACAGCGTCCTGGAATGTCGCTGCGAGAACTCAGGATTTCAAGACTCAGGTGACTTTGGTTGATTTACGTCCTGCCACTACCTACAACCTCCGAGTGTTTGCTGTCAACAGTGTGGGGGCCAGCACTGCCAGCAATGTTCTGACATTTACAACACAGGAAGCAGGTAAAAGACAGCAGGCAGGCATTAATATACGGTGTCTAGCAAAGATTTTTCACGTTTTGTCAAATTTCAACCACAGCCTTCAAAGCATTCTGTTGGGATTTCAGGTGAAATGAGGAGAAAATCTTTTCCATCTAAAAGATGAACCTTTGGCCCATTCTGAAGTATTTTGCCCTCTTACAGTCTTTTCTTTCTCAATTGTCGTTGATTAATTGATTAATATACTTAGATTAATCAATTTTACAATTTACTACTTGTTCTGTGTTTACCACTGTATGAAGCTGCCACTGCTATGTTTCACTGTGGGATCTGTGCTGTGCAGTGTTATTTCTTGTCTAAGCATAACATTGAACAAGAAGACAAAAAGTAGAAATTTGGTCTCATCTCACAGTATTTCAAATACTGGCCTCCTCTATAAATGGAAAACTACAATAAACTTATTTTATGGCTTTCTTTCCACAGTGACTTTCTCCTTCCCACTTTTCTCTAAAAGTCAGACTTTTATTATTGCTTGTCCTGTTGACATATTGCTACACCTGAGTAGTGGATTTCTGCAACCTCTCCAGAGTTATAACGGACCTTTTGGGTGCCTCTCTGATTTTAATTTGTAAGAAAGATTAATTTTGTGTAGGTCAAACATATAAAATTCAAATAAACTGAGTCAGTGTTTGCAACCGGTACTAATTGTACTCCAAAGAGTACAATTAGTACTTTTGCAAGGCTCTGTAAAAATGGTGTGTTTTCTAGAAGCAGTTGCCAAATTTAAGAAAAAGATTTCCATTAAGTTTCACTTTTGCTCAGCGCCTGAGGGCCCACCACTGGATCTGCGACTTCAGGCTGTGAGCACTCGGAGTATCAGAGTGACCTGGAAGGTACAGTCATGCGTGTGAAATGTAAACATCATAATGTTATAAAAAGTTTTTTTGAATCCCTGTATTTGTAATGTTTTCTTCTGACCAGCCTCCACAGGTTGAACTCAGAATCGGCGTTCTGCGCCGTCACACCGTCAGCTATAGAGATTATGACGCACCGGTTCAGGAATGGTCGCACCTAACAAAGATGGCTGCAGGTGATCAGGAGAGCCTCCTGCTCACCGACCTGCAGCCTGCGTCCAGGTACGACGTGCTGGTTCAGGCCTGGACAAACGCAGGAGAAGGACCTGCTGCGACCGCACCTCTCTGCTCTACTCTGGGTGAAGGTATGCTGGGAGACATGAGGTTTAAAAAAATAATTGCTTAAAAATGCCAATTTTGAAAATGTTGCTCTTTTTCCAACTCAAGCAACTACCGGTACAACCACTTCCACTACTGCTACAACCACGGCAAAACACACAAGCCTCTCTGTGGGTATGAAAGAATTGTTTGATCAGATCAACACTTTCCTCCATACTTTTTTTGGTATTGTAAAGATCATTAAGCTTTAGTTACTCTAACATGGAAATATTCAGTTGCCCTGCGACAGACTGGCGACTGTTCAGGGTGACCCCGCCTCTCGCCCGAAATGTTCGCTGGAGATGGGCACCAGCACCTCCCAACCCCACGAGGGACAAGGGTGTTAGAAAATGGATGGAAATATTCAAAACATGCATTACTCTTAGTTACTGAATTTCCTGGCTGTTTTCCCCCTAGTGCCTCCAGATCCACCTGTAATTGGGTTGCAAAAGGTGATGAACTACACCATTTTAATTTTCTGGACCCCTGGTTTTGAAGGCGACAGCCCCATTTCCGGTTTCTACCTGGAGTACAAAGCACAAAATGGTGAGAAAAGACTTTATTGGAATGAAGTTGCTTTTTTCTTTCTCATCCACTGTTGATTATTTTGCTATGTTTGATGAAATAATTCAGAAACACGTCCGTTTTTTAACAGCCTCATGGGATAACACAGAAACTGTCATCGATTTTGACGCCAATGAGACAGAGGCCACATTGATAGAGTTTAATCCTTCAACATACAACATTCGAATGTTTGATAAAAACAGTCTGGGAACCAGTAAAGCCAGCAATGTTCTCACCGTGACCATCGAAGAAGGAGGTTTTGGTTTCTCATCCTCCTCTCCTAGTTGTGTTTCACTGTATGCTCCAAAAACACTGTGGGACATGATGTTGACATTTTTAGGATATCTGTGGTTCTTTTGGCAAACATCAGAATTCAACCTTTGCTTGTTATGACAGATAAAACAATAGTAATGAAATTCATCTTAAATGCACGTTAAAGAAACACGACTTATTATCTTTGAACAAGTGGTGACGCCACATGTGCAGTGGAATCTACTTGTGATCTTATTACATGGAGGAGTCGACTTCAGATTTTGGCAGATTTTTACTGTTACTACAATAACCTCACTGTCAAAGATGATCGATAATTTATTCTGTTTAATTTTGTTTTATCTTCTTGTCTGAGCATTTCATAAAAACTCATTTGCTTTCTAAACACTGTTAAGCACCTTTAAGCACAATGTGTTGGTCTACTGTATTACATGAAAATGCCAATAAAATGCAACAAAGTTTGTGGTTCTTCACATATTTACAAAAGTTCAATGAATATTAATACTTTTCTTAGACACTGTGAGTTTTTGTTGAAAGCTGACAAACTTTTATGTCAAATGAAAGAGGTTAAATATTTCCTGTTAGGGATTTTTAATAAACTGATTATTTTAAAGGATTTTTTTTTTTTTTTTTCCAATTTTACATCAGATAACTGATTAGATGGTCCTTAGTTTCAGTGAATTTAATGATTCCAGCCAGCTGGGATCTGCACACCATGTGTGAGCAATTATAATGCAAGCTGTTTGCAATTATTCACAAACTTTATACACGGGTAAAAATCATATACAGCATTTTGTTCAGATGGCCTGTTGAGGTATTTCCAAAATTAGGCCAAACAAATCTTTAAATATAATCAAATGACGTATTATCAATTAAAAATATGTATCTTCAAACTTTCTGTCCTGTGAACGGACACCTCCACTCCTCCCAATTACCGGTACAAAAAGCCAAAAGAAAATACAACCCATCGTCCTTGTGTGTCCACCAGAGGGCACCAGAGTCCCACCATTTAGTTGATGCAATTCTGTCCAATATTCACAAACATCTCTTCTCATCATCATCGGAGCAATCCTCCGGGGCACACACTGCAGCCAGCTGGATTTCAGTCCATCTGTCCTGTGAATCTCTTAATTGTCCTAATTAAGGAGATGAGGAAAAGGGTGAGATCTGATACCTCTGTTGGGCTTTGAGGCAGCTGCCTTTCAGAGTGTCTCCCACCAGCAGAGAATCACAGCAGGACAGCAACGATTTTAAGTCACTTGCCTCAGAAATAAAATGCATTTATAAATATACGTATGACTGAAGTCTTAATGACTTCTTTACTCCCTTTTTGGAGCATTTGCATCTTCTAAATATATAGACTTTGTTGTTTATGTTCATCTGAAGTGCCACACTTCCTGACAAAGAGGGCTAATGGTCTACATTGATGTAAATAGAGCTTGATTGTTGGTTAGCTGTGGTAGCCCATCAGCAAACTCAGGGCTGGCAAAATCCAAAGTTACAGTAAATTGTGTGACCGTCGTCAGTAAACACAGCTCTACCACATCCCTCCCCATAGTCCTGTCATTTCTGCAGTCCACTTCCGTTTTCAAAGTTTTTGCCTGCTCGGTCTGGCTTTGCTTACTCAAACACTAGTCCCTGTTCCTATGCTGCTGCTTCCCTGGATGTCAAGGACGTCTCTGTCCTCCTCTCTCACTTCCTGCTTCCGTCATGCTGATTACACTGTGTGGCACTTATATAAACGGAAGAAAAGAGGCAAGGAAGGTTGTGGGATGCATTCGCTGCATGTCTTTGATGAGGTCCCTTTGATTGGCCACACAGCCAAAAACCAATTAACCCCCCCTTCCACCTCCACCCGTACAGCCATTGGTCTCTTCTTGCCATAAACGTCGCCAGCGAAACAAATCAGGAGTCAATACACAAAGTGAGGAGAGCTGACACAGAAGAAATGGAAACAGCTGATTTTGCTGACCTGCACTGACTTAGCAATCTATGTCATTGCCCTAACAGCTTTGTCGCCTCATTCCCAACTTGAACGGACCTCCTTCTAGCGTCTGTGACTAAACATCCATTAGGGTAACAGCACAGCACAACTTATGTAAGTTTTTCAGAGCTGCGTCAGCGGTTTCTGCTGAAGGCTTCATGCTGCAGGTGAGAGACTGAGGGCCGAGGAGGGAAAGCATGGTTACAATAACGGCAGTACCGGCAGCAGGGACGGAGAGCTGTAATTAATCATGTAATGTGGTTCTGGCCACATCAAGGCACCAAGAGTCAGGAAATGGAGACTCGGATCAGCCCCACATACACCAAAGGCTGAGCTCCACAGCAGGGGTTGATCTGCAGGCCCCGTTACCCCAGAAACGCATGCACGGGCCTGGACTTAAGAAGCAACCAGATGTTGGCCTTTCCAACACGCCGTATGAAGTCAAGAGAAAGAGAGCAGATGATAGAATTGAACAGGACTGAAATGAAAAGCACCAGAAGTTGAGGTGGAAGAAGAAAAGGGGGGGGGAGGAACTGAGGTATGGCCTATTTGTTGATGAAAGGGCCACTAATTGTTTCAAGTCTCTATCTGAACCCCCTGCAAACTGCAACAGCTCAAAGGAAACTTTTCATCTTGTTAGAGCTGGAACATTCATGTCGACCAGAAATGAAAAGACGGCAGTGTTGAAATCCCGGAAGTGAGACCAAAAGGTAAATTAAATTTTAAAAAATGACTAGCTGACAAGAAAATAATAGTCAATTACACCTTAAGATAGACGGGAAGCAACACATCTATAATCAGTTACCACTGAGTCATCAGCAGGCCAAGTAGAAAAAAAAACAAACTTAAATGTTACAATAGTGTTCCTCTGTAGCTTAATTAAACCAAGATCTCACTGCCACGCACTCTTTAACATTAAATATTCTACCTTTTCAGCATACGGTTCTGACACTTGCTTAATAGTTACTGTGCTGGTTTTGCTAAAACGCGTATAAATGGAAATAAACCAGAGTTTTATTACAGCTGATGCAGCCAGGAAGACAGATGCCTCTGCCTTATGGCATCCTACAATCAACAAGATGTTGAAAGGAACTATGCTATCAACATTTCATCATATACTGTGCAAATATTTGGAAGGTATTTATGAGGACATCATAAACTCAGGTTTTAAGACTCAAGATCAGGGGTTTAAGCCGCACGTAGGATGTACATTTAAAGGAAGATGGTCCATTTATGACAAACATTTCGAACCATACGACTGATGCTAACTGGGGCTTTGCACATATTTTTTATTTGACAGGTAATGAGCTGCACAGTTGTCATGAAATTGCCTCAAACCACAACACAACAAAGGTAGCATATGTAACCCCCTAAAGACTGATGATGCATTTTCAGCCTAAACCCAGGATGTAACTTGAAGCACTTTTCAGCCAATAGGTTAAGCTCAGATTTGCATACTTTTGGAGATTTGCATATGTGTGTTAATTTTAAATTAAGAATCCATTCTTAGCTTTGAAAAGTGTCTTGTTAGTTGTTATGTAAGATTTTTGATGTGATTATTTAAAAAAAGCTTAGACAGGAAAAGAAACCTAAGGAGATGACCACGTTATGGATGATAGACAATCTTAGTCCAGTCCGTTTTGCTGAGTCAAACCCATGAAACAACCCTGTTCTGCTAAATCAACCCCAGGGCCAGTTCACATTTCACCCAGGGACGTTAGTAAAGTAACTCAGGTTGTTTTAAACCCAGGAGCTTTTTAAGTCTAAGGCATTAGATTGACTGCAATCACAATAATTTGTCAGCAACAGAAGATAACAGATTAAAAAAAACAAAACCCACTAAAAATATAATAGATAAATAACCATTCTATCACATAAATATCTCCTTGGAGTCTTTTAAACCTTTTTATTCATATCCACATAAATGCATATCTGTGCATAGTTAACAAAGATCTATTTAAACTGTATAATTACATGTTATTTCTAACTGACTGCACATGTAAAACGAATACATAGTACAGTCTTATCATAGTATGTTACTGTTGAGCAGATTTTGAGCTAAATGGCAAATCTGAACCTTTTTAGAGGTCTAAGTTTCCATAGAAACACACTTTAGGTTGATGTAGCGAGTTTATCAAAGGCTGAAAAAAAAATTGCATTTGGCAGCCAGTTATTGAGGACAGAAATAGCTATACTGACAGGCTTGTTGCTTCCCTTTGCACACCCATAATCCTTAATGCTTGCAGATATTTTCATAAACGTTCGAACATCCAAAACCATATCTTGCACGATTCATATCACACGTCACCTCTCATTCAGACTGCATTAAGTGTCAGGGCTTTGAACAGAGACATGGCTCTTAATCTGCTTAAATTTGCTGCCTTTCTCTGCACTAACACCACTGACTTTTTTTCATTTATTTTTTTTTTAAAGATACCTGCCCAGAGGCTAAGTTCTGGTAAGGAGAGGCGTCAGATTGGAGGCGCTCCATCGTCCTGGCAGCTGAACACAGTGGAAGTCTTGGATGTGTTCAGGGGATTGGGCCAGCTGAGCTCTGCCATGGAAGACAAGTAGCTGGCGATGCTGAATGGGAGAAAGAGTGGCTCGATGGAGGGAGACAGTGGAGAGAAAGGGGGGCTGAGATGAAGAGGTAATCACATCAGGGGATTAGTGGCTGTTATTAATGGGGGGATTCGTCTCTCTGCTGTCACTCTCACACTAATGCACACAGAAACCTGCAAAATCTACTTTTATGATCTATCTATCTATCTATCTATCTATCTATCTATCTATCTATCTATCTATCTATCTATCTATCTATCTATCTATCTATCTATCTATCTATCTATCTATCTATCTATCTGAAAGTAATTTGATTACTCTTCTTACTCTGGCCGGTGGCAATGCATCCTGATTTTGGTTTGTAATATTCTTGCTACCTACTTCATGAGGGAGAAAAATGAGCCGCTCCGGTGTGTCTGTGTGCGCTCGTGCTGGCATGCCACCCCCTTGAAAGATGGCCATTCAGTGGCGAACAAACAAGACATTTGTCTAAAGTCTTGCATCACCTCGGGGAAGAATCTGTGGAGATGTGTTGTGCCAGGCTATCGCTCGCTGTTATTTTCAGCCTCCCTGTGACGCACAGGAGACCAACTTTGAACATAAAAATTGAAGAAGAAATGAACATAAAAATTGGCACGTGTCGTTCGTGTCGCATGCCCTGAGACGTAATCCGACGGGTTGCCTGAGGAGTTTTCCTAACCCGAGCGACCATGCAACACGTTTGATTCCAACATTTCACTGCAAGGACTGCGGTGTTGTTGTCTCTCGCTAAATGAGTTTGTGCATGCAGATTTACTGGCAAATGCTCACCAGGAATTTTTTTTTATAAAATCTATTTTGCTACACCTCTGGTAAAGAAGTTTTGAAAAAAAAGAAAAACTGGAAACAAATGAATAGCTTATCATTCTAAGGTCACTTTTCTCTGAAAAAAATACCCAAAAATGTAATTAATTTGATTACATTTAATCAGGGGGAGAAAAAAATTATTTTTTATTAAAGTCCCCACATGCATAATTGTTGATCCATTTTCTCTTAAAGTAATACTTTGTGCAACCTCGTTTTTCTAATATGACAACACTTATTCTTCAAAAAAGGAATCTTTTCATAGTATCTCACTAAGATAAGATACTGAATAAATATTTAGTATTGTTTAACAGAGGTCAAAATGTTTTTTATTTAAAAAAAAAAAATCATTCTACATTTTAACATCATTTAACATTTAACAACAATGTTTTTATAAGAGAAGCAGGCCCACAGCATTACTAATCTACCGCTGCACATAATAGTGTGCATGAGGTGTTTCTGCACTCATTTATACCCGTAGAGTTAAGCTGAATAAATTTATGTTTGTGACAGAAGAGTAGAAAACGCTGTTTTTAGCATTCCTCCCAAACAGCTATGTAGTATCCGCTCAGTGTCTGAGATCAAGATGACCATAGATCCTGTTCCAGGCTTGCAGGCAGTGACTGAAATAAACAGGTCTTTCTGTGACATCATATTTATACACAATGGAAACAAAAAGTTATGAATGAGTTTTATCTTTGAAATTCAATTCAACTTTCAGCAAAAATGTATATATTTAAAAAGAAAATACTCAAATGATCTTTATTTGTACAAACAATTAATTTAAAAGAACAAAATTAGTTATTTCTTATGGGTTTTTGCTGCCCCTTAATCAATTCTTCAAATCAAAGGTTGGATTTTTCTAAGAGTTTCCACATGAGATTTAGCTACAGACATTATTTTTCTTTTTCATATATATATTTTTTTTCATATTATTTCACAGGGTAGTCAGGAACGCAGAAGGTGCTGGACAACAAATCAAACACTGGGGTTTAGAAAAAAGATGTTTACAAACTATGCCTTCAGAATCGATGTGTAAGAAATAAAAAATTTTTGTCTTCCAGCAACATACAAATATAATTCCTAAGGTGCCACAATTCAGATTTTTATGTGTAGATCATAAGAGGCAGGGCTCATTTCTTTGAAAACTCAAAAGTAGACGCTTGGTGCAGCTAACAGAGGCTTTTCTCTGAAAAGATGTAAGGGCCAGGGCTAAAGAGCTACATTTGCAGACTCTTTCATCAGGGAGATTTCGCCTCAGTCTCCCAGTGAGCTGCAAAGACACCAATGTCCCACCATGAGCCGCCACACAGTTTAATCATCTGAATCGAGTTTCACAGCAGTAGCAAGAGAACTGAAGTCCCCAAGCTCCATCACATCACCCGAAGACCCAGGAGGGGCAGTAGCATGTCAGAAAAGCTCAGGGGTGAGACAAATAAGTAAACAGACTGAATCCACATGCAGAGCGAGGAGAACTGGACGGATGGATGGGGAGAGGCAGTCAGGCGTTCCTCATGGCCATGCCGTTAAAATATACTCTGTCCTTATTGTTTCTTCTTTGCTTCCTTTTTCACAGCCTGACTGTCAGTGAAGCAGAGCAGCTCGACTCGTGTATGAACTTTGTTCACAGGTGTTGGACACACTTACCTAAATACAAGGCATCAGCATTTCTCTAAATGCTTTCACGATGTCACATCACAACCACAAGCTAAGAGGAATCTATCTAATAAAATCACACAGAGAAGCCCGTAGCAACAAAACTTGTACAAATGTGAAAATAAAAAATTGGTGGTTTGGATTTGTATTCAGCAGCAATTTCAAATAGCTACAGGTATTTTAGCTTTTACTCATGAAGATAATGAATCCCTCCCACACTCCTCTTTCACCACAGCAAAATAGCTAAACTCTTTCTTAATTGGACAGAGTGAAGAACATCAACCTTCAAATCTTACCACAAATTCCCAATTGGCTTTTTTATCTGGCCTTGACAGGGCAAAACTAATGTATGAAAATGTTTGATTGTTCCTCTGGTTGTATTTTTAGACTCATTGGCTTTCTGGAAGATGAACCTCTTTCCCAGTCTTTAATTTTTTCAGCCTCATGCAGGTTCTACCAGGACTGTCCTGCATATCCTGCATTATTATCATGTCAACTGATTCTTCCACCTGAGCTGTGGATATCTACAGCTCTTCCAATGCTCTTGGATGTTCCTTACTCAAGCAGTCTATAGTTGTGCCAGCTCGTTACACTGGATTTTATTCGGGGACATCAATCTAAAGAGAGCTGAATGCAAATGCACAATTTGGTTTTTTTTCATATTTCACAGCAAAAGTTACAATTTGGTTCTGTTTTCCTTCCATTTCACAATCTGTCCCCGGTTAATATTAGTTGTTGTAACATAGCGAAATGTGGAAAAAGCTCCGGATATCTTACCTCTGCAAGCTTCTATAAATTGGTACTTTGTTGCTCTCATCACCAAAAGTGTGAACAATGTAAATAAAAGTGTAGCAGGCTGCTTGTTTCAACACAATTGTGACTTTTTAGGTTGGTCTCTGTGAACAGAAAGAGTTGAGGGCCCCGTGGGGATAGATCCACACACACCCTCATCTGTCAATCTGTCTGTCAGCTCTGTGCTCATAATCACATCCCAACCCCTCCTGTTCCCAGGCACACAGCACCCCGACTTTGCTTCACTGTAAGGGGAGAAATGAGAGATCTCCCTCCCAAACGCTCTCTAAGATTAAGGATTTGTGTTTTACATGCGTTATCGTGGCTTCCCTTCATTATCCCCCTGCTTTTGTCTCAGCTTCTTCGTCTAATTAGAATCTTGTCCCTTTCATTCTCCCATTTGCCTTTCTTCCACCTGTGAGAGCAAGAAGTAGAGGAGGAGAAGGAGGAAAAGAAGGAGGAAAGCGAAGGAAGGAACGGGTGGAGGAAAGATGAAAAGCGCGCAACACAGAGCGAGTGGCGGCGCGTTGTGGAACGCTGCGTCTGAGGGGAAGATGAAGGCGATTGTCACGTCTCATCACGCGAAGCTGCACACACATACACAACCTGGCTGTGCCGCAGCAGAGACACACGGTCCCGCTGAGCCGAGCTTTGAAAAGAAGAAAGCGCAAAGAGAATGAAAAAGAAGAAAGAAGAACAAGCGAGAAGAAGCCACCGTGTTGGATGTTTCATTTTGACCCATATTTGTCCTGACACATAAATCAAACAGGCGCTGAGGAGCCCAGTGCTGCTGTCACAACGGGGTGTTGGAAAACATATCTGAGCAGATCCACACGAATGCACACTCTCCTGGTGGCATGAACAGCAATTAGGAAGAGCAAATAATAAGAACAATAGAAAATATACACGTTAAAGCAAGTTAATGTTGAAATGTCGGCTTCTCTAACAAGCATGAAATCTTTCCCTTTCCTGTTCCCTGCTCCACCCTTGAACCTTCCTTTCCATTCTCTTGTGCCTCCAGAAACGTTCAGCGCTCTCTGTGCCTCCTCTGGCCCACAGCGTGGCCTCCTTGGCTGTTTATGAGCAAGGTGAGGACAGGCTGGCGCTCTGCCTCACAGTGTGGTCAGGCTGTGTTTACGTCTGTCTGGCCCTGGAGCCTGGGACCTGGAGACAATCCTGGACATCACACAAAGCTCTGCTGATCTAGTGTGAGGAGGAATCCTCTCAGACGCTGCAGGACGTACTAATAAATAACCCAGAGCTAAACTTTTCAGACTTTGTAGCACACCATCAGGCAAAAGTGTTCACACCCCTTGAACTTTCTCAAATTTGATCAGAACCACAAGCTTCAATGTGTTTTATTGCAAAGTTATATGACAGGTGAACATAACGTAGTGCATAAATGTGACGTTAAGGAAAAATAATACATGCTTTGAAAAGTGTTGAGTGCATTTAAATTAATTTCCCTTGAGTCCATAGAGTTGAGTGACTTTTAGCTGCAATTACATCTGCAGGTTTTTTGAGGGTGTGTCACTATCAGCACATCTGGAGAATAAAATTTGTTTTCCCTGTTCATCTCTCCAAAAATAATTCAAACTCATTCTGGATAGAGAAAGCTTCAAATTCTCAGTTTGATGCATGTTTGACGTTTGACTAGAAAGAAACATTTGGATGGATTTACGCCCTTTGAATGCAGCTCTGATTGTTTATTTGGAGTTGTAGTTCTGCTTTTGCAGTTTCTGTATGTTCAAGAATTGCTCTGTTTGAAACCTCTGTGTGGGATTCACATGGAAAATGTGTTCAGGACAATTTGAAGTACAAATGTTGCACTTTGGAGGTAGGTCAAAAGGTTATATGTCACTCATAGCTGATAGGTAATTGTCTTTTAAATGTATCTTCCTCAAATAATGTGATGGAAACTTGAAAGGGGGATTCTTATAGTTTTAATTCAACAATAATGTGTCAATGGATTCTACAGATTTTTTGTATTTTTTGTTGTAAGAAAATAGTGAAAAAAGTTTAAAACATCAAAAGATGTTCCTCTACAAATACTCTTCATGTTCTCTTACATGCACTAGTAGCTATATTTGACATTGGGCTTATCAATTAGCAAATCATGCCTATGTACATTTTATGGAAGTAGAGGAAGTGCAGCGTGCCGTTCTCGGATCAAACCTCCAAAATCAGAGGAACGCAGCAAAAGGAGAATCGACAACTGGATTATCGTTGATTTTTTTATATTTTCTCCAATCCAGCTCTTGTTAAAGAAGAAAATGTGATTTTGCTCAACTTACAGCTAAACCGCTTGTAACTGTTTACCCTGCAAATAATACTTAACATTTTATCACTACAATCAGCCCACGTATCACCATTGATGCATGAAACCCCATGGCCTGCAGGAGTGTGACCCTTTGCGTGACCAGTTCACTCTCCTACTAAGACGGCTTTGTTGCTTTATTGCCCTTAAACAATCAGCATGCGCCAAACTCTTTCTAAACTTCCCTGCATCTTCTGAGACAGAAGCATGAGGAACTTGCGTTGTTTCTCTGATTGAACGGCTGTCAGTTAGCTCTTGGCATTTGCTCGTCTGAGATATGTTTAACATGACTAATCTGCTAAAAGCAGCCGTGAAGGGAGAGAACTGAAAAGCCGCAGTTGTGGAACACGACAAACAGCGTGATCTGCCTTTTGTTTTCGGTAGCTGATGAATATGCATGTGGCCCTGGGAGTGACTGAGTCTAGGGTGGGATGGAGGGGAGGGTGGGAGGGGGGGTGCACAGAAGAGCATGTTCAACAATAGAATTACATCTCTGACATGCATCCACCGCAAGGCTGGGATTAAGCACAACACAGAAAGTGAAAAAAAAAATGGGAAAAAAAAAAGGAAGAAGAAAAAGGATGGAGATGGAGAGTGAAGTGATAAAGGAAAGATCCGCTGCTTATCTATTGAAGAAGAGGAGGCCTCGGGGAGGAAAGGAATGGAGAGCGAGACGAGGAGGAAGGTTGTGGTGACAATGAGAGGAGCGAGACAGGAAGAGGAGCAGGAGATGGGGAGCGGGTCGTCAATCCAAAGTGTTTAATTTCTTTTGCTGTTAGTGAATCATCACGGGAATGATCCAACAGTGGATCAAAAGGAGAAACAGGGGAACGGGCAAAAAAATAAAAAAAAAAGATTAATGCAGCAGAACAAAGGCGCAGTCCCTTCAAGATGATCACAACTCCTGTTTTTCTGTCCTACTCAACCGCCCTCTCAGTTTTCACCCTACTAAATAGCCCCAGTTTAATCTATCATAAAGAGACAAACAAGAAAACTCCAACAACTTCAATTAGAAAAAAAACTTGAATGTTTCTGGTCAAGCTAAATGTCTGCAAAATCATCCTGAATGGAAAAATTGGGGAAATTCTACCATCTGTCATGGAATGTCAGCAGCTTCTCATGAGGCTTTCAGCAAACCGCTTGTTTAGTCTGCGCTGCCCTCGCTGCCCAAACTCCAACAGTTCTGATGAAAAGCACACAGATCAGCGCTATGGAAGTCCAGGCGGCGAGTCCGTTTTTATTTTGAATCCCTCGACCCGCTCAAACTGTGTTCATGTTTATAGCAAAGCCGTGATCTGAAACTATGTAATCGTTCCCCCTGAGTGGTGCGGGTTGGTGTTGGTGTCTGAAGGGTTTTCATGAGATATTGTTATTGGCCCAGGGCTGCTGCTCCTTCTGTGTTTCTGCCACTGAGAGAAAAGTGTTAGAGGCCATATTTCAGGAGTGTCATCACTGTAGTGCGAGTCTCCAGCTCAGGAGGAGCTTGGATGAACAAACTGTTTGTGTGTGCAGGAAAGTTTGAGGGGTGGAATGGGCAGTTTTTCAACGTGCATGGCAATAATGGAAGAAAAATCCTGAGGCTCCAAAGGACTTAAGGTTGGGGGAAAGGTTCACCTTCCAGCAGCAAAATGACCCTAAACGTATATCCAGAGCTATATGGATTGGCTCAAAGGATATTCATGTGTTAGAAAGTGATCGCTAGACCCCAGTTAAATCAAAAATGTGTGAGTCCAGATGAGCTATTTGAGTTGTCCTTCCACTTTCCCATTAGCCAGTATTTTGACTTGCTTTATTCCTTGAGACACACCAAAGTTTGTCCATGCAATATACAAAATTGTAAATAATGAGGCAACCTCATAGATTTTTTTTTTTTTTTGGAAAAACAGATAAATGATGTCTCAATAACATTTAAACCCCTTTTCTACATTTCATTGCATCCCTTGCAGTTTTTTTTCCCTTCTCTGTTTTCCTCCCCCTCTCTGTCACCATGTTTGTCACACTGCCCAAACTGCCTCAACGCCCACTCAGTTCACCAAAGAGCCTCCTTATTCCTCATACCTGCCTGTCGACTCCAGGTTGCAGACTGAGGCTGGTGTGAGGGTGTTTCAATGAGAGTGTCTGAGTTGTAAGTCCCCATCTCATGACTTCTCCCCTTTCCTCGCCACCAGATAAAACAGGTTGACCTGAAGACTGAAAAGTCAAGCGGTGTCCAGCCAAGCTCACGGTTGGTTGACGGTCAATATTGACCCTAGGCTAAGTGTCTCTCGGTGGAAACGAGGAATGATCCCCTCCCCTTTGGTCACCTTGACTCAGACACACACACATATAGAAGAGGGAGATGTCGGCAGTGGCTTGACCCGTCCGCTGACCCCAGTCTGGGTATTTTCTCATCCACCTGCTGGTTAAGAACAGGCTACAGGAAGGTGTGAATCTGTTCCCAGCTCTGTGAGCCAGCAATGAGTGATGGATGGGAGTGAGATGTTGTCACTGATGCTTCAATTTGAAGGTGCATTGTTAACCGCTCCTTGCCAAGCGACAAGGAAGCAAATCATCAGACTCCGGTTTTTCAATAAATGTTCGGTTTAAGCAGTGTGTGTTGTTGCAAAGAGAAAAGGAGACTGTAGAAAAGGATTGCAAGGTGCATGCTTCGATGTAGCAGTGTGTCGCCGTGCACTTGCCGCTGTGTGTTTGTCAGCACAAACACCTAACATTGAAGGAGACAAGCTGCCTCCTGACAGTTATTTGCTAGTTTTGGTCTCTGGGTACTCTGTCTAACTTTCTGTCTCTCTTCCTCCCCCCAAATTACCCCTGAAGGACTGAGAGAAGGTAAACACAACCAATGAGAAGAGCATGGTGACACTCAGCTTGTTATTGTGAGAAGTCTCCATCTTTTTCCTCCTCTGTGACTCGGATTTCCTTCTCCCTCTCTAGCTTCAACCTGCACAGTGCCATGGAAAAGTATGTGCTCCCTTAAATTATTCCTGTTTTTGCTTCACTTCCCAGCCAGCATACCTTGGTGGGCCCCATATGGGATAAATGAGAACAACGGTATGGGTCCCAGAATGTTTTGTCCATGATTTCCATGGTGGCGCTACATTTCTGGTTTCTCATTTCTGTGAACAACGTCCATGCTAGCAATTATGTAGAACTCCCCTTTTCCTACATTTTCAATTGTTTTTGTCACGTTGATCAAGATAAATCTATGGGTTGAAAAGTCTAAAACTCCACAACATTTAAGCATAAGTTTGTTGTATAAGCCTTAACATGTAAAATCCTTGAATAGGTTGTACTTTATCTCCTTAAGGAGAGTGACCTCGTCCTACAGTGCTATCTTCTCATGTCAATGACAGACAATTCACATGGTCTGTCAACAAATTACAATAAAATTGTAAATCATGTCCACTCTTTTGCCATTGATCTCCCACATTAACAATTTTTAACTCTTGTCATCAAACATCAGCCATAGTTAACAACAGAACATCCTTCCAGAGTACACTGCTATACTGACAACATGACTTATCCGTACTCATTGACACAGAGATTTACTTTTAAGATACTAAGTATTTTAAACAAGAGACTCTTTTTTTAGGTATTCTGTTTTGGTTTTTTTAAATTGCTTTAAAAGAATGCACTTACTGTTTCGCAAATGTCGAGGATGAGTCAAGGAATGTACCAAAGTGTAAAAGATAGATAGATAGATAGATAGATAGATAGATAGATAGATAGATAGATAGATAGATAGATAGATAGATAGATAGATAGATAGATAGATAGATAGATAGATAGATAGATAGATAGATATCCCTAGAGAGAACACCTGAGTTTGCTATAGCTACATGTGTCACGTTTCAGTGAATACAGAAACCATAATCACAGACATCTTTGCTTTCCATCAAGGCCCCTAATTTTCACTGTTCACTTCTTATAAATCCACCCACATCTGAGTTTCTCTCAGCACACCTGCATTCAATATGAGCTCTCTCAACTCTCCATATTACACACTGACGCACACATTTTGCTCTACCTGCTCTGGTGCTAACTGCCCCCCCGGCCCTTGTCGCCCCTCTGTGTCATGTGTCCGCTGACAGGCATGAGCCCCCCCCCAATCCCTTCTCCCCCTGCCATCAAGCAACCCACACATCTTTCTTTCATCCAACCTGCAGTTTCACTGTAACAGGAAATCCTGAACATTTTACATTTCCTTCAGTTGTGGAGCAGATGTGTTTGAGCTCAAAGCGAAAAGAGAGGTTGAGCTGGAAGTGCTCTCAGTCAGCCAATGAAAAAGCAGCTTGCGACCAGGCCACATTCCTGTGCTTCTTCTTTTCTCTTCATGTTAACTCACGTCTGTTCACTTCCGCTCTGCTGCATCCCCAAGGTGACGGCTGGCTTCTGCTGCTGCGGCTCATGCCTAAAGGCTACTGGGCGAATGGGCCCGCTGTCCTCGGAGGTTTGTGACCAGAGGCCATCCGTCCCCATTGATTCGGACCAAACCTCTGCGGCATGTTTCTTTGATGAGGTCTGTCTGATTGAGTTAGCATGAGTTACTTTGTCTTTATCAAAACTTATTCCCAGTTCCAGGGAGAGAGCAGAGAAACCCTGATGAGGAGGAACTAAATGAACCTTTCTGAAGACAGACTTTTCAGTCATACACAACCCACGTAGCTTTCTATTTGCCAAATACAGCATGTTTCAATGTCCCAAAAGACTAAAAAAACAACTTGAAAGTAATACAGTCACACTACACTTAAAATATCATTTGTTTACATCCTCCTCCAAAAAGTCCCAGTGTCCTGGAATGCGAAGGAAAAGCAATCCGAAGCCCCAGTGTGTTTGCAGCCCTATAAATAAAGGTGGTGGTGGGGAGTGTGGTTGACCATAATTACACAGGCCCTGTTAAAGTTGGGCTGCGCTCTCTTTCTGTCTGACTCTGCGTCCCGTTAGCATTCATGGCAACTCCCATCCACATACAAACACGTTCACAGGCGGCGCACACATTCACACAAACACATGCAGACAGGATCTGGGTCAAAAGTTTTGTTTTCTACATCTGTCTGGACTTTTAATGCCTTCTGACGTTCACAGTCTATTACATAATTTAAGTGTTTAAACAAACATAACTGTGTTGGCTTTTTCTTTTTTTCTCGGAGAGAAAAGAACTGCCTTATTATCTATTTTTTATACATCTATGATGAATAAGTTGCTTTTTTTATACAAGACCTGTACAGTGATCCACAGCAGGGCCAACACGACCTCTGGATGACCTCAGAGTTTCCAAAGATTTTGTAAAATCATGCAGGGTTACTACACATCATGTCAAACATCCACTCATTTCCACTTTTTCACAGACAGCAATACTTTAAATCACCTAATGCAAAAAAGTTTTCAATAAAATTACCGCTTTGCAAATATACCAAGAGAGATCGGACTTCAAATACAGAATCGGCAACAGTCATAAAGACTGATGAGTCGACGGAAGGATGAGTGGACCTTTCCAGACTACTTATGAATAACAATTTATTTCATCTTCATAAAAGCCGCTCTCTGTCAGTCCTGATTAGAGCGACAAGTCAGTTTTTAGTCCCTTACACGACGTGTATTTCCATCCCTGCGGTGTGCATGCTCACATGCTAAATCTCCATCTGGCTGCTGCGAAATAAAGTTCACAGCATTGGAGTCGAGATGTAAACACACATTCACACACTGTTCTCTTTCTCGCTAAGCTGCAGAGACAGACATTTACCAAACTATGCTGTATGTCGCATATCTCTACCAGCCAAAAGTGGTCTGATGGTGAGTGTGCGTGTGTGTGTGAGATCATGCACCTGCATGTGTGTGAATGTATCTAAGTTCACACAGGCAGAACCACATACATACACCAGCCAAGACTTTCCTTCGGCTGCCAGGATAACGGAGAAAATTCTATACAAATTCTCAGCAGCGCGGCACAGTTTGTTCCAAAGCACTTGTCTCCGCGTACAAATCACAGCCAGGCAGCCAACTATAGCTAGCTCGCTCTATTACTGCCAAGAGGAAACATATCCAAAAGTTTTAATACCTTGTTTTCACACAAGCAATTTTTTATTCCAGCTCATAAAAGCCAAACGACAAAAACAATAGTATGTACAAGAAAAACAGCTCATTTTTGGTGTAAGCTAAAGTCTCCTCAAACTGATTATTAGGACCAGTCAGTGGTCCACATTTCCCCACCCTCGTTGTCCTGCTGTGGTTTGGCACTGGGGGCGTGCAGACTGGGCAAGCTGCACAGAATGGCCGCGGTTTGATGTCTTAATGCTGCTTGTCTGCGTTGTACGGGATGGGTTCAAAAAAAATGCTTTAAAACTGAGCCAAATGTAAAACACTTTCCTGGTCACACCTTTGGCTTTACTTTAAGATTCTTGCACACTGAATGCTTGCGATAAGAGAGGATGGAAATAGCAGAGGAGTGTTAGGTTAGTGTGATCACTCTTCCCTCCTCGTTCTGGTCCATTTTTCTCAGAGATACCGTAGAGCAGAAAGGCAGTAATGTACTTTAATGCACCTCTACATGATAAAAGTTGGCTGTCTGCTGCTACATTCCCCCTCTGCCTCTCTCCCTCTCTTGCACATACACACACACACATCTCTGACTCTTATGCACCGCTGTGCCTCGTAGCATTAAACATTAAGGAGAAACAAATGAAAGGCTCTTTTAAAAGCTTTAACCAATAGGCTTTTACAAGCCGACTGGCTGCATTTGAATAAAAACAAAGACTAAAGTGGTCTAGACAGCAGGAAATCCAACTTTGAAAGAATACTACTACTGAAGTTAAATGGTTTCCCCCTTTGGTGGCGGCGAATGCATTGCATTGTACCACATATATACTCATTTGGTTTATTGCTGGAAGAAATTGAATTGGTGCCACAGAGATGCAATATTCAGATCTTAAGGGGGTTGGAGGAGAGCGGCTGGTTGGCCATAAAGACAAATGAGTCAGGGATGGGGATCTTGTGGAGTTTTTGATGAACAGTTATGTATCATCACATAACATAAACTGTCTCCAGCACTCAAACTCAACTCTGGCTATCGCAAACAAGGACAGGGACAGTATTCACAAAGGAAATGTGGACAGCTATAACATTTTTTTCTGGGTTTGCACTTAGAAATGACATTAGCGTTTAGGGGGTAAGTCATATTTCTACACACTATCCCCAGTGTGAAACATTCTGCTAAGTTTGGGAAGTGGAAAGCATGCTAAGAATACAAAAGAAAATCCCAAGTTTTCAACAACAACACACCCTTTTTCATCCACCATTCAAAAGTAAGATGAGTGTAAACCTAGGTTTAGGTTACTTTGTAGGTGTAGGTTTGCAGGACAGCAGTCATCAAGAACATGGTATCTCTGTTTGAGCTGCAGAGATGCAAAGTTTGGACGTTCGAATGCAACAGCACAACTATTAGCTGTTTGTTTGAAAGAGTGAAAAGACGAGTGTCATAAGATATTTATCACAAGCCACGTTGACTCCGCAGCAAACATCTGGACGATTAAGTCTGATTGGGTTCTACCAAAATGAAACAGTTTAGACTACGTGGAAAAAGCTATGTGTGACAGAAAACCAAATACATTGACGCCTGTGGTTATAATGTAACAAAGTATGAAACGCTTCAATGGATGTCAATGCCTTTGCAGGAGACTGTAGATCTTGACGGATTGTTTTCTATCATTGCATAACATAAACTGTCTCTGACATCAAGTCCAGTTATTAGAAATAGGAGAGGTGACAAATTTCACAAAGGAAATGTGACCAGCTATGAAATTCCTCTGTGATTTGAGCTTGGAAATAGAATTAGTGTCAGATGCCTTCCTCTCTCTATCCATCTTTCTATCTCTCTCTGTGGCTGTCCGTCTGTTTCTTGCAGGTGTCCTCTAGGTGTCACTAGAGATGTTCATGGGGGAGGCCAGAGGAGGCTGACTTATTAGGAGTGTGTAGAGGAGTGTGTCCACGTGCGAGACTTTGGAAGAAAAGGAAGCTGCAGCCTCTCCGCTGCACTGACAGCCTCAAACCAGTTGCCGTGGTGATACCCTCTCCCAGGTGCATCGGTCTCTCTCTCTCCGTCTTTCGCTGTGGCACGCGCGCACACATACACGCGTGCACGCACGGATACACCTTCCTCACATACCTCGACACCAACAGCTGGCTGTTTGCGCCCTTCCCTCCAGCAGCTCAGACAGCCATCATTAGCACGCAGTGTCCCTGCGCTGCGCTGTCCCTCTCCTCTCCATTTCCCTGAACCGCACACCATGCACCTTGCTTTTCCGCAGGTGTCCTACCCACTGCCCCCCCCCCCCCTACCCACTCACCCACCCACCACGTACTCGCTAATGAGAGTGAAAATGAGAACAATGGGGAGAGGAGCGCGGGGCCCGCCAGCTCATCTGGGCTCCGTTGATCTTGTTAATTGCGTCCGTGGACGCGCTCCGCTCCCTTTGAAGTGTGTCTGAAGAGCCCGCTTCAGAGACTGGCAATTACCGCACATCATGTAATTGCTGCAAGACAGGCAGCCATATGAGAGAATTCATGTTACTGTATGGGTGCGTCAGGGGCGTGTGAGTGTACATCTTGGCAAAGTGTGTGTGCGTGTGTGTGTGTGTGTGTGTGTGTGTCTGAGACGGAGAGGAAAAGAGCTGATGGAGATGCTTTCCAAGGTGTCGAAGCAGCTCAACCAGCGTCCTGTCAAACCGCAACACCTTCAGAACAAAAATCTTAACAGCTTTGATGCTACAGACAGCTGCATTTTGCAAAATGACTGCTAACTACTTTTTTAAAATCAATTTGCACAGATCAAAAGATATTCTTCCTGCTCTCTCTCTCTCTCATAAAGTGTCTTGGCTGTGGTTTCAGGAGGACGTCTATGTCCTGTTTACATCCCCAGATTCTGTTCATGCAGAGTGTGTTTTGAGGTCAGTAGTGTGCTGTGTTACTTTGAAGCAAAAGTCTCGTTGTCTTCAAAGACTATGTAAAGTCCCTTTTAGTGGGTTTCGTGTTCGCTGTAACACACTAAGCACTAAGCTGTTTTCTTTTGCTTTGTCAGCAGGTTTCCACAAACTATCAAGGCATCTTTTTCAGCGTTGATGCCTCAGATTAACATAGCAGAGAGATGACAATCTCAAACTTCACACTTCTGCATCAATGAACAGAAATGTCCCAGTCAACACGGATGTTAGCGAATTATCTGGCACACATACGAGTTCGTAAAAAGGATGTACATGACCATGTGTTCACTGAGGAGAAAAGCAGCAAAAACAGTAACTTGGAGACCTAGCAAACAGGTCTTAACCCTACGGAGTTAGGAGGGCTCCAACGCAAGACTAATTGGCCTCCAACATGTTACTCTGCTAGATAATTGCTCATTTTAAAGCTTTATATAAAATAAGAATGTTCTAGTAGCATTTGCACAGACATAGCCATGTCTGCGTCACTCCTGTTTGTTGACCAGCAGAGGCATTCGTCAACAAAATTTAGTATCCATAGTGTGAAATGGGTTTTGTCCTCTTCTGTCAGGTTTAAGTCCTTCTCTTAAGTCCAAGGTTTACATTGTTTTATGATCTTTGTCAAATTAACTGTTTTCAAAAGAGACTGTTTTGTTGTGGTGTTTTACCTTCAATATTTTTAAACTATGTCCAACAAATCATTGTCATTAAGTACATATTTTCATAAGTTAGAAATTAAAATGAAAAAATTTGTGAATACAAAATAAATCCACGTTGAAATAAATAATTGAATTTAGAAAAATTTAGATTTTATATATCATTTTAGAACATATTGTTCACAATATATTCATTGGTTTGTCACAATTTTGGAGCGATAAAAAAGCTGAAATCTCATAAATTAAACTGTTAAATACATATTCACATATTTATTCACATTATGCATTCATTAGGTATAATGATTAAAAATTTCCAATATTTTCTCAACCATGTCTTAATTTCACTTTGACACATTTGGTTCAATTTAATAAAAAAAAAAACAACAAATCAAGGACCTATTGCCAAAATCAGTGAATAAATAATTACAATTGAGAACAAATGCACCATAATATTTAATTAATTAATCACAAAATCCGACTCTCTCACTTTAAATCAACTCTAACTGTAAAGCAGCCTGATGGGTGTATTGATACTAGACAGACTTCTGTATGAGCACAGACAAGAAATTAATTGGCTGTCTTCATCTCTCTCATAATTAAATCAAGGACAAATAAAATGCTTCCCTCTCACCAAAGACTTTCTGTTTTCTTCACTCATGCTTATCTGGATTCTTCAACACTGGTCTGCTTAGCACAATAGATAAGACACCCTTAGGCTGTGAAAAAAAGAGACAGAAATTAAATATCTGGAGTCAAGACCTAAAGCACATTTTCTTATGGTATCTTTATCAACTGGAATGTGGATAACAACCTACAGTTCACTTCAAAAAAATTACTTTGCCATGCAACAGACACAAACTGCATCGTTGTAAAATAACGATGGTTCTGACATTGCTTTTGCATTTAGCCCACCTGAGTCAATACTCTGTAGAATCATATATATCTTTACAATCACAGCTGCACGTCTCTTTTGGAGTCTTTCCACTTGGAGAGATGACATTTTTCTCAAATCTTTGCAAAATAGCTCGATCTCAGTCAGACTGAATGGCGAATGTCTATGTGAGTCCGTCGTCCCTTCAGCTCTGAGCAGTTACAGATAAATACCCTCGCAGAATGATGCTGCCACCACCGTTTGTCTCCATGGGTGTGTGATATTAACACTTTAATTACGGTAGCAAAGAATCTTTAACAACCCATTCCAGCTCATTTCACAATCCATAAACCAATCCATCCCCAAAATCAATAAAAATAAACACAAACTCTGTTGTTTGAAAAATGCGATTGACAGAAACTGCCAACCTGCTCTGAGCTGCAGAGACTCTCACATGCCCTCCCTTTTGCCATAAATTCAGATAATGTAACAGTTTTATGCCACTGTGCTTTGAGTCAGATACAGATATAGCGAGGCAACCCTTTGCTCCCACTCCCACGTCTGAAGCTGAAAGTGGTACAGATTAAATGCACCACTCGGGGCTAACTACAACTGCAGCATAAATACTGACTGAAATGGTGATATGGTAGCAGGCATGGATTTGTCTCCCTGTGATGTGGGACAGACCCAACTGTGAGCATTTTCAAATGCGTACACACACTAAAAAGGAAAAGAGAGGCATGTTGCATGTGACCCCATGCACATTAAGCCGGTTAATAAAAGTAAGCCTACAATATCCTCATTCTCTTTCCTCTCATTTGAAGGGACAAAAGCAGAACATTATTGTCGGAAAATGCGCCACCTTTTTATGAATAAAAATTGAGAAACACTCCTCCTTTTCCACAGATGCAAACAAATCCATCGTTTTTTAGCGGTGGGGTTTTTTGGGGGGGGTTTTGTCTGCAAGAACTTTTTATTTAAAAACAGACATGCCTGTCCTGTTGTGCTGTTGCAAATAAAACCAGGCGATCACCTTAATCTCTTTGCTTTATCCTCCTGACACCAGGAATATACACAGACTCTAATCCAGATACATCAGTATGCTCCAACACGTTTAACAGAACATTTATGGAGATAGACCACTAACAGGGCAGGGAGAAACTCTTTCCATACAAATTTTCACAGCTTATGAGGAAAAACCACCTCATGCCACTGTCAGAGTGACAACAGCGCTGAATAAAGACAGAAGACAGCAGACTTGGCCAATTATTGGATGTCATACCTGGTTATACAATATCCCATACAGCGGCCGTTAGTTGTAGCAAATGATGGAGAAGACTACATAATAAAAAGGGAAGTGCTCACTATGTCCGTAGCTTTGTCCTTATCAAACATATTATTTTTAAGTGTTTTGGGGTTTTAATTCTGGTGTGAAGATTTTGCATGCTTTAAATAAATTTCACATCTCTGGTTAACTCAAATTAATACCATGAGAACAGGTTTCTGACTAACACATGCCACTGTTAGCAAAAATAACAGAAAAATCCTTAGAAAGCTTGTTGCTAGGTGTGGCATATTTCATGCACAAAAGTCAAGACGCTCACAACCCATCTTCCTATATGAACAGACTATTGTGACAACAGTCTGATGCACCACAACAGTGGCTTTAAATTATAACTTAAATCAGGGTTAGATAAATTTTCTGACAAAAGTTTGTATTTAAAAAAGCGGTTTTGTGTACTTCTTTGTAATAAACTCATGGATGCTCTTTGTATTCAAAGTGGCACTATGTTTTAATGTATATTTTCAAATTTAATTAACTAAGGAATCATTTAACTAATTTGTTTATGAGTTTTAACTTTTTCCTGTTTTGCTGTGAAAGCTCTGTAAACGCTGTGCTGCTGCCAGGATTCTCTTTTAAGATTTTTAATTTTTAGAGATTTTTAACTTTTATTTGTCTTGGTGAAATAAAAGTTAATAAGTAAAGTTTAAATATTTGCCCTAATATGAAATTTTTTTAAAAATTGCTTAATTTATTTTTCTTTTTAACTGAAGATGAATTGAAAGTCTAAGCACAATAATTTATAGTGCAAACTTTTAGGAAGTAGAAATCAGCTTCTAGTAGAAAGTTTTAGTCATTGAGTTACATCTAAAAGTCCATCAGCTTTCTGTACCTTTGGCATTGTGGACAAGCACCAACTCCTGTTGAAAAATGAAGTCGGCGTGTCCAAGCTTGTCAGCAGACAGAAGCATGTAGTGCTCAAATGTTTCCTGGAGAGCTGTGTCAACTGTGGAGTTCAGAAAAAGGAGTGGACCAAAACCAGCAGATGACATGGCACCCCAAGTTATCCCTGATTGTGCGAACTTCATGCTGGATTTTAAACAATGAGGATTTCGTGCTCCATTTCTACTCCTCCAGATTGTAGGACCTTGTTTTCCAGATGAAATGAAAACTTTACTCTGACCCCCCCAAAAAAGACGTTGGACCACTGAGCAAGAGTGCAGTTACTTTTCTTCTTTCCCCTAGGTATAATGCTTCTGACATTGTTGAATGGAATCTGCTTGACAATCCTTCCAATGCTGTTGTCATTCCTAATGCTAGCTTACCTTTTCTTACAACACTTTTTCCTTCCACTCAGCTTTCTTTGAACACAGCATTGTGTGAACAGAACTCTGTAAAAAGCTGCTGTGTTCTTGTTTTCTTACCATACTAAAGTATGGTACGGAACATCTAGGGTAATGTTTATGTATTTAGTACTTGGACTTTGACTATATAACTGTCTATATTTTTAAGAAATCTTGTAAAAACTTTTAGCAACTGGGATATCAATAAAACAATATAAAGGAAAGTCTCATTAAGTGACATTCCAACATGTGCTATAAACTAATGCAACTGCATGTAATTAGAGTTCATTCCAATCCAGCACCACCCTTCTTACCTCCTAATGAAGGATATGTAATTGCTGTATTTGCAACTCATTTAAATTGTTCCTCCAGCTGGCTTACCACACCACTACAAAAAAGTTAATGTGATTCTTTTAAGAAAGTTACTTTTATGAGCAAAACTGTAGTATTCATTGTTTTGCTGATGAAAGCAGCAGTCGAATTAGGCTTCCTGCTTTTCCACTACAAAGTTTTAATTCTTCCCAGCTAATTTGTTGTTGCTATCCAGTTGTTAGATGTGTCAAAGGGGGAGTAATGTATTTTACAGACAAGAAGTGCCATTTCATAGCACAATTAAGTAACTATGTCACAGAAAATGCTGCATATTAAACATATCTTAAAATAAATTTGACTTTGGATCATAGCCGTATCTGATGCCTTGAAATTGGACGTCTGTCTCTTTAAAAATTTCTCGTTCCTTCCGACATGCCGTCTTCAGCGCATCATCACAACGTTTCTCCATTAGACTGAAAAGTAAGTCATACGATAAACAAAGCAAAATTGCAGTTCCTGCAGGTGTTTGCTAATTGCTGCGGCCACTAGTCTGTAGGAACTGAGTGGGGGAGGATGGATACTCTGTGAGGTGAAAACTCAACTGGAGACTGCAGCTCCAAGGAGGAGCTTTGGGCAAATAGAAACCGCTTTATATGAGCAAGCATTAGGCATCTCCAATGGTTGCCATGGGAGATTCAAGGATTTCACAATATCTATGTGTTTAATAAGGTAATGAGATTATAACTTTACATAAAGCTCAAAAAAGTCAATTGTGGAGACCTCTTTTAAATAAGGAGTATCCAAATCCAATCTCCATCCAACGCTTCTTCAACACACCTGACTGAAATAGCGAAATCCCCTCACCAGGAGTCGTTCATTATGCAGAAGTCTGCAACAAGCAGTTTGATTCAGCTGGGTTGAAGAAGTGATGCATCTAAAAGTCGCAGGAAGGGCTCAATGATTGGACTTGAGCACTCCTGCTAAATTATCTAAAACCTTTTAGATGATTTTCAGAAACTGTTTTTCAATGCAACACTAAACTACCCTGAGGAGTGAATCTCTGCATGGTTGTTGTTTATCCATGTTCCCCAATGGCCGCTGGGAAGGGTACCGGTAACAACCCTCCACCAACCTGCCACGGATAAGTAAGAAGAGAAAATGGAAGAATGTATGGATGTAGAATTACAAGCATGTTTTCATCATATTCAGCATGGTAGGATCTCCAGAGATTTTCAGCGTCAACAATAAGTCAGAACTGCAGAGCAAGAAGATTCAATGTATATATTTTACCCATGAAGTCGCTCTCAGTTGCAAAAAGGTTGACGACCCCTGATTTGAGCAAATAGTGAGTTTATGTTTTAAACTTTAAATGCCTCCTAAAGCAACTGGGAACTCGAACAGAACCATTTCAATTTATTGCCAAAAATTGTTCATGGTGCAGGGAGTTTGCATTTGACCTCAGCTGTGCCTCCGAGCATTTTGTCATTTTAAAGGTTTGTGTTAAATCATGAAATGCAGAAGGATTTTGTCAGCTGTTCTCTCAACATACACAGGGCACTGTCTGAGAAAATAAAACTTTATGGCTGCCATGCAACATATTTAAGACTTTAACAGTGCTGAGATAAACTATTACTTTATAAGTGACCAGTTTAAAATATAAACACACATACCCACATTCGAACACAACTAGTAAGAAAGCAAGGGGAAAAGGCTCAAATTGAGGCAGCTTGCTGAAGGGCAGCCTGCCAAACGAGTGGGAGAGAGAGACAGCCACATAGACAAAGGGAGAGAGCAGGAAAGTCCTTACATAGCCCACAGGAAGAGCTGTGTCAGGGCAGGAAACGCCTTGTTTGGGCATGGAGGTTTCCTGGCTGGCTGGGAGACTGACATTTCCTCTGCTGGTTTGCTTCTGGAGTGAGGATCACATGAAGGCTTGAGGGAGGCTGCAGGGGTGATGGTGGTGGGCCGCCAGCTGGGAAGGGCCAGACTCAGTCTCTGGTTTCACCTCTCCCTCCCTCCTTCTCTCTGTCTCTCTCTCTCTCTCTCTCTGCTTTTCTCTGCACACCCTGCAGCTAGCGTCTCATTGCTGTAGCAGACACTTCGCAGGTCAGCTTTCAGTCATGGCCACTAATGACAGTAAACCACAGAGCGGTGAGGAATATAGCATGGTGTACAATTATATGTGTGATACATTTAATGGAGCACTCACAGAAGAATCTGAACGCAACACAATTACCTTGAACAACTGTGGTTGCCCGTTGTACTCTTTCATCAAAGCTATTTCATGGTTTTACCAGTTATGTCATCTTGAGTAAATCAATGCTGCGTCTTGGATCTGGGCTGAGCATGTTTTACTCTTTACCCTTAGATTATCTAACTCCTTCAGAAGGCAGCCTTTAAATAAATGATCTTTATTATCTGCTAAAGGCTATTAAAATGTTAAATGTTTTCTAACCTGATATGTCCGGACTCATTTACAATTTCACTTAAAAGTATCACTGAATGCACAAGAAGCCAAATGACCAATTATACAACATAGTGATTTTATTTATTTATTTATATTTTTTTTGTGAAACTTGATGGCATATCAACGTCTTACAGCATTTTAATCTCATTTTAGATGCAAAACAAAATGTCACTTTTTCCATCTGCTTTATTATTTCATTATAAATTATTTAAATCTGAATATTTGACTTGATAAAAAGAATCCTTATTATGCAAATTGTTCATTTATTGCTAAGTGTTTGAAAGTGTGAAAAAACTAAAACTATTTGCATCTTCTTTTTTTTTGGCATTTGCATTCCTCTTCAGAGTTTATCCAGCAAAACCACTGAGATTTGTGCAATGACTAAGTGATATTTCTTAATGATTTGGCACAAAAAAAGTGCATGGAAGCCGTTCATGAATTGAACCAGGAAGGCCTAAACAGAACATAACACTTTAATTTTTCAGCACCAAGTAAAAGTTGGGACCTACAAAATTGTGACAACTGCCAATGATGACATCACCTGAGCCAATGCCAGTAAGAAGAAGCAATAAAAAAAATATTTCTACAAGTCTAAACATGATCTGAGATTAATTGCAAGATAAACACTGATTTGTGTTGTAGCAACTAAAAAAAACAAATATCAAGGACCCGTGTTTAACGCATAGAGAGTTGTAGTTGTCTGACTGGAATATTACCTAAAAATAGGGACAGCAGTATAATTATGGCAATCAAAAATGCAGGAAAAATGAGCAAATCTGTCAAAAACAAATATATGAAACATTAATCTAGATGGGTTTGAATCAGTTAAAGTTCCAAAGTTGATTATTATTCTCATCATCGTTTGTTTCAACTTTAGTATCCAACATAGCCTGTGAGTCACAGTCTGACTCAAAGCAGCTGATTGCTCCCTCTGTCTGAATTGTATTCCTGAAGGAAAATCTCTGACTGACTGAATAGAAAGGCCTCCAAATTCATGTTAGAATCTTCTAAAAGTTGCTCATCCAGGAAATCTTTCACTGATGCCAAAATATCACCCTGAGACTCTCTGCTCTGTGGCGATGCTCATAGGGCTCATCCAGCCTAAGCTCAGAGAAGCATCAGGCAACTATCAGCAAAAAGGAAACTCTGTGTGAGTGGGATGGCAGGTGAGGGTGAGGTCGACCAATCCCCTCCATTAAGGTGGTCATTGTTCAGCCAAATCCAGAAAATTGTTCTTGAGCTTTTCTTAGTAAGTCCTCACCTTAGGAACATTTGAGCCTCCTTGAAACTCAAATTCAAACCCTGATACTTGACTCTAAGTGACCAAAATCCTGTTGTACTCTCATTGCTTCATTGCTTAGTGATCCACCATCTGTGGATTTGTCTTAGCAAAGAGTATCAACTGTGTCCAGACAAAGAGAAACATACACAGACATATGTTTCCTGGTAAACAGCTAGAGCTCCAATCAGACATAAATCTGGAAAGTGACAAGATAATTCCTGCACCTGCTCAGCCTCCCTCTTCTTTTCCCTCACACACACACACACACGCACACACACAAACAAATTCACATGTGAAGGAAAAGCAACAGACAGAGGAAATAGGATGGACAATAGACCAGCATAGTGTCAAATAAAGCCAGAGACATATCAACCCTCACAAGCCATGTGTCATAACAGGCACTTATATTATTTCTGCTTTCATGTTTTTCTTGGAGATAATACAGCAGAGAGGCAATTCTGCTCTGCTGCTTCATAGCAACACTGCTCTGGATGGAGCGGCGATGGTGATGGCTGCCAAAGAAAATGTGTGAGCGCAAGCGGTCATCAAATTTGAACTAAGGCAGAGAGGTAGAGTTTAAAATGTGTGAATGCGAAGATAAATGTGAGCAGCACTTAAGGGAGGAACCTAATAGCAACTGAATGATGGCACAATCGGGAAAAAAAGGAGTGTGTTCGAGAAGAGTGTGAGCTTAAAGTAAACAAGTATTCATTTAAACTAAGATTTTGTCTCATTTTACTGCTTTTGAATCATAAAAAGAGACACTTTTTCCCATCCTCACAGCAGATTTTAGCCCGCTGGTCTGGATAGAATAACAGAAAAGCACTAGGGTCATTACTCTCAGTGAAGGACTCTATTAAGCAGCAGTAGTGTTCAGCGCTATATTCACACGCGTACGAGCACATGCTCTCACACCCCGAGGTGCAGAGCGACCGCGGCAAAGTGTGTGGATGTGTGTGTGGTGACGGGTCAAACGTGTGGCCCTTTTTGTGCAAATTACACTTAACTGCAGGAATATTTCCCAGCTTTAAAAACACATACACGCACAAGCCATGCACACTCTTTGTAATCTAGCACCATTACTGCCAGCTTTCCGTACATTAGAGGATAAAAATGATGGAAAGGAAGATGATATAGGGGGTAATTTTACTGAGGGGGCATTGGAGGTATTTATAGCCAAACAGTAGAAGCGCTGAAAGCATGCTGGGTTCATGATCTGATCATTAATGCGTTCTAATGGAGACACAATTGCCAAAGAACAGCAATGCACAGCACAAGCCGAATGTTTGAGGGCACTATAGGGGGGTAAAAAAAAACAAAAAAAAAACTGCGCTTTTCTATCACCTTGTCAAAGTATTTGAGAGCTGAGCCAAAAATTTCCCAAGCTGAAGTTGGGTTATAGCTGTGGTCAAGGCTCATGACTTCACTTTGGCAGTAATAACCTGTCAACTGTTTCACATTAGGAAATGTAAAAAGTCTACATACACACTTGACAAAGCTGACAGATGCTGACAAGCCACTGCATGCAGTCACAGGTCCTAAATGAGGACCTAATGGTGTGGATGTGACAGAGATGGGGCTGTGTTCAGCTTGCCACAGCACACTCTGCTTACTGTTAACTAGCTGTTAGGGAGACAGACGGGAGGCATGCAGACAGGGGAAGGGGAGAAAAAATAATATTTAAAATTAGATTGATTTTATTACATGAAAACTCTTCTTAAAGGTTGGGGTGTTTTTTTTAATTATTATTATTATTTTAAATATATCACAGATCAAAATCTCACAATTGCATTGCTTGTAAAAAAAAAAAAAAAAAAAAATCCATGATCAGTGCATAAAGTACAAGCATGTTTTCTACAATGTTGCATCAGTTTGTTCTCTTTTTTATATATATAAAATGTAAGTATTCAAGTAATAAAATTACCACTTTCTGCTGATTTTGTATGAAATTTTGTTTATGCTTCCTCAACACAATATTTCAGCAGTTTCTGTTTTGAAGCCACTTTTATACCTGCATGACTTCACCATACATATAAGCACATTTACAGCTTTAATATACTTTAATAATTATCCTTCTATAACCAGATGGAAACACATACATTTATGCTACCCTCGAATGTCCTTAACATTTTATTTGTTTAAAGCCTTCATCTTGAATTTGTATGGTACCTTTTTGACAATAACACAAAATGAGCATTTGAATTTTGTGAGAAATTTTAACCTAAACATGAATAACTTGATAACCAATTTATTACTTCCCAATAAATATGCACAAGAATAAACCAAAATAAATAAACTGAACCTAAAGTGAAATACATATAAACACCTGAGGTTTAAGGTACAAATACTCAAAGATATGCAGGGTAATATGTTAAGAAGACACCAAGTTAACACATTCTTTAACTTAAAAATGTATCTACCAATCTCTTTATTGTCTAAAATGGTTACTGTTTAAAATGTTCTTAAGAAAAATAACCCAAATTTTCAAGAATGAATGATTTTTGTAAATCTCTGAAAAAATCTCCCGGTCTAAGTGTTCCTGTTTAAAAATAGCTTCACACATGGCTCATAAAAACTACATCAGAACCTAAAATTCTCTCCATATTTGACATGTATTACATTGTCTGCAACATTTTGTGATTCTTCCTAACTTATTCGCTAATAGTAATGTTTAGGATGCAGGTATTTTGAAACGGACCAATGTTGTGACTTCCCTGAGCTTCTGGGTGTCTTCTGGACTTTAACAGCTGTAACAACACTTTATAAAGCTTTACGATTTATTTCACTGACTTTGACTATAAAATGTCTTCAGTAAACAAACATCTGGCACTGCATAGGATTTTTGTCAAGGGAGATTTTCTCTGAGTAGGGAGGCTAAAGGTAGCTTAGATGAATTGAGTCGTTGATAATCTGGTTTAGAGTTTGTTTTTGTGCCGTTCCATTTAATAATTATTTTCTCTGTTTCTCAAACATAGTTTAAAAGAATAAAATAAAAGTGTGTTGTAGCAGTGCTCTGCTGTATTTGGTCTTTCTCACACAGCTGTCGGTTCAGTCTCAGCTGAAAAAATTAAATTAAATTAAATATTGTAGACTGGATCTAGATTGACTTGATGGTCCAGATATGTATCAAAGACTAGACCTAGAAAATTATTGCTTCAATATATGTTTGCTTCTGGTTTGTTTATTATTTCCCCAAATGTAAGTCATTCCAAGACATTATACAATAAGTTCTCGGTTTTCTTATAGAGATCATATTAACTAAATCCGCTGTTGAATATTGTGCTGAACTGGTACTAGAAAACTGAATATAAACTTGGTGAATCAACCCAGAGGTTCAGAATATGTGTTGTTGTGAAAAACAGGTGGAGCTGCAAAAAGAGAACCAATAACAATGAAGAGACATGAAGAAAGCCGAATAGAAAAAAGCTTAAGCTGTTCGTATATAGTCATAGTAAATCACCAAACCGTCTAAAACATTTTAATCAGCAGTACTGCTATCTTTGTGCAACAATTTCTTCATTCATTTAAATTCTCCTTTGTCTAAATGACCATTAAAGATAAACCTTTAGACCTTTTTTAGTCCAGAAGGCAGAGAGGTCATAAATGTTGGAGTTAAAACGTGTGTTGGTTAATTAGTAATGTTAAAATGTTGTTTAAAAAAAAAAAGAAGGAAGAAAAACTTAGATAAGGGAGCTGAGTGTGAACATACATCTACACACACAGTAGCAGAATGCAGTGTGATGCATTCTGCTCTCCTCGTGAACGATAAGGAGATCGTTTTGGAGATCATTTGTCATTTGTTTCTATTCTTTAGCTTCTACCAGGAAAATCTTCAGTGTCGTAAGTCTCAGACGGATCAGTTCTGCTAACATATCTCAAAGTCTTTGTGAAGAATGGAGCTAAAAGCAGTGGGACTCGGTCAGGATCAGTAAAAAGGTTCAGAAGTTAATACAAAGTAGTTCTTCATTTTCTCAGGGCAATGATCAGTTACAGGTGGAGCTTTCTTTATTCTGATCAGTAATCTGTTAGCATGAGCAGATCAGGGTCACAGTATGAGTTACCATGGTGACAGAACCAGCTAGGAAGTGAACAAGCTTTGTGAAAATGTCAAAGTGAACCTAACGTTATCTTGATAACTCACGATTCTCCTTCAGATGACAAACCCCATACTGTTTTTGTTAGATTTTCTTTTCATTGTTTCCTGTCTTTCTCCATCAAATTTAATATAATCAGAAATACTTTGTGCAAACTTAACACACTTAGTACTGCGAACCACTGAGTAGTTTGCTGCTACATGAGATAAATCAACTGCAAAGACTTTTCTTTGTGTCTGAGGAATTCAGATTAGATGAAGTATTTGCAAAACAAGATCAGCATTGTCTTGCTGCTGAGATGTAAACGTCTGATAATGTTTTTTGTTTTAAAACTACTACTGTCAAAGTAGGATTTTATTTCAGTCTTACTGCAAATATGAAATAATGTAGATTTTTAAAAATCCTTATATAAATATATATTATTAAACACAGTATAAATATACTATTACAAAAACTAGTTTTCCAAAATTGATACAGCATCTTAATGTGTGCAAGTGACAATGGAGAAATTACAGATTTACATAATCAGCATTTTCAGCTGTGGACAAAATTAGACCAAGTTCTGAAGTGGACTTTTTGTTTCTGTGATCTGCCGACTTTACTGGTGAAGATAGCACTCGTTTCAGGTTACTTTGAGGCTGCAGTACTTCTTGTGCATTGATGCTGGTGGACAACAGACGTACCCAGCAGGTATCCCACTCCCCAGCTTCCTGCAGCACCCTGATGACATCAGCTGGTGTGGAAAGTAGCCATTAGTTCCACCTCATCACTGGGGGACAAATATAGCATCACAAGGCTCTCATCAGACAGGGAGGACAGCTGTAGTTAGGGGGCGGAACAGGAAACCTGGCCAGATGATGGTACACATTCAGGACGACTCTCCTTTATCACCAATTCTCCTATCTCACTCTGAGTCGTAATCACGCTGTCATGGCTGACAACACCTTAAGACCGCTTCCAAAGAGGCTCATGGATCTTGTGCGTGTTTGACACGGCCTGTTTCACAGGTCTCCTTTAAGGATGCAGGATGTACAAACCTAATTCCAACCAATTTTATACCTATTGATGATACATATATGGTCATAAAGACTTTTCATTCTACTCTTCTTGGCACAGTACTACTCTGTAACACATTAGATTATACACAGATGCAGCATTTGAAAACCCTAACAACGCTTTCCATTTTAATACACATTACCTGCTGTGAATCGAATATATTTGCTAAGCATCTCTGTCTTTCTTAACACAGAGAGAGATCACCAAGCAGTCTCCCATCTCTAATACCTACATGATCTTTTGAAAATAGCTGGCTCATTTGAAGGCAATTATGACACTACTGCACTCTTGTTTTCGCGGTTGCTTTCCTGGCTATCTTTGCATTTGCTTTTAAGTAGTTTCCTGACCGAAGAATTTCTTGTAAGTATGAGTAGTTTGTGCTTCTGCGGTGTGGAGGAGAAACAATCAGTATTTTCATCAGATTATTGGCAGCATGAGATATTGCAGATATGCAGAGTTTCTGTACAGAGCAGAAACTATACAGAAACTCATAAATTAAGAAACGAGAAACGCTCTTTGTGCATATCTTATTAACTGAGATCAGACGGAATTATATATTGACCATTTGAAGGTGACAACTCTGGGCCTGCGTTTTAAAGGTAGCTGTAACCCAGAAATACATTGCCAAGTTTTCCTCCCTCTATTCCTCCAATAAATCAGCACCCCTGCACTGTTCAACAAATACATTTTGCCGTTCAACTGCGTTCTGAAAAACTCACCTCTTTTTGATAGACAATAACCTACCCAAGATGCACAATTTTGAGGTGTGTGAGCATTTCCCCACTGGAGTCATCAACTAAGTCTGGAGAATTGCCTGGTGAGATACGTTTGGGTGCAGCCAGCACACTGACAGGACACAACATGCATAGCAGCCACCGCAACAATGGTGTTACAATAAATTACTTTGAGCGCTGCCTTCCCTGTGGGAACTGCTGCCCGGCGAGAATTGCTTCAAATTTTCTGAATGCCAGTGCCTGCGGTCCACACTAAATGGGTAAGCTACCAATTCAGCTACCAGGCTCTCCCAGGACCCAGATATTTTGCAAACACAATGATGAAACATCACAATATCTCAATGGGAGGTTTGTGCATGCTCTTTAACATTTTGTGCTTCATCCCACATAATGAGAAGTCACCCTTGAAGAACTTTCCAGGACACCAGAGAAAAACTCCATATTGAGGCTCGTTGTAATTTGTTGTTGTTGGACTAAAATCTATATTAATCCAGTTTTTAACATTTATAAAATCAGTGGGTCTGGTTTTTACAGTTTTCCATTTTAACTGGGATCTATTTTCATTTCATATGTGATTAGGCCTCAGCATTTAAATGAGGCTTTGCAACAAGCAGATAATGAGAGCTGCTTTTGTCATCCCTGGTGCTGCATTATGAAAGCACGGCAGTCACAACACACACAGCTCCACTGTCAAAACACCAAATAATGTCTCTTTCAAGTCATGGCAGTCCTGTTTCTATTATGTTTGGCCCTGAACTAATACCGCTTTATATTTCAGATAGTGTGAGTGGGATTTCTGTGGCACACCACATTATTTATTATCTAACAAATAGGTTAGGGATTATTAGTCGGTTGCTCGTAGACCAAATGTGCTAGGTATTATTAAGTTCCATTGAACTGTGGTGTGTGTGTGTGTGTGTGCATGCATGGTGAAACAGGTGGCCACAGAGTTGGTGCAGACACCTGGCCTCCATCTTTTTAATGACAGGTGTTGAAGTCACTGCAGGTCACATCTGGAGGGTGGAGGGAGAGACCCAGATTTTCTCTTAGCTCTCTTTTGATGTATCAGAGCGAGATGCTGGATCAGATCACAGGAGATGGCTTGTTTTTAGCTTTAAAATAAACAAATGCCCCCAAAAAACAGGAAAATACAAGAACCCTATTTGTAGCAAATCGGGTTTGAGTAATATTGAGTCAAAGAGGCTCAAGACATGCACATACTCACACATGCAGCACTGTGGCGCTCACCTTTAATCTGTGCCGTTGTGACAAGCCGGTGGTTGTTCTGAACTCTTGAACTGCAGCTTTAAGCAAAAGTGGTTGCCCTGAAACGCATTCCTGCTGTTTCATGTGGAGAGCCAGTTATAGAAATGGGAATATTTCAGGATTGTTAAAGAAAAGGCCAACAGAAGCATTTAGAGTAAATAGATTTGCTTCAAAATAAAATCTGGGCAGCCGAAGAGAGGAAATTTTAAGGCGCTGCTGGATATTTGTTACAGTCTCAAATAGGTGCTGTTTTCTTGCCAAAAGGCTTGTATTCTCGCTTTTCATGAAAAAGGTAGATGGTTGAAAAAACAGCATCAATCATGATCAAATACATGGAATGGATTACAGTGTTTTGCACATTTAAGTCACATTTATAAGGCTTAATGTAATGCAACCAACATTTCTAATGTATGATATTTGATAGATTAACATAAAATAAAGCACTATAGTTGGGTGAAAAAAAGTTTTAAAGGTATTCTGAAAGGTTTGATGTGTTTTACTGTGATACCCCCAAATACATGCATGCAACCAATTGCCATCAAACGTCACCTAATTGGTTAATGAAGCTCACCTACATGTTACCCACATAAATAAAATGAAAGTAGAGCCATTCTGTGAAGGCATCTGTTATTTGCTAGAAAACATTAGACAAACAGCATCAAGGAGACCAAGTGACTCACCAAACAGGTCAGAGAGAAAGTTGTGGAACGATTTAAAAGGTGCTCAAGCTATAAAGCAATATCCTGAGTTTTGAACACCTGACAGAGCACTGTTCATCAAAGAAGAAAATACTACAGCACAAATGCAAAGACCTTGACATATCTCTCTGTATTAGAGCCACTTCAACCTCACAGGCCTGTCTCCATCCCTACTCACACTTTTGTTAGCAACCTGAAGTCCTTTACATTTAGAGATATACATTTATGATGCATTGGCATGTACACTCAGTAGAAGAGAAGAAGAAAAGAACTGAAAAGGTAATTTTCTCTCTGCATCCCTTTTGTTGACCTGTGTTCACAGTGTTTCTACAAATCATTTTTTTCCTTCTCCTTATGATCTGAGTCAGTGTTTCCTCAACTTCAATGTGTTTGGAGTTACATTCTTACTAGGCTTGTCCTCACCAGACTGCACAGCAACAAAGTCACAGATATGGAGATCCACAAAGATCCTTATTAGATCCTAGTGGAAGGGTACAGATCACTAAACCTGACTCAGCTTTGAAAACAAACATGCGGGAGAGAGCTATGCAAAAATTAGGTCGAAACCAACCAAGACATGGCCATCCAATCAGACTGATAGAGCATGAAAAAAAGAATTATTAGTCAGAGGAAGAGGGTTAGAAGGAAATGGTAACTCTAGAAGACCTCCAGTTCATCAGCTTAGATGAAAAACCCTCCACAAATGTATTTATGGAAGCATGATTGTTGGAAGTAATCCTTAACAAGGCCAGTTTGTAGTTTGCCAAAAGTCATACAGGAGAAAAAGCTAACATAAGGAAAGAGTCGCTCTGGTCAGACTTACCAAATTTTTCCACCATGAGTAGCAGAAAACTCATGGTAGCAGAAAACCATGAGTTTTCTGCTACCATGAGAGCAGAAAACCATGAACACACCATCTCCACTGTCAACACCGATGTTGAGAAAAGTGCAAGACCATTTTGACCAAATTTGGTCATTAAGGTTTGTTTATCAGTTCTGCTTTTTGGCTGAACTCAAATCCACATTTTAATCATACTCTATTTATATTGTTTTTAATGCTATTTTTATTCTTGAATCAAGATTTTACGCGGTTCCGTTTGAAGCTTCTTAAAAGCTGTTCATTACAAATCTACTGCACAACCCACATCCTTCAAATAAGAAGAGAAATTCTGAGAAGAATTTCTACATTTATTTATCCAGCTTCACAAAGTCTGTTCAGCGATTGCAGACAGAAAAAAACAACAATAACTCAAACGTACTTACAAGACCTTTAAGGTTCTGTTTGCATTTCAGAGCCACCCAGGTGTCTTTTGTGGAGCTGTAGTGTACTTGATGCCGAGTTGAAGAGGTGTCATATTTGGAGGTACTTAAGGATGTGCTGTTTTTGTTGTTTGTTCAAAGCTACTTACTTCAATCAAACAAGCCTTATTAGGTAGAGCTGGAGTTGCCAGGACACCTGTAGATCATTACGGAGCTGATACGTCAAAAAATCTGCTTTGAGTCATTTTAAAGATAGCTGCTGCAAGTTGCGCCTCTCTTACGCCTCACGAGCTTTGAACAGTTTGAAAAGAACACAATCACACATTTTAAAACAAGAACTAACAAAACTATTGTGTTACAAAAAATGTGACACGATGTGAACCTATAGGATGCCTTTAAGATACAAAGAAAGCACCTGTCAATCCATGAGATGTTGGATTATAGATGGACTTTGGCACTTTAGCCGCATAATTTCAGAGCCCAAAAGATGCATAAATATTTAAAATGCATTACATTTCAAATAAAAAATAAAAAGCAGGTAAGAGATATTTGGATTCACATTTTTAATAAGTTCAGAAAGTGGATGTGACGCGTGGGAAATTATGTCTCAGTGGTAGAGTGGATGTCGGAGGGTTGCAGGTTTGATTCTAATTCTCTCCTATCACGTATTGATGTGCTCTTGAAGTAGATAACCCCAATGGATCAGCATGTGAGCTCATAAAAATGACATCTTGAATACAGTAATGTACCTTCAAGAATAAAATACAGGCTCATCATTTGGAGTAAAACTAAAAAGTATGCCTCTATCTGAATGCTGTCAGAATTTTTATGTTTTTATTTGTACATATTTTTTTATTTTTTCAGAGACAGCCATTGCTCACAGTGGTGATTAGTGGTGAGTCCAACACAGAGCTCTTTTAAATACTTCTGTTACCTGCCAGTTTGTTACATCTCCAAGCTATTTGGTTTCAGAGAAGATTTATATTGACTTCCCCCTCATCATGGGAAAAATCATCATTTATGTTTTCATGAATTCAAATTCAAACTCCCATTTTGCCCTGTTTAAAATCAAACTTTATCAGCTGTGTCCTTGGCATATTTGCACTAACTTTTCCTTTTACCCCTTTCTATATATTGATTGACTTCGATCATAGAAATAAGTGTACCTATTGTGAGTCACAATGCTGGACAAAACAGAACAGGTAAAGTCATAAATATTATCTTCCAGTTAAGCTGTTTCCTGTTTTAATGTTGCAATTCACCTGAAATGCACCAGTGAGGAGACTGGAAATCAATCAGTTGATCTATCAATGCCAAAAAGTGCAACAGGTGTCAGAGAACAGGGAAAAGCACCTGACGACTGTTTTCGTTAGATAAAAAAAACCGCCATCCCAACAAGGCAGACAGGAGCTTAGAACATGAGATCAATGGAGCATATTTAAAAGACATTAGAGAGCAGTCCTACTGTCACAGTTCTGTGATAAAGCACAGGAATCTAGCCTTCAAGCATACAGCGCCACTTTTCTCTATGAATGTGATCCTCCAGTGGCTACCCTCCTTTGCTTAATCTCTCCATGTCTAGATGAAAGATGGAGAAAGGCCAGCAATGTCTAAGCCAGGATTTGGTTTGTCCTACCCAACGCCGGGTCTCTCCCAGCGACCCGAGGGACATCAACGGGTGAGGACGGAGGAGAATGTATGGCTGCTGGCTCCAGAGTCCCTCATTCACTCTCTAACTTGCTCACATTAAAGAGAGCTCTAATCACTGCAGGGACTTGGCCAATGATGTGCTTATCAAACGGCATATTTCAAAAAGGCATCTTAAAAGGCCCGAGGGCGAAGAGGCAATAAGAGCACATTTGTATGTGGATGAAAGGGAAAAGTGTAGACAGACCTTGCATCAGAATGCAGCGGGGGGAGATCATTAGCATCACTAGCAAAATATGCAGAGAGAAGGAGAGAGTGAGGTGGCGCTGGGATGGAATTGTTGGGCTGTGGGAGAAAGAACAGTTCCCTTCGCTGTTCTTTTTTTTTTTTTCTGTTATACAAAGTTCCCAAAAAGAATACGAGAACAAATACATTTTTGAACAAAGGATGGTCTCTTGAAGTGGAAGCCCACTGGGGTGCGTGAGGTGGTTCCACTGTGGGTTACAACAGAGTGAAGCCACAAACGCATCTCCTCTGACTCTCCGCTGACAGAACACACCCAGCACGTGAGCTTTGAAATGTGAGGAAGAGCCTCGAATCAAACACGAAGCTACACAATCCCACCGTTCATTCAGTGGCAGTGGCTGTATTTCTCTCTAGCATTCTGGTTATGGACTCTTAACAAATTCAAGTTACAGCCCCCCTCTGTGTGACAAACTGGTTAAAATATCGTAAAAGGGCTGAGAGAAGCATTGCTTGTGGTTTCTATGTAGAGACTTTCCAACAGTGTGGCAATATGAAAAAAGTTTTGATTTAAAATCTGCTGAATGGCTCTTTATTTGCTGCCAGACACCAAAATGATGCTGCAAACGATAAGGGGACGTGTCGGATTTCAGCAGTTTAAGCCACACAAGGAGTCTTGAGAATTCCCCTCCAAAACAAGAAAAAAAGCAGAATAAGCTTCTGTCATGTTTTAAACATTGACATGATTTATCTGAGCGCAAAGATGATTTGTGTTTGTGTGAGACAAACAGTTTTTTTATGTGCTCATTTGCAAACATTTATAAAAGAGCATGAGAAGCACTGAGCTCACAACGAACTGAGGTAATGTGTTTTTATCTTTTGCTGCATCGTTTTGAATGTTTTTGTTGCGTCTCTTGTTCTGTTACCAGAACCCTTTTACAAATGCATGTGAACTAGATATATTATCCTCATTCATCTACACTATTCACAATCAAATAATTTCCTGCCAAAAGTTGCAACTTTTAAATGAGAAAGTTGTTTAAAAAATTACAAAAAAGGTGGGAACTTTTGACAAAACTTTTTTTTATTCTCCTTTACATACTTTTGCTTGTTTTGGTTTTGAAAGCTGTAGACAAAGGTGTCTAAAAAAACTAAGCCTAACATGTAATTCGTAGAAGAAGCTAATATTAAGAAATGTAAAAAAAATCCAACATTTAATTTGACTGTTAGGAAATAAATGTTTTTAATTGAATCCTAACTACTATAGTTGCTGTTATCTATGAATCATTTATAAAATGAATACTTTACTTTTTTTAAGGTTGTAAGACTTTCTCAGAACCTTGAATGAATAATGCAGGACATCCTGTTTCTTTGGGGAATAAATAAAATGTGACACAGAGGTTTATTACGTTTAGCCGCAGGTCAGTAGGCTGGATGAGGACTCATATTTATGCAGGATGCTTAGAGAAGAAATAAAGTCTCCTGAGCTCAATGTCACAGAAAGGCAGTAAAAAAAGTGGCATTTTGGGTTCACCAAGTCTCCATAACATCTGTTACAAGCTATCCACTTGCCTTTTGTTTTGTTTTGTTTTGTTTTTTGGTTTTGTCCCTGGGAGGAATGTCAGTCTTTTCAGCTCTATTGCTTAACTCTACTGAGGCATTAATTAAAATGTTTCCCTTTTTTTCAGTCAGGGCATTATTTGAGCTTTTTTTGCATTAAATACAGGATGAGTGTGGAAAAGCACCACTGTTAAGTACGGTGAAGGATCTGTGATGCTGTGGTCCTCTGAACCTTGTTGGTGTGCAAATTATTTAGCTTTTGTCAGTGAGCTAAAATTTTTATTTTCATCACCTTTCATCATCACCTTTAAGCAGGGTGATGACTAAATAAATATGGCCTAATAATGTATTTAGGTTTGAGCTACAAGGTTTGGTTGTTGGGCGTTTCAGTGCCCTAAAAATCTTGTGGGATCAGCGACGAAATCGTAAGAGAAAACCCAGGATTCTGAATAAAGAAAGTTTGTGCTCAGAATTAAAGATGATGCAGTGATTTTGTTTCAAATAATTATTTCTTAACCTGATTTTTTTTTCCCTATTGAAAAAATGTTCTCGATGGTTTTAGTGTGGAATTATACGACACTATTCTTTGCATAAAATAAGGATAAATGCATCAGAATACCCAAATACGGTGACCAGATACTCCTATAGCCTAGGAACATTCAGGGTTAAGTTCATAACATTTCCAGATTTAAAACAAAGGACAAAAACTGATATACCTGGAAAACAATTCACATAGTTATGCTCCTGTACATTGGCATCAGTGCATCCTACAGTTCAGTGACATGCGGTCAGGGGAGGCAGGTGAGGCAAGGCCTCACTTGTCATCATGGAAAAATAATACATAACGATAACATAATTTATTATGCTATTTTCACCCTGTAGTTTGTAGTACCTATTTTTCATTCAGTTTAACCAATTTTGATTAATTTTTTTTTTCAAAATTACTAATTTTTCGCATTTCCCCATTCAAATGCTCAGAAGCGCAGCAGGTGAGGCAGCAGTGAGCTGAGCCTCACCTAATTGCACTGGCTGCCATTCAGACTGGCTGTACGTCGCCAATGAAATAATTAAAAAACATTTAAACTATGAACTGATTTTCCATAATTTAGCTTATGCATATAATGTATAGTGCTTGTTGTCACCATGTGGGTGTCATGTGTTTCGTGTGCTGAGCAGCGATCAGAAACGGCAGAGAACGGATTCGAGGTGAGGCAGGCAGTTCTCTCTCCTCATGGCAGGGGGCGCTCCTGATCCCAGACATCGTGACTCCACCACTGCAGAGTAAGAGACAGAAACAGCGAGCCATACAGTAAACAAGTGAAGCTTCACGAAACGACTCTACGTGCAGCTTGTCGGACATAAAGAGAGAGAAAAAAGTGGTTTGAGTTGTACTTCAGTTTAGTCCTTTGCTGTGCAGCATAGGACTAAACTAATAATATCTATATTTACAAGTTTCATTGAGTTAACGGAATTATGCTACCATGTTAGCACGGCTGTGGACGGCATGTATCGTCTCTTTGCCCTTCAATGTTGTACGCATGCGCGAAGTGTACGTATGTAAACAGTAACATGCAGGCGGTCTTGTGATTAAGTCAGCGAGCTGATGCCAGGCGAACACACACAGGCGCATGAACACAGCTCATCAGACTCAGTTTGGAAATTCAGGATCAAGAGACCAATTATCTTAATTATTCTCCTTTTCCCTCCATCACTCTCGTCTGCATGTTTTCCCGCTTTCTATTTTAGCTGTGTTTGCATTTGTGGGTGTTTGGGTTTGTGCATTTCACAACACAAAATGACTCCAAAGCTCACGGAAAGGCAACAGCAGCTTTTTTTTTTTTTTCTTAAAAAAAAAACAAACAAAAAACAAAACAAACAACAACAAAAAATCAGCAAAATAAATCCAGCTGTCTTAATTCCAAAGCCAAACATGAAGCAAGAATCTTTTTGCCCTGGGAACATTGTGGTCCTTAAATAACGATGGTGCAATGAAGCCGGAAAACCATCAGAAGCTGCGTGTGGAGCTGCAGGCCTGGCCGGCCGGCCTGCCTCCTTTCACACCACAACCTGCACAGAAATTAACCAGTCAACTTCTGCAGCTCGCTTGCTAAGAGCTGACAGCGTCTCGTCTGCCGCTTGCGGAGAAGCGGGGCAATTATTGTGTGATGGGTTTCACCTGTACCCGGTGAAAATAACTTGGTGCGCGTCTCAGGACAGTGAAATGTATCCATACCGGAAAATCATTCTTCTGTCACCCCACAGAGCCAAAGACATTGTCGTTTTTGCTCAAAGATCAAATCCTTGAAGGCATGTTTGCCCAGCAGTGAGGATATGAAATATCTAATAAAACAGAAATATATATAAATTCAGTCTCTTCAAAAAAAAAAAAAAAAAAAGTTAAATCCAGTCAAAAGTTATTGATCTTGAGAATTTGGAGGCATCAAAGCAATGGACTAGTGTTGTCATTATAGGACTTGGTTTGTATATATGGAGATGAAGCAGATGATTTTTTTATGGTTTAAATCCATTGATTATAATCAAACAGAGTGATGAGAAAATAGGATTTTACTCGCATGATGTTTTTATGACTTTTAGTGTGATGTGCAAAGCAGCCTGAAGTATCCTAAGAAACAGAGCAGTCAAACGATAAAAGTATGAAAACAACTCTTCATATATATTCATATTTTTATTTATTTATATTTCATTTCTGGAAGGATATCTTGTACACCAAATATCCCACTGGCAGTTAAGCGCATTCAATGTGTTTAGAAGCCAGAAACAGTCACTTGTTTTAACGAACACAAATACAAAATAAAGATAACCACAAAATAATGAACTGCATGTATATAACATACAAAAGAATCCCATGCCTACTCAGTAGGTAACTTCAACATTCCAGCTCTTGAAGATGTGGATATTTACACTTACAAAAATATACTTTATAATTTTTTATCTTTTTTTTTTTTCTTCTTCTTCTTCTTTTTTGCTTACATTCTGATAAAATGAAGCGGTGCCCTCATAGCTCGTCCCTTTTTCTTCCTCCCTCTGAGTGCGTACATTCTGTAACAAAAATATTCCCTCAACCCTTAAGGCGAGATGCAGTGCATCCACTCTCGCGCTCAGCCGAGTCGCAACATCTGCAAGGCTTCACGAAAGGCACCGAATAACAGGAGCGTTTGTCTTGTTTAGGTTTTTTTCAACTTTTTTTTTTTTTTTCCATTTCTCTGTTTTTCAATATAACCAAGCGATATGTCACATGTGAGAAAGAGATAGTACCAGTGGATGATATTTACAACAGAAACTAACATCACTCTTACTCATGCTCGAATACTTAAGTGCTTCTTTTTTTTTTTTTTTTTATCTCAAACAATGTCAAAACATATCACAGCATCATCACTACATAATAGAGAAAGTATGTAGAAAATATGGCCCTGCTCACTTCAAATAATACAATGCAAATATGCAAATAATTGTTCACATCAGTGGTACCGAGGAATGATAAAAACGAAACATGGCACATGTACAATATACATATATGATAGCTTATGTATATCATTCAATGTCTTTTGTATAAATGTCTCAAGGACAAACGTGCCTGAGGAATCTGTCTGTCTCTTGGCGTGGGGTTTATTTTTTGTTTTGTTTTTTCGGTCTGTGATAGAACAGACCCGCCGGTTTTCTGTCTGTCTCAGGAGTCCTATATGCATTTGAAGTGCTGCATTTGTTTTACAGAAACGGTATGAAAAAAATCCTTTTACATATTACGCTGTCCTTGCCCAGTCCTTGACATGTGTCTCTTTTCTTTCTTTCAGGCAAATCTCAAGATTCACCTGCACTGCACCCGGTAGCGAAAAAAAGTGCTTTTTGGAGGAGGGAAACTAAGTCCTTTTGATGCTGATTTCTTTTCCCTCTAAAATGGAAACCTTGCAGAAGAAGTGCTTTGAGAGTACAAAAAAGTTTTTCTGCCTGCTCCTTTCTTAGCAGATCTCGATTGTCCTCGGGGAAAGAGTGGTCTGCATGTCTGAAAGAGGGGTGGGCACTGGGGAGCTGTAGATGTTGGACGCAACTGAAGAAGGGAAGGAGGTGGCAATTTGAGACTGGAAGGTGGTGGACATCGACGCCGATGGATAGGTGGTGGCGACGGAAGGAGAGGGATAGGAAGTGTGGACGGGAGAGGAGTAGCAGGAGGTGACTGGAGACGGGTAAGAAGACACTGGAGAAGGATAGGAAGTGATGGGAGAGGGGTAACTGGAGGCGGGTGAAGCAGAAGATGCTGGAGCCGACGTTACTACAGCAGCTCCAGCCTTCTCTGCCTTCTTGTCCTTCTGCCTCAGGTGGATCTTTGTGTGCCTCTTTCTCTCGTCGCTGCGGGCAAACTTGCGTCCACAGATCTCACAGGCAAAGGGCTTCTCCCCTGTATGGGTGCGGATGTGTGTTGTCAAGTGGTCGCTGCGGCTGAAATTTCTCATGCAGATGCGGCACTGGAAGGGTTTCTGACCAGTGTGGATGCGGATGTGACGTGTCAGCTCATCAGACCGCGAGAAGCGACGATCGCAGGTTTCCACAGGACAAGCGTAGGGCCTTTCGTGTGGCGGTGTCTTGCTTGGTCGCGTGGGGTACTTGCGCATGCGGCTGGGCTTTATCAGCTGGGACTGGTAGATGTTTTTTAAGTCCTGGGAACCAGTCTGAGTGGCAAAGGCCTTGATGGTGGACAGAGGAGTAAGTGATGGCTGGTTTGACTGACTCTGGAAGGGCTTTTGGTCAGGGGGCATCAGGCTGATCTCTCCCTGTTGCTGGGGGAAGAGGTAGTCAGGAATCATGGGCACAGGGAAACTTGTGCTGCAGGTCTTGCCGTTGGGATATGCAGGGGGTGGGTACTGCACTGACCCAGCTGAGCTGGCGAACCCCTGACTCTGGTCTGGAAAGATGTCAGAGTTGGGGCTGGAGTATGTCGGGGCGGCTGAGTAGATGGGATTGGGCTCGCTGTGGTGGATTGAGGTGTTGAGGCTGGAACTTTGTGATGAGGAGGAGGTTGAGGAGGAAGAAGTGGAGGAGGACGGGATGGTTGATGAGGAGGATGAAGAGGTCTGTGACGAAGCTGAGGAAGAGCTGGAGGTGGGAGCAACGTTGCTCATTAAGCCGGTGAATAGGCCCAGGATGGGCTCCGCCCAGAGGCTGTTGCTGCATGTGGTGGCGGGTTCAAGGGTGAAGCGGCCAGTGTAGGATATGGGGGGCAGCCTCTGGGTGGGGTATGTTTGCTCCGCAACTGGCTTCTCACAGGGGAAGGGGATATCAGATAGTGTATCTGCAGAAAGCACAAGAAATAAAGAGACATTAGTCAAACTATCGATATGTAAAAAATTGAGGGTACTGCTGCCAGAAAGGTGGGCAGCATGTTACCCCTCTCCTCTGTGATAGGTCAGTGAGAAACACTCTGCAAGCAAACTCTTAACTCTTAACTCCTAAACTGTCTTTATATCTTAGAAAGCAGCTTTGCAGGCTTCCTGAGGTCACATTTTCCTTTATGAACAATTTCTCAATCTTTCTTTCATTTTCCGCTTTCCTGTGTTGCACAAGCACACATAGAAACACACAGATTCCTAAAGATCACCAGAGCCAAAGGCAATTGATTACCAAAAGCTGCAGCTCAGCTGGTTTTAGTAATGTAATTTGGATTGAACAGAAGGAGCATCTAAAGCATGTGGTGACAGAACAACATTTTGCTATTTTGGAGCAAATCGTGTGAAGATACATTTTAATTGTATTTATGTTTAGCTAAGTTTTATAATGTTTCATACAAGTGTCTAAAATTGCCACTTTATATTATTTTGCAAAAACCACAGCTCTGAACATTTAACTGCTAGTTGAATATCAAAATGCAGCAATGAATCTAAGTTTGTATGAAATGTATTTTTTCTTTGTTGCTTAGCAAATATAATCTAAACTTTAATACAGCAGTAAGTAAAAGAAGCTGAAGAAGATTCTTGTCTTACCTCCAGGAAGATGTTCGTACTGCTCCCCTGGCTCCCCGGAGCCAAAGCCTGCACCCTCGGGTGCGGAGGCAGTGAGGAAGGGGGTCCCCGCAGAGGTGAGCATCATCACCTCCTCCAGTTTGGGGTAGTTATCCATGGGGGAGTGAGGGAAGCTCAGAGGCTCTGAGATCTGCAGGGCAGGGAGGATCATCTCGGTCTTGGCTGCAGCCATCCTCTGCTGGTGCTGAGGCTGCGCTGGTGGCTGCTGCGGAGTCGCTGTATGTGTGCTGGAAGAGCGGTGCCTCGCAGGTGGAGGGGATCACTTAGCCCAACACTTCAGCTGATGCGGTGGAAGACCTTGTTTTCAGCTTTCCTCCGTAGCTTTTCTTCTTCCGTTGCTGCTCTTCTTCTCCTCTCAGAAGTGAGAAAAATCCACTCGTCTTTTCAGCAAGAAGAATCTAATCAGTCCTCTCATTCCCTAAGATGAATCAAAAATGATCAACTGATCAATTTTGATTTTTTTTTTTTTTTTTTTTGTCTCGGACGGTTGTTGTTTTGACTTTTTTTTTTTGTTTTACTTTTGCAGAGATGTTTCTCAGGCAGAGACTTCTATGTATCTCTGTTCTAACAGTTGCTCATGTGGGCTCTCAGAGCTCTCTCTATGAGCTTCGAGGTTTCCCCGCTCTTATATACACTCTTGTCGTGACGTAGATGTCCATATTTGGAAGAGAGGAAGCCCATATTTAGGCATTGCAGTGAACACACGCCGGCCTGAGGGACAGCAGAGGAGCGACTTTATATTAAGCGCTTGCAGTAAATTTGCGAAGACAACGGCGCTCACCCCTCCTCTCTGCTCCCGAATCGATGCGTCTTCATAACCGAGCGGCTCGGGCTGACAAGCGGCGTAATTCTGGCTCTCCCCCGGTCCTTCGATAGATCCGATTCGGATTTCCCATCTGTGCAGCGGGCTGCCGGCTGCTCCCGGAACCCTCTGCACCGCCGTGCCTTATAAGGTCGTGACTACATAAGGACCTATTCCGGTGGGTTTCCATTTCCCATGTCCTTATTTGGAGCTTCCTGAGGCAGCGCCGATCGCTTTTTTGGCAGAAAATGAGACCGAAGTGCAAATCACGTCCAGCGTTCACAATAACTAATGCTGGCAGCAGAGCTCGACTTGTCTGTGTGAAAGCATATGCTCGGACTCAACTGAAGAGTTTATACGTGAGAACGTGAAGTCTAAGCAGGGAGTTATTTACATTTAGAGATTTTAATAAGTTTTAAAGTAGCCTGCAAAGACAGCCTGACATAAATGTCTGTGTCAATGCATTTATTCCTAAAAGATTACCGTTTCAAACTATATATATATATATATATATATATATATATATATACACACGCATTGCTTCAGATATATAATAATACACACGCATTGCTTCAGATATATAATATTGTGCAAACTCTGCTGCAAACTTCCTCTAAATTAACTTTCTGTCTCCCTCGCCTGCGCCATTGATTTATGGGCGCGCAGATAGCCGGATGCTGACGAGGTGCGGGGCGATCCGTCTAATTGAGGGGTGTCCCCCCCTCTGCTCAATATTCACGGGATCTCTCTGCCACTCAGCGGCCTAATGGGCCGCATTAACAACGCAGCGCGCAGCTGCGAGGACGCCTGCGGGATGCCGATGTTCCCCCGGCTGCTCCAGCTTCGCCCCGGCGCGCCGGGTCCGCTCGGTGCGGTGCTGACGAGAAATCAATGTGTTTCCCTCGGCTGCTGACTGGATCTATACCAGAGCGGCCTCATTGGGGAAACATCGTGGGCTGGAGGCTGTGAGGTGGCCCGAGAGAGAGAGAGATAGAAAGAGAGACGCTGAGAGATGCTGCTGTTGCGTTATGAAGCTGGTCAGACCCCGTGGTCTTAAAATGTAACGCGATTTGGGCTTAAGTTGTAAACTGTCATGCTTCATTTATTAGTCTTGCAGCAACAAGATAAAAAAAAGGAAAATGAGTAAAGATGTCTGGTAATATAGTAATTAGCCATGTACGGCGTTATTCGGGCAACGCAGGGTAGATTTGTGGTCTTTACATCGCATTTCCATTTCTTATTCAGCCTCTGGCAAATCTGCGTGTTACTCCCATTAGGCTGATAGCTAAATGTTGTAATATATTATAAATGACCTGGGAAGCTAATTCCTTCACAAAACCCAAACATTGTGAAGAGTAAGATGTCTGATGTTCTGTCTTCATGAGGATCAAATTAATTTCAGACACATTACCACTAACTTCACTTTTATTGGGATTTTATGTGTGTGATTGGGAATGGAAAGAGTAGCAATACGAACGATTCAGCCCCTTGAGTGAATACCTTGTAGAACCAGTCTTTGCTTCTACCGTCATTGTACATCAACAGATTGACATTTTTGGCCAATGGTGCCATCTTGCTCCATCTCAGTCAGGCTGGACACACACAAAAAAAGGACAGGAAACAGATCCTCATGGTGTTTAGGGCTGGGCTTTGACTGGGCCGTTCACTTTCAAAGTCCAATTTTGGTCCCATCTGTGACAAACTGCACAATTTCACTGATGCTCTATAACAAGTCTCAGACGTCTTTGCTAAACCATTGGATATGTGTTGAGATTCAGTCACACACATGTGGACCCAGTTGGCTAATTTGGTGACTTCACAAGGCAATTGGTTGCACTGGAATCTTATTTTAGGGTGTCATATTAAAAGGGGACACATATGGATGTCAGGGATGAAACAGATTCAAAACCATGTATTCTTTTTCTTCCAGTTTACAAACATCTGTTTCTTTGTGATGGTTACCATATTAAATCCCAACCAAATACACTAATGTTTGTAGGTGCAGCATAGCAAAAGAGATAATAAATTCCTTTAGGCGCTGTATAAACTGTTTAAAGTTTTTTGTTCTCAGCAAAGAATGGATGCCGCTCATTTACCGAGGCGCTTCCTAACAAAACAAGAGGTCAGATAATGACTGTAAATTAGATAGCACTGGCTTTGTCTGCGAGGTGAGTTGGTGAATAAAATCTAAACTCCTCTCTGCATCTACCTTCTCTGTCAGCGGCAAAGCAAAGAAGAAAAAGTAGAGCATGCAGAGGAGAGAACTCATCATCTGATAACAATGTAATAAAATCAGGTTAGGGAAAACTCTGAAAAGTAATAAAGTAATAAAGATGATAAACAGTTCACAGTGACTGTTTGGGCCCCCCTCCTTTCTGATGCATTGGTTGGCGAGAGGAGAGGGGGGAAAGATGTAAGGGCAGGAAAGAGGAGGATGTAGGTACTCATAATCTTTGTGCGCTGTTGGATGTTAATATATGTGTTGGGGTCAGATAGTTCAGTCTCCTCGGTGTGTTTCCCACTGCTGCCCACACAAACCTGCCAGAGGAGTCCTTGCCTGATGAAACTCTAGTGCAGCGGGCGAGATAAAAAGGCTCTCCTGTTTCCTGCACAGCCACCACACCCCTACTCTGACTTACAAACACACCCTGCATGAGCTCTGGTTAATAGTTGATCACCCCTTGATCTGGAGAGAAAAGACCAAAAAAGTAGCCCAAAAGATCACAAGAGAAAACGAGGTAAGGAGTTGGAACAAAACATGAGAGGGAAGGGGAGAAATATGCGAGAAAATGTAGTTTTTGAGGTGTGTTAAGGAAAAAGAACGAAAAAACTGGATGCACGTTAAGAGATAGAAATATGTGGGAAGGAAGGGTGAATGTCATCAACAGAAAATAGAAAGTCTGAAAGAGAATCCTCACACCCACATGTACGTGGGAGCTGGCATTTGTCAGCAACCAATATGCCAAGCAAGTCCGTCTGGGAGACAGGACAGGCATGCTGGTGTTCCACCTCCGCACCTGCCCACTCCAAGCAGTGGTGCAATCCCTCTCCATTAGCATACAGGTGAATTCAGCCTGATGGTGTGCTCCCGTGATGGGCGGAGCGAGACAACAGAGTGGGTGATGACAGTTACCAAAAGCCTGCATGTTATGTCATGTGACAGAGGAAAAACGGCAGCGTGGGACGGACAGATCGTGTAATAGCCGAGACAAAACAGACAGGAGCGGGTTATTTTAAGCAACACGTCGCAGCTTTTATTAAGAAATAAGAGTTTGCAGTTTAATCGTGTCCTGGCATGTGTTTTTTACGTATCTGGAGATCAGAGGTCGTCATCTTTTGCCCACAGTCACAGCAGTGGTTTTATGGAAGACTGGCATACAAATACGTGATCGGACGATGTTTGCTAAATGTCATTTTCTTCCTATTTTTAGCTTGTTTTTTTTGTTTTTTTAACAGAATACCCAGGCCATGTTTTTGATATGGACCACATGGGCACTTATCCAGAAAGAAATTGGAAAGGGAAGCAGATAAAATAATAATAAAACAAATATGTGGTTTATTTTTTAGCGGTGCCTTTAAGTTTTTTATTGTTCAGGCAACAGTTGCCTGTGCTTGCTGCTGAGGACAGGATGGCTATTTTACATGCTTTGTGCAGGAATACATTTTATCTAGTAATGAGATGCTTTCCTTCATTTTGAATGATTGTGAGATGGCAGAAACAGGATTTCACACAAGACTGCAGCCAAATTTCATCCAGAGGGCCAATCTCATCATGTACTCTGTAAATTGAGCTTTTTTTTTAAATGTAAAATAGTTCTTCCTACAACATGAATTGTTTTTCTAAAAAAAAAAAAAAAGTATTTTGTTTAATTTAAGAGAAATTATTTGGTGAAAGCAAAAGCTGCAACAAAGTGTCCTTCACCTCATCCTTCTCTCTAAAGCCCATAGCAACAACAATGTTGGCAGCTAAAAGCCTGAGAAATGTTTCGGCTTCTTTAAAATCATGGCACCACTGTACAACAAGAACTCTGCTATGCAGAAATGAAAATAGTTCAAACACACACAACCTCTTTTTAGTTCCACTTAATTCAGTGATAATAAAAAAAGAATTCTGGAGAACATTACATTTCTGCCAACGGAGCTCAAATCCTGAAGAAGTCAAGTCAAAAGTCAAATTATTTCAGTGGATTTTAGCAGCTTTTGGAAATATTTAAAATGTTGTCTTTCCGTCTGAATTAAATAGTTTTTTTTTTCCATATCCCACCTTTAGAATCTCTAAATACAGAGCTTGTTTTTCTCCTGCACATTAATTACTGCGCCAGCAATGTGTTTCCACACACAATATGCAAATCCATTAGAGGTCCATCTATTCCTATGGAAACTTCCTTGATCTTATGTGTACATTTGCAAAGTTTCCTCTTTATTTGTTTATTTTTTTCTGCAGCAGGATTTGAATATACTTATATAATATTCAGGGGAAAAAAACAGTTTCTAAAAAAAAAAACAAATCTACCATAGTCTTACAAATGCTGACAATTTAGTGATTGCTAACTTATTGAAATGTTAAGGAGGAAAGTTAGAAAACATATCCGGCTAATATTGGTTTTGAATTGATCTGGTGGCACGCATGTGTAATTATTATATGTATTTGTTTTTAGCCCCTTTTATTCTGATTTTCACAGCCTCTCTCCAACCTCTCCACTGCTCAGACTTCGCCTTCTCACACATCTATGCTGCCTCACGAGACAGTAAGCTGTTCCATGACTTTCCATTTGATTATTTATCCTGTGCAATACCACCCATCTGACGGTCTCTGCCTTGCCTTACACCGGTTCCAGGCCCCAAACCCTTTAAAATGCATCTGTTTTCCTTTTTAGCTTGTGTCCTGTGATTCCGCATGTGGGTCAGAAAACCACCCGGAAATATGACACCACCTGTATCTAATCTCAGAATAAATGCCTCCGATCTGTGAAGGCCCCAGAGGTTTGTTAGAGAACATTTGTGAACAAACAGAACCGAGGAATACAGCAAGGCAGGTCAGAAGTGAAATCACAGAGAAATGTAGATTAGAAAAAGATAAACCAAGTTTTGAACATCTCACAGAACTCCGTTCAGTTCACCATCTGGAAATTTAATAAAAGAAGCAGCCAAGAGGTCCATGGTAACTCAGCAGAGACCCAGAGAATCAGTGGACAAGTCAACTAGCGTCCTCAACAAAGCTGTCTAGAAGAATGAGACCAAAATTAAACATTTTGACCCCAATTCAAAATGTTATGAAGGGCAGATGCCTAACACTGCACACTATCCCAAGGTCATCATGCTGAGGGAATACGTTTCTCCATAGGAAAATATTCATTCTGTAGAGTTTCCTTTAACATTGTGACGTTGTAAGTCAAATGCTCACATGCATGACGAAATGGCACACTTCAATGGCTCAATTCCAACTGAGAATCTGTGGCTAGACCTGAATTTTGACATATACAGACGCTCTCTATCCTCTTTGACTGGTTTGTTTTCCAGTGAAGAGTGTGCGCAATATTTCCATTTGGTAAAAGTTTGTAGAGACACACCTCAAAAGAGCAGCGGCTGTCATTACGTATAAGGTTGCTCTGAGGAGAGCTGACTCACTGAGCTGAAACAACATATTCAAGATTCTTTTGTGCGGTTTTAAAAGCATGTATCATTTTCCACCATTTGATTTAACAATCACACTGTTGATGGATCACATTAAAATTCCAATAAAATACATTAAAGTTTGTTTAATGTCGTCACATAAAACGTAAAAAAAGGCAGAGGGGTGTGGATAGTTTTGTCATGGGTTGATGGGTTGATGGGTTGAAAACTCAGCAAATGCTTCTGAAGTCGTTTTGTCATTCCATTCCTAGACCTGAGTTGTAAACAAATTGTTTAACTTTGCATGTTCTGTTGATTTGCATATATTAATAGGCTACTATAGTATTTTAACCCACACTCTGTATTGAAGTACTATAGAAAAAGCTTCAATCCCAACACATTTTTATTTATTGTGGAATTCCAAAACACATCTATATGCTACTCAGCAATCCTACACCTCAGCTCTGCTAAGTCAAACGCAGCCCATGACCATAGACTGAAGATGATTTCAGCTTGGCATGAAGTCAAACATTATTTCATCTTTTTCAGAGGAGTTGAAGAATGCCACAGAGGAACGCAGGCCTTGTGTCAGTGGCATATGAATATCCTTTAACATCATAAGTTTTATTTTACTGTGAGAGCTGGAAAGCTTCAGGCCCCAGTGACTTTTGAAAAACAATCTGCTTGCACCGCACAGTCAAAACAGACATTCCTCCTTGTAGAATAACCCCCAGGCTGTGCAGAAGCAATGGTGTTAGAGTTTCACATAATTTTTTTTTTTTTTTTTAAAAAGAGCAGCGGCATTGAATAGCAGTTCTGCCTGTCGTTGCCTTCTGAAGGTGGTGGGTAACACAGGGAAATTTACTAAACATATAGCCCACCCTGCACCACGAGGCCCCATCGTGTCCCTGAGGACATGAACTCACTGAGTCACCAGCCTTTTTGTTTGATGCCAGTGACAAAAGGCCTGACCCCTGACCTTTCAGGTCCCAATGAGTCACTGGTGCTGCGCTGCACCCCCTCACCATGCACATCATCATTGGCTAACATTTAAAGGTTGTCACAAAGTGTTTGAACTGTGGACGCCACAATCTGTTGCTCATTCCATCATGTTGCCAGAACCAACATGAACAAAAACACCCAAGGTCTGAATTTATCATCTTATGCCCTCAAGCCGTTTTTGATTAATTGTTGAGGAGCTCAGAGGCTGAAGGAATAGCTTAGCAGATCAAATGAAAGATCAGGGAGCACTGAGGATACTGCTCACAGTAAAAAATCGATTTCAAAACGTTTTCAAATTTTACCTGTCTGCATGAGTGAAGATACCTGCTACTGATGGATGAGAGACGGGATTTGGATCAGCTCACTTTGTAAAAACTTTTTATATATATATATATATATATATATAATGTTCTTCCAAAGTGAGGCTCTTTCAGAATTTTTGTCTTACTAATTGGCTTTTTTTTTTTTTTTGAAAACACCCAGATTTTAAAACTGAATTGGCTCCAAATATTATCCAGTGATAGTTTTGCCATGAGTGAAAACCTCATTATGGGGATGAACTGACATTTGAGGTTTCACTGATGCAAAAACCATATGTGCAGGTGTAGAGAGATGTGCCAGGAAGTGAAATTATCAAATGAATCATCCTGAATTCTTGACAAGTCTATAAGGAGAAGAATGGTTGTTAAAGCATCCAGTAGTTCTGTTATAATATTGTTGGGGGAAAAAAATAGTATGGTTTTGATACAGAACTTTCTTGGAGAACAGAGTAGCTTCAAAATATTTATTTGATCACCCACTTAATAATTAAAAAGCCGATTACACGATTTGTCAAATATACTGAAGCCAACCAAACACTTTCAAACATCCATGGCAACTCCCACAAGGACAATAATCCTTTATTGTTTATTTATGTACTTTTTTTTTTCTCACATGAAATGAAAATTAAAAATGCAACACACACACTAAATATTGAACAAGTGATTACAAGATGTCTCTGTTGCAAAATAAGAAAAGTGAGAGATGATATTTGCTTTTGATTTTTAACCAGTTTCAACACATTCAGACCTGCAAGTTTAAAAAGGGGGAAGTTACCATCATAGGTGTAGGTTACAACACTTATTCCTGAAAGTTGCTGGATCAAAAGGCAAGACTGTTGAACTGACTAGAACTGCGACTCAACGTACTGATGTATGGCTTCATGTCTGCTGGTGGGCTGTCTTTATTCAACTTACCGGTATGTCAAAGCGACTCATCGGAGGAACTTGGAGAAAACTTACAAATCTGGTTTCAGTCTAAGCTGTTCTCAAATTTCAGCCCAGAATTTCAACTTTGCCCTGCACCGTCGTCATGCTCTAAACATGTTTATGTGAAAGAGGAGCTTTCACAAATGAAGGTGTAACGTAACATCGGCCATGCTTTTTTCCCCCCTGTTCATTCAATGGGCTTTACTATCAGTAAAGATTGGTAAGAGAAGAGAAGTTCTGATTATACATAATGAAAAACTTAATGTCTTAATCTGGAGAAATTAACTGTCTTTGTGTCTTCATTTAGTTTAAAGGAGAAGCGTAATGTATTTTCCACACACAGTGTCATTTTGTAGCATAATCAAGAAAGCCTATGACATTTTGTCATGAATATATTGTATTTCTCAAACGTAACTTGAAAGAAATTTGAATTTGCGATTTCACACCTTGAAATTGGGCTTCTGTCTCTTTAAGAAGCTCATGCGCTTTCTGACACTCATTGTCGTCACTACAATGTTTTCTCATTATGTCGTTCACAACCGTTCTTTGGAGAGTTGGATTGAGCAGTAGTTTAGATGTTTGGTAATTGCTGCTGCCGCTAGTCTGAAGGAGCAGTGTGGGTAAGACGTGGGGCAGGGATGATCAGTGAGGCAGGCTGCAGCTCCAAGGAGGAGCTGGAGAGAGCATAAAAAATTGCAATTTAGTAAAACATTTGTGGATTTTTTCAGTCCTGAATTTATTAGCTGGTTTTAGAAATCTGTCCAAGGCGTCATTATTTTCAGTTAGTGAAAGCCTTATTGTGAAACTCGTGGCTTGGCAATGGTTTTTCTTTTGTTTTAGGTTTTTAGGTAAGCAAAATCCTTTCCCTTTTTTGTCTTCATCATGTGTTTTACCCAGGAAGATTAGTGGTGGCAGATTACCTCCAGTTACCATGCATTTCCCATATGGATAATCATACACAGATAAATAATAGCCCAATGTAAATGTGCAAATAACTTAAATACTCATAAACTAGCACCCAGTCAGACATTTTTCAACTGGAGTAATTTTAAGACCAGTCCACAGCTATAGACCTGTCAATCTGGTCCACAGCTTTAGCCTCTAATCTTGAGTTTTATTAACATGACAGATGCATATTTTGGTCTTGGCCATTCTTGGAATGACCCTCAGCACCAATCTCTAGGACCAACTTGAATTGATCCAGACTGTGACTTTCACAGAACCTCACTTAAAAAACCCAGAACTGCTGCTAAAATTTATAACAATAAAGAGCATAAATCTTCAGCTGAAACAAATTTGTGAATCAACGTTGAAACTTCCCCTTCCTTCTAAGAATGACCTATCTAAACACAATTTTACCTGAACATGTAAGGTACTAATTTTGAGTTGATTAGACACTGTCAAATCAAATAATAACCTTGAGGTCCAATAACCAGAGCTAGCTGTGAGATAGAAATGGCAGAAAGACAGACATATCTGTTGAAGTGAGAATTTGTTTTGTAGTGTCAGAGCAGATGCAGAGGGAAGGAGCAGAGAGAGCAAGAAGCAGGAGATAAATAGGTAAGAAGATATTCAGAAGTAGAGTACGTGATAGAAAAGAAGAGTCAGAAAGCAACAGAGAGTGAAAAAGAAAGAGACTGTTAGTGGCTTGTTGACAGGTGGCCCTGAGGGCAGGTACGACAGGTTGATTCAGGTAACCCCCTCTCTTCCTCTGCACTCTCTCCACACCCTCAAACTCCAAAGCCTCCCCTGTACCCTCAGCTGGAGACTACAGCAGTAGGGTAGCCTACAGGGCTGGGGAGACAGGTCTCCATCAGAAACCCCCTCAAACCTTTATAATCACACGATAATCATTTAACTCGGAGTGCCACGTGTCAACGGGCATGACAGCTGATGAGACGGATAAACAAGACAACTCGCAACAAAAACTGCAAAGCAAGGATCGCACGTTTCCAAGAAAGAATAAAAAACAAATAGCTGGAATGAGTGGAGAATAAATAAATGAATACCTGTCAGGAAGGCTTTGCTTATGGGACAACGGCTTCCAGGGGCCAACGCATGAGGGCCAAATGTCACTTTGAGTCACCTAGACTGAAGATTTGCAAATGGACTTTACTCTACCGCACTCAGACAATAAAGTATCTCCAGTAGTATATAATTCAAGCTAATCTAATTTGCACCGATTCTTTCTATTTAGATGATCTCTTGTAAATTAAACAAGGCTAAAGTTGGCTTTCTTCAAGGTAGGCATTGGAAAATGACTGCGCATGCAGGTTAATGTACAACTGGATTAAGGAGACAAGATCTGTACAAGAAGCAGCCATTTACCTTAATGGGAGAAACGTGACTGGTGAGATGTGTTTACATTAAAGGAGGGTGAGAGTTCAGTTGAGCAGAGGGAATATTTTTCTGCCTACGCTGGCGGCAGACAGTGTAATGAATTTCTATAAAGCGCACTGCAAATAAAAATGAAGACACACAAAGGAGATTGCATGTTGATGGTTGTTGGGTAATGCTGACAAGAAAAAAAATAAAGGGGCGAGGACGCTGTTGGAACTTGCTGTCCTACACAGTTTGAAAAAGAGATTCAATCATCTTGATCCAAACTCGAAAAAAAATAAAGAGAAAAGAAACCTCAGCCGCTATTAAACAATAATCTAATTTAAATAGAAGCTCTTGACAAATACACAAAGAGGCGCAATCAAACATGAGCTGAAACCTTTTGTTGTCCACCTTTCAACAAGGACTTCAGCACAGGTTGCAACAGAAACGTACACCAACACATTCCACTGTTTGTGTTAGTCTTGCTGTACAAACAAATTTTGCACATGGTATACTGAACACAAACACCCAGTTACACACACACACACACACACGATCATATCTAAAGGGACTGAGACAAGTACATGTATCTACAAGATACATGTACACACCCAGGTTGGAGCTTGACAATTAAAATAAATCCTGTGGAAGGCCACACTGTGCTTTACAGCTAAACAGGGAAATGACTATGTAGTACTGCTGGAGTACTGTTTACCTAAGATAATACACGGATTTGTACATAAACAGGCTCAGCATGATCATTTAGTTTGGTTTTCTCTTTGTATCGTCTCAAAGAGTCATTGGAAGAAAATATGTTGAAATGAAAAGTCATGAACTTCCATTTTCTTCACAGTGGGACTGTGACATTGTGTGTTCTCATTACGAACACACCGTCATCCCTCCATGGGTCTTACTCTCTGAGTTTCTGTCTCTTTCCCCATCTATCTCTGCATTCCCAGACAGCTTTAGCAGTTCAAACCCTCGCACTGCGGCATTGTCACACACCACACTGGTTGCCATGGAGAAATAGTCCTCCTGGTCTCCAAGGTACCCAAGTCTATTGTCTTTGGCTTCTTTATTTAGATGAAAACATGATTTGTTGGAAGGGATCTACTTATTTTTCTTCCGCTGCTTCTTTTTGCTGCCTTTTCTTTGGTCTTTGCAGCGCTCATGAGCATCAATGCAAAGTTGCGTGATGCGTATTGTTTCATCCTTCTTCTTTCCAGGAGTTTGACTGTGCGCATGTGTGCGTCAAGCTCGTCTGATGTTTTGTAGCAATTAATTTTAGTGTGTCTGCATGTCAGCGCCCCAGGAGGGGGGCTGTATAAAAGTTTTCCCCACTGCCACAGCTCTCGCCAGGGCTTATAATTGCCTTCTATTACCAGGGCTGGGTGTCACAGCGCCTGCCTGTCTGTCACCAGGAGACTCTCAACTAACAACAGATGATGAGGTAAAGAAGTTGGAGTTTTCATACTGCTACTCTTTTTTGGGTGAAGAAAAAGAATTGTATGTATATACTATATATATATATATATATATATATATATATATATATATATAGTTTGTGGTAGAACAGGTTCTAATTCTCGCATAGCCAGATCATGACGAGAAGCGATGAGTTGCAGTGGTTCCCAAGCGGAGCAGCGATCAGCCAACTCTTCTATAGAGACGACAATAAGACATGTGCCAAGAATGAACGAGACGTCAGCTCACTGATCCACCTGACTGCAATGTCATTCAAAGTGGATAAATGCAGCCTGATATCCAAGGTGATCACGGTTGAACGGCGAAACTTTCAGAAGCCAATATTCAAGATTTCAGTGCATTTCACTGTACTCAGCATCGTCCAGGCAAATGGGAACCACAAATCCTGACAGGAAGTCGCAACCAAGCACCCAAAATTCAGCACAAGAGCCTTTATCACCAAGCAAAGAGTCGGAGACATAACCAGTGTCTAAATTTTTACCCTTTGGTTCAAGAGCACACAAAAACCCTCCACTATGATTGACAATTCTGGTAAAGATGTATTCAAAAGTCTTAAAATAAATGGTTGCTATGGAGACTTGGTGACCCCAAGATTGCTTCTGTTTTCCTGCAGTGAGCTTCAGAAATGTGTTTTACCCATTTACCGTCATCCTTACTGCTTGTAGTGACAAGACAGACTTGGGTCTATGCCCAGCCTTCACTGACACAGTTCCAGTTTAACGTTGCTTTATAATTAGGCTGACTGTTGACATGGGCCAAGTTCCCAGCCACCATGTGTGTCAGTGCCCCATTTGGACCTTAATCAGGCTCGATGTGCATTAAGTGGGCTTTAAATCACAGTGGACCTCAAGAATGAGACTCACTTGGGTTGACCAATATATTTTTAAAAACCTGCGGGGCTCACTATGTACTATGTCTTAGCGTTTTTGCAAGCGTACAGAAAAAGTATCGTCACTATGGCCAATTAACACAGGGCCATCAAATCTGGCTAATTTAGGACGACCGAACTATTCCTGCAGCAGTTTTCTTACTTTTGAAGTTCAGCAAAAATCTTCTTTTTCTTGAGTGGTTTGCCGTCTTCCCAATTTTCAGAGAAATAGATGTCTAGGCCACTTCCTATTAATACCCCAGAAAAAAAACAGGAAATCCTGTGTTGCTGTTTAAAATTTCAGAGACTTAAAAAAGCAAAGCAGAAATGAAAAAAAAAAAAAAAATTCATATTGTTAACACGTCATTTCTTTTACAGTGAATGTAAGTGATGTAATTTTTTTATTTAGTTTACTTTTGGCTAATTTATTTATTGCATAACAAACTGAGAACAAACTGAGGTCACGGCGTGGTTTTGAAAGACAGACAGCTGTGAAAGCACAAACACCTAAATTCGGCACTATTCCAACCTTTGACCCTGTTCATTTGCATGTTTCCAACACCACACCACAGCTGTCAACGGGCTGCTGCTTCTTTAGGCGGCGCAGCTGAAAACCAAACAGGAAGTGACATCACTGCTCTGAGTTGGAGAGAAACAACCGAGTTAAGAGAAGAAAATAGACAGAGGGGCTGAGAGCAGCATGGCTGATGCGTGGAAAGAGGAAGTTGTCTGTGTTTTGTTCTCATTCAGTGGCTGTGGCTCAGACATCCCACTCTGTGGTCTTGTTTTAGACGCGCCAGACAAAAATAAAGATTCAGTTAAAGTTATTTATTTTCCCTCTTGCACATGGTCTTCATTTCCTGCATTACTTTTAAACAACCAAATGAATATAAATTCTTTATTCTTTATAATCATATGAACGTAAAATTTCCCCTGACGGGATTTTGTTTTGATGACATCAGCTGTTGCTGGAGAAGAACTTCATGCTTTTACCTCTAAAGTGTTCGCTTCTTTCTTCTTATAAAATATGTAAATGTTGTTGAACCATAAAATGAGTAACATACAAATATGACAAACAATTCAAGACATAGGGAACTCTAACCACTACGCTACGGATATTGTTTTTCTCTCATATTGATGACTGTTTTTAACCCCCCAACACTAATGGTATTATTTCTTATATTTCTAAAGTCTTTCACAAAAGTTATTTTTTCTTAAAAGTACCTCTGTATCACATAAATATGCTTATAAATAAACTTTCTCTTTTGCTCTGTTAAAAGCAGTGAAAGTTAAAATTCAAAATTTTTCATACACAATTTGGAAAAGTTTAATAAAATCATAATGAATATTAATTACACCAACAACAACACTTTAGTAAAATTGTGAAACAAAAAAAAAAAAATAAAAGAAATGGTTTTTCATCCCGAAAAAGAAATAAGCTCTCAAGTAGTAAAATACAAGAAGCTTATTTCTGATGCAAAAACGCTTCAACATTTTTTTCTCTCTCTCTTTCTCTCTCTCTCTTTTTTTTTTTTTTAAACAGGCACAGTGATGCAAAGGGGAAAGGAGAGGTTTCGGAAACTGTGACGCTGTGCTTTGTCAGCCCAGGGTGCAAGGAAGGGTTAGAAACTGCTGTGTGCTTTTGTGGCAGCAGCGTGCAGCGGCTTGTCCTCGTGGCACAGGGCTGTGCGTTGAAAGGAGTGGGTGCAGGTAAACATGCTAAGACAAGCCGCCTCAGCCGCCGTGCTCCATTGTTGACACCTTTCACGCTGGTACGCCTACTTTTCCCTCATTATCTTTCACTGCTACTTTTTCTTGACTTTTTCTGTATTTGGGATCCGTGGAGGTTTTTTTTTTTTGCCGATTCTGGCTTCTTCACGACACTGAAAAGCGAAAACTCGCCAGAAATGACTTATAGGTGCACGATAAATGAGCAGAGTTTACCTGAATCTCATAAGTTACTGTAAATCTTTTTGATGAAGGGAACTGAAAGCATCTGCCCACATTAACAATCTTCCCTCCAGGCTATGTTGCAGAGTTGGAGAAAAGCGTGTCATCATTCATTGCCCAATATTTGTTGCTGTCGTGATGACGATTATCTTGATGATGCTATTGTGACTAGGCTAGGCCAGAGCCACAAATAGACACAAGTTGTATGGAAAGCAGTTATTTCTCATCTTAAGAAAGGGAAACAAGAGAAAATGAGTCACAGGAGATAAAGGCGTTGCTACTTCAGTCGCTGAAGCTGCTAGCTTTATGTACATACTTTTTGAGCAGAATCAGAAGCCTGTATGCTGGAGTTAATGGAAAAAAGTGTCCAAGAGTTTCAAGCCGAGGAAGGGTGGGACTGAAAACAGGAAAATGTCAAAAGGAGACGACCTGCTGAGAGCATCGGACAAATAAACCAGCAGTTGGCTCTGTTTAGTGCTGTTGGGAAAATCCGTACAAATTCACAGACATATATCTCTCAGATGTGAAAGAATCAGCAGGGACAAGGGGAGGCGGGCGGCTGGGGAGGGGGGCGAAGGAGGGACAGACTGTGGGATAGAGGCTGTAAGGAAGGGAGAGGAGGTCTGGAGTGAGTCCAGGGGAACTCCAGACTGCTGTTACCCAACACAATCTCCTTCAGCGGGGGCTGTGAGACTCACTGCTGCTGCTGCCGCTGGAGGAGGAGGGTGCCAAACACACACATATGGTCAGAATTCATGTTCGCTCTCACCTCTTCATACACACATGTAATCCCATGGCCATGTCACCATAGTAACACACTGACCCTAGCCTTTAAGTTGCTCTCCTGAGCCTGATCGCCTGCCACGCTGTGAGTAAAGGGGTGGAGTAAATCTGCCTATTTATAGCAGGCCCTTTGGCTCATTTTTACTTAAGAGAATAAGAGATAATCTCTCGCATCCACAGTCTCACCACATATACTTTTCTCCAAGGAACAGACATGGGTTTGGCTAGAGGAGAGAGTTCATTTTCTGAGTGAAGCAAAACGATTCAACTGTTTGTACAAATTGGCACATGTTCCACATGTAAAAGTTGGTGTGTGCATCTATGAGTGTGAGAAACTGCCTGGGTAATTGCACCACCACTACGGCTGTCTGTTCCCAGGCAGGAAAAGTTAACAAGGAGAAATGAGTAAGTGTAGCTGGAGTAAAACCACTCTTCTCCTGGCTATGATCCAAAGCCAGTGGCCTGCTTCTCACCCGTGACTCCGAGCGCTGCGGAGGGTTCAGCTGAGGCCTCACAGCACCAACAACACAAAGGCAGAGACCTGCTTTAGATAAAAGAGCTGATATTGATACGGCTGCAGCTTTTTAAATAGTTTCCTGAATGTGATCTGAACACTGATGGTATTTTCATTCATGGATATTAGTTTTATTTAATGATGCTGTACCACAAGATTAAAATGACAACATCTCTCCATGAAATCAAAGTATGTCTCACAAAGTGTTAGCCACTTGATATCAGCATGTGACTTCATAGAGAAGTTATTGAAAGTTGTTTTTGTGAGTCTTGGAGATGAAGGGGAGTGATTTATTATTACGGCCATTATTTACACCAAAGTGTAAATATTTAATGAACTGCATTGGTAATCTGTATTTTAAAATCTAAAGTAATTTGACTACCCGAGCAATAGATTGTGGTAGAAGATCTCATAATATTATAAAGTCCATAACTGTTATTGCCATTAGTACTTCAATCACTGCCTCCCTATCGCTTTGCTTTATGTATACTTATTTATGAACTGTTGTGGGATTTCAACATATTGCTAAAATCTTGCTTCTTATTGTTAATATTCCTGACATTTTTTTTGTTTGTTTGTTTTTGTCTCGTAAGCTGTATGTACTGCTACATCCTACGTTTAACACTGTTTGACGTGTGAACATATCAGGAGATGTGTTCATACGTCAAGCACTTAAAATTTTGTAATTTAATAGTTTTTTTTTTTTGTTCTACTTTCCATCTCTTATTTTGCATTTTCCATTCGCTGGGTACATGTCTCTTCAACTTATTTTTAGCTAACGTCCGCCTTTTGGTTCCCCTTTTTTTTCTGGTACAACGTCACGAGAGTCACATGTAATTATTATCACTGGACACATTTTATTTTTAAACTATCACACGGATCTGGATCTGAAGGTGTTTTGTGGTAGCACAAATTTCAGTTCCTTGAATTTTGTTGTTTAAGAAACTGAAACTCAGACTTAGCTTACTTTTAGCTTTAGTCTCAGTTTAAAGCAGCTTCCTTTAGGAGCATGTTGATTGCGTCTGGTTTGGGAAATCTTTTAACCAAAACCCAGCAAAGAAATGCGTTGGCTCTCATCTGGGTGCAACTCAAACCACAGAAAATCATTGGACTCAAGCAGCTAGCCGTCCTAGCTTAACTTACTCATGTCTTACAGGCCAGCTAATTGGCTTAGACTGTTTCCTTTGCGGCGTCCTACGTCACAGGGTAAACATAAACCTAACACATAAGCACATTAACATGGCAGTGTATAAATACCTCGGTGTAGTTAAATAAAGACCCTGTAAATGTGGAAGTGAATATTTTGGGTAACTGTGATCTTGTTATTGGTGTTAAATTTAGCTCTGTGGCCCTCTATGAGGAGTGGAAACAGTGACAGGGACCTGTTTTGCCACAACACACTTCCTGTGCACAGAGTATAGTGAGAAAACCACAACCCAGTGACGCAACGCTCGGAAAAAACAAAAAGAGACCTTCAGAGAGGCAGGGAAAATGCAATGAGGAAGTTGCGGCTTCATTTGAAAAAGGAAAATTGTCGACTGAACTCTCAGTGGATACTGTAAGTGAACATGTTTCCTGTGCGTGGACTTTCCCCTTCGAGATAACAATATGGGTAGCGATAAGGCGAGCAGCACGCAGAACACAAGACAGCTAGTTTTACTGCTGCTGTCTTGTGTGACTATGAATGATATCCACACAGAAAATCACACGTTGCTCTTTTTTTTTTTTTTTTTTTTTATCCTTTCATTTTTCCAAAAAATCTCATCCTTTTGTGGCTGCTCTCATTTCATGATGGCTTTTGTTTGCAGTGGCCCACGCACACAAACACAGCACATTCAGCACAACATGCAACCTTTCCAGAGCCACAAAAATAGAACTTTGATCTATTGTCACAAATGTGCTGCAACATTTACAGATAAGGGAGTACAGCATTAAATTAAAGATGTCTAGTTGTGCTTTTCCAAAAACAGGGCTTATTCAAAAGGATAAATTTTTATAGACAAGAGAATCTGTTTTACACATGTTATATTTTATTGTTATGCGATTAATTTGTGACCACAAGCTGCTAGTCATTGGATTTGGAATGAGCGAATGCGACAGATATTTTTGGTTAATTTCTGTCAGTTAGCCTAAAAAGCATAAACGAAAATGCACTTATTTTATCTGTTTGTGTGGGAGTTGGAACAGTGTAAGCAAGAGTTTTTTTTGTGTGTGTGTTGTTTTTTTGCATGTGCATAAGGGTGTGTGTGTGAGTGTTCAAGAGTGCGAAACAGAGTGTTGGAAAGACGCAAATTTTAGTGTGAATGATTTTTTTTTTCACTCTCTCTCTCTCTCTCTCTTGCTCTGCAGCAACAATGAAACTCATGAATCATCTCTACTGCACAGGCTTAACCACAGGAAGTAACCATGGAACGCACACACTCATATGCATGCACACTTCGTATACAAAACGTAACCAAATGCTGTGATCCAGTGGAACAAACAAGAGGCCAAAAATATCACTTAAACAGTCTTTGAATATCACCAGAGGGTAAATTTATCAAGTTTGTTTCCATTGGTTTCATCTTATCGATCACAGGCGATCTCAGCGAGGAAGAACAAGATTTTTCTCCAGAACAGGCATCAAATCATGTAGATCAATACACTTTGGTCATCAGAGCATCCCACCATTTGCTGTGGAAGACAAGATTGCCATGGTGATCTCTATCCACCGGGGACATGTGTAAGGAAATTAGAAAGTGTGTTTGAGAGTGTGCAGCAGGTGAGAAAAGCTTGAGCCGGAGCTCTGCCTTGACCCCCGAGACTCGATCTTTCTTGTAAACCTAGTTTGGTTTGCTGCAACAGAGCAGAATAGTTGCTCATTATTCCTGCTGTGCAAGCATGGTCCAAAAGGTGACAGACAGCCTTGGTGAAAGAGTCCCCTCACAGACTGGAAGGAATTCACACTAACAAACAGAGACAGAAAGGAAGTTAACAGCTGGTCAGACTTCGGAGAAATGCAGGTGAAAGCTTCATTTATCTGTGACCTTCTTTGGCATCTGGTTACAAACAGAGGTAGGCCTCGTCCAATCTGGTATTGTTAAAAATGATTTGTTATGTTTTCATCCTGGGTTTTGTGTGCGTGTGTGTGTGTGCAAGTACAATCAAAGTTGTCAGTACATACCAAATAAAGTTACTCTCACTTACAGAGAAAGATGTTCCTAACACGCCTGAAACGCTTCATTTATAATCTGGAATTTTCTTCCTTTAAGCACTAAATTCACTTTTGAAAGGAAAACCACAAATCAAGTTCAGTAGGTAGTTTTCCCCCATTATATCAAAGAGAGACCATCACTGAGTCAACTTTGGTTAGTAAATTACTGTTTGAGTTATTGCTTTGTGTTGGTTGGTCTTCGAAAACAACACATTTCCAAGATTCCTGTGACATCAGTTAAGCATCTTTTTAATAGTAACATTTTTTTTTTTTTTACCAAACTTATAAAACACGTCCCAGTATGAGGAGCATCTAATTTCAGAAAGCTTAAAGGAGAAAACATAATCATTTTCTTGTTCAAATGTCTACTTTTAGGAACAAAAGCACCCACCTCCTGCTGGTCAAAGGACAGAATGCAGCTCTATTCAGTTCCCTTTGACTGAATTTTGAGACGGTGTAGAATTTGATCAGCCTGTTCCAGTGTGGCGTTAAGAAAAAAAAAAAAAAAAAATGAATTCACAAAAAATTAAATAAAAGTCAATCTGAGCCAATTTTTTTTCTCAATACATCTTTGTGAACATCGCTGCAGCTTTCCTGAGACGAGTTAAATGGAAGATGGATGGAGCTACGGTAAAACATTTGAGGTAAAGTGAAAGTGCTGAAACAAAAGTACACTCTCTAAAGGATAAAGTTGTTTTATTTCAATGCAGAAATCCACAACATCAAGAAAATAACGCACTGGGTAAAAATTCAAAATTGCTTTTCATGTTATTGAGTCCAAAACTGTGAATCACATAAATCAGTTATGTACCATTATTTTTGCACAAATCAATTTCTCAATACACAGAAACTCCTGACCTGAACTTGTAGTGAGTACAACGTACACAGGTACACATAATCAGCTTCTTCAGCCTCCGAGAACAGACGCTTGATGGGAAGGTGGCAGCTGCTGGTCCGTTTATTGCAAAATGAAGGAAATATAAAATGACTGAAGTAAGGATCTTGATGATGACCTTGAGAAAATTGAGGGATCAGGTCAAAGCTGCATAAGAGGAGTTTGTCAATGATCTCCAGGTGGTCAGGCCACAGATCGCAGAAACACACAACAATGCAAGGGGATGAAATCTCGCATCCTCCTGCTGCAGATGGCACATTTACAGTCTCAGACTTTCCAGCAAACATATAAACAATTCAGGGTCAGGAGAAAATAAAATATGCTACAGATGAGATTCATTTCTTTGCATTCTCTAAACCCATGTTGATCGTAGGAAGAGAAATGCTGACTTTGACTCGAAATGCATGATCTCAACTATTATGGATGGAAGAGGAAATACTAAGCTCTTGACTTACTTGAATAAGTACTTATCTTTATTTAACGCATTTCCCTCTGATTTATTTGTTGACATGTGAAAATTTCTGAATATTTTTGAGGCACTTTATTCTGTAAAAGTAATTTATATGTTTAGATACTCCCTCATTTGTTTTGTGCCAAGTAGATATATCCAATCTTGGAATCAATCCTTACCAAGATTGATTCTAAAAAAAGAAGGAAAAGTATCTTACCAATGCCCTTTTCACATCCCACCTTTATTTTTATTTAAAGAAAGAGGGTCATGGTTAACTGTTTAGAAAAGTCAGATGACAAATTATGACTCACCGTTCACATCGTTCTTTTCATGTATTCTGGCCCAAAGGATGATTATAAAAGCAGGAAAGATTATACACTTGGCCTTTTAAACAGAAATCAAACTGATGCTGGTTTTAATCAATTAGAAACCTTCCTCACCAAATAAGATCATTTAAGTGGAAACCACGGGAAGGAATGGAGCTGGATCACAATCCCAGTTTTGGTGCTGGCTAATCGAAGACTGTATTTTTCAGGTCTAGTGTTTCTGACAATGCCAAAAGTTGCTGCAGTTGCATGGAGCATATAACTGGAGAAATAAAAAATGTAAATCTTCTTAATGCTCTGTAAAGCCCACAAAAGGCAATAATTTTGAGGGTTTATACTATGGCTTCTGTTTGACGGAAACCTTGTTGACTCATTATCTTTTAGTGTCACACCAAAATTATTTACTACGGATAACTCTCCAAGTTGCAAAAAATTCTCAGCTTTGAATCATTTCTTTAAGAACTGTCATTTCAAAGTGGCAGTAAAAGTGCGAAAGGATGATATTTCTCCTGCCGGCCGTGACGTCGTGTTTCAGCGTTCTGTTCTCGGAGCGCGCTCTGAGGCAGGTGGAGATACAAAATGTTCCCATCTTTGTGCTCGCTCCCAGCTGACGACGTCGCTCTGATCCCTCAGACTCAGCCACGGGGATGCCACGCTCGCTTGTCCAGGTGACGGCAGCTGCGGAGACAGAGGCCCTGACCGGTTTTTGGCCCACTCTGCTGTGCCAACTCTGCCAACTCACCGTCAGCTGGACACTAACTGGAAACGACGCGCGCGCACACACACACACACACACACACACCACCTTGCCGGGCTTTATGCCGAAGGTATAGCCATCCAAACTTGAGAAGAGAAAAACAAAAAACAAAGAGGAGACGGCGCAACCATTTGAAATCTGAGCATAGATCTGCCACCCTCAGACACAACCACATCAATTGAACGAATGCTTAAGTATCTGACCCAGCATCAGCGGTGAAGGGAGGAGGACTGGTGGAGGGAGGAGGAGGAGAGGTGTTGCTGGTGGGCCCAAGCAACTCGGAGAAGAGATTTGCAGAGACAGCCCATAACAGATCCCTTGGAACCAATGACTCAGATATGCAGATGTGTTTACTTGCCTTCTGTTTCCCACCTCAGCCGGCACACAAAAGGGAGAGGAAATGAAAGAGCCTCATAATGTCTTTAAGTGTTTCAATTATATATTTATATTCTGCTATAAAGAACTCATTTTTTACTAAAACTTAGACAAGCACTTCAAATGGCTCTTCCCCTCTATTCCCTCACTCCCTTCTGAGGGTATTCATCTTTAGTCTAATGTGCAGCTCTGCTCTCTGTTAGTTTCTTTCTGACACCATGCCAGCAGAGTCATCTGCAAAGGGACTCATGTAGGGATTAAAAACCATCAACAGCTCCCCTTTAAGAGCGAGGTAGAGAGAGAGAGGGAGAGAGAGAGAGAGAGAAAAGCACAATGCTAAAAAATGAAATACAGAAAACAACTCCAGACAGTTTTGAGAAAACTTGCGGGGAGAGAATGCAGATTGTCACCTGACCCTGAGGCAAGGCAGCTCTAAATATAATAAAGAGAAGACAAGAGAAGAAGGCGAGGCGACACAACACGGGTAATGTGTTTTCTCTGCTGGTGTCGTCTGGCAGATCTGGGATGATTGAGTGCTGATGCCTGCCTGGGCCGCTTTAGAGAAGATCGTCTACCCCCCTGACGCCCCCATCACCGCCTTTCTTTCTCTTCTTTCAGCTTGTACTCACAAGGCACAGCCCTCTGCATGATGCATTTATGCACACATGATCTCGCAGATTCACATGTTGTCAGAATGGCAGAAACATCAAGGTGTATTTACCTGTCAACGAATCTCTTCATCTCCCTGCTTGGGAAATTAACACTTATCTTTGTGTGTGTGTGTGCATGTGTGTGTGTGGTTTTCTCCTCGCTGGATGTGTGTCTTAATTATAACAGGGCTTAGTGAATTAGGCCAGGATGTGTAATAGACTCACATTTGCATAATCTCTGTTGAATAAAACCTCAGCGACAAACAAGCGAGCGGAAAATCGTACCTACTTGCCCGCGCGGCGCAACTTCAGCTCAAAAGACTCTCACAGAGGCGTGTTGGTGACAGTAATCTACAGTGTTTACTAGCTGAATTTACACATTAATCTCTATACATTTTGGAAACGCATTGTGAAATAAGACAGCGGCAGATACAGACAAACAGGTGCTGGTTAGAGAGGAAGTTGACTGGCCTGATTCCATGATCCATTTTCCCAAGGCTTCCACACCCCTGCAGCTGTCCTCCACAATATGAGAAACATGTGTGTGTGTGTGTGTGTGTGTGTGTGTGTGTGTGTGTGTGCATGTGTGCGTGTACGTGCGGATGTGCGCAAGTGTGTGTGCGTGTGTGTGTGTGTATATTTCCAATACATACTTGCGGTTATGACAAATTCACTCCCCACTCTGTGCCAATAGCCACGACAAGGGTCTCAATTGACAATAGCAAAAACAAAAAGTCATCATAAGTCTGCTGAAGTTGAATTTCTAGCCATTTAGCAAACATTTACCAGGTTGAATCTAATCTTTTGAGTTTGTCAGAGTTTGAAGTCGCCTGCCCTGCTTGTGAATGAGATTCCACGGCGTTCAAAGAGAAGTCATATAACAGGTTTTTAGGGCTTTTGGCTGTTTTGCATGCCAGAATGTTTTGAACTGAGCAGTGACAGCCTCACAACTCAAGAGTCGACTTCAACTCCCCTCATTTCTATCGGAAAACATTCCCAGTCTCTTTTCCTCTCCCACTGTGTGTGTGCGGGTGTGTGTGTGTGTGTGTGTGTGTGTGTGTGTGTGTGTGTGTGTGTGTGTGTGTGAGCGTCTCCCTCACCGTCCTCTCTCTGAAGTTGCTTATCACTTGAAAAAGAAAAGGGGAAGGAACATGAATAAAAAGTGAAGGCACTTCTCTTAGATATGTCTCTTGATGCTCTTCAGATCTTAAGGGCTTCATTACATGTAGGGTTATTCCAAGAAACTGAAGGACTGTGACTCCTCTAATCTGCCGTACAGGACAGGAATTTGAGAACATGTGCTTTTTAATGTCATTTCTCTTCACAATTTTTTTCTTTGTTTAAGGCTGTGATTTAGAGGAGCAGCATAATTCAGTGATTTTTTTTTTTTTTTTTTTTTTTAGATATTTCTTATAATTGTTTTATTATTTCAGGAAATAAAAACAGGAAACATAAGACTCCAATGTGTGAAAGCCTTAGAAAAGTTTAGAAATAGATGCTGTTTCTTTAATTGAAAGTCTGTTGCTGAATGTTTACTATAACTTACAAAATTAGTTTTGTGTAATTTTCATTTCTGTCTGCTTTTGCCATTTTACATCTGATGATATGATTAATGTGGGGAAAAGATTACTGGACTTTGGTGTTCTTGAGTGTTTAATAGTGATTTTTGCACATCAAACAAAATCCTAAATGAACTGCGAATTTCTTGAGGTTCATAAGGTTTCTGAGGCAGCACCAAATTTTGCTTTTGCTTCTTGCGGTGGCATGAATCCATTCTGTATTTTCAAATATGTGGAAACATCCTCTCAGAGTTTGGCACTTCTTGTGGGAAAGCTGTGGCCAACATAAGTCCTACCAACAAAAAGCACTCCATTAGTGTTTTTTGTGCGCGAGAAAGAGTGAAAAGTCACAAAATATAAAGTATTAAATGATGGTTCTGGCCTGAGATCTAAAACCACTTGTATGACTAAAAGGCCTGGAAAGAGGGACTCGGGACAACTCCATAGCACAAGTACCTACAATGCCTGGCCAAAGTGTTCATATATCAGGTTACATCACAAAACTTCCATATATTTTATTGAGAACAACACAAAGTAGGTCATAATTTTGAAGCGCTTTTCTTTTTACAAAAGAAAATCTGAAACTGATCCTCGTGAATAAACACATCTTATAACTGCCTTTGGCAGCTTTGATGGCTGCAAAATCTTTGAGACTTTGCTCATTCTGAAAATCAAGTTTGTGCATGTTCTTCTTCAGAAAATAGGCTTACATCTCAACCACTGTAGCTCTGTCTGTTTGGTCACTGTCCTGTTGGAAGGTGAACCTCTGACCTCTGACCCAGTGTCAACTCTTTTGCAGCCTCTGACAGTTTTGGCCCATATGGTGGATCTATAAAAAACAAAAATATCAAGTGATGTTCATCACCCAGTTATTTGCTACTAAGTTAGATTTTTCTATAAAATCTCAATCCAAAGTTAAGAAGGTCTGTGGTTGCACTTTGACAAAATGTGAAAGGGTTATGTTATATTACTTTCATAAGGCTCAGTGTGTAATAAAGCCATTATCATAATTGAATATTTCTGTTTTGTTTGTTGTCATATCAGAACAAATTAAACAAGGTACACTCATAAAAGGCAAACCAATCCTGTGACCTTTACCCTCTTTTCCCCCTGTTGTGTTTTAAGAGTATTAAATTTAAGACAAGGACAAATCTGGACCCGTCTCTAGTTGACCCTGAGTTTCCTTTGCTGGTGGGGATCCTCAAACATATATATGGTGAGGTCACATCGCCTACTGACTCATATGCATCACCACAGAGTGAAACAGATTCACCTCCGAGTCTCTAGTTACCGTGATAAGAAGCTGGGAAACAGCACCCCCTATTGGTGAGCAATACCACTGCTTTCTGGGGCAGGGAAAAATGTTGGAGGTCCCGTTTTCTTTTTTCCTCTTGCTTAGAAAGTTTGTCATTTTTATATGAGTATTTGTGTTTCTTCAATTATTGTTTACTTGAGTAAAAACTCCTGACCCTTGTCATCACTTTCTGACTCTGTGAGAGGAGATCTCTTACTTTCTTTCATAACCTGACATGTTATGATTGGGAGTTCACACTAACGCTCTGAAATTACGTCAAAATCTCTAAATCTCAGCTGCCATAGTTCTTAATTGCACCAAACTTTGGTAACTCATGAGTCCAACCCTATTAGATTTACTCACTGTCAGGTTTCACACATATTACAAAGCTATTTTTTTACCTGCAGTCATTCTGGAATGTTGTTTTTTTTTTTACTGACGTTTACTGCTCATTTATTCATGCATACATTTATAAACTCCCAAAGCTTTACTGATTTATTCCGATTCACTAAAACATACCGTCTAACCTGATTTTTTCCTCCATACTCCATGAAGTAGTTGGAAAATGCTCTGATTTAGTTGAAAATGTTCCCGCTTAATAAAATGTTTTGGCACAAAAACTATTAAAACATCTAGTTTAAGGTATTCCAAGACATATTTTATTATAAACAAAATATGCATTATTGATACCAAAAACCACCTTGTATTTCTCAAAGAAAATTGTTACCTCCATCAATCTTTGTAGTTCCTAGTTTCTTGATGCACATTTATTCACTTAGCTTTTTCTTGAATACAAATGGAAAATTACTGGATCCTGACATCTGCTCCAGGTTAACCGTTTACATCGACTCTCATCTCAGCAATATCTACTCAATCAATTCATCCACATAACTCTGTTCAAGGTTACAAGTTTGGAGTATAAACCACCCCTTTTTTTTTTATATAAGTGATGGAGTCCTTGCATTGATTTGAAAGAAGTTCAAATCAATTCATCAGTCAGCAGTAGAACTGGCACACATAGCCGAGTTGATCTTCATTGGAGCAAAAGCCAATGGAGGTAAAGTATGTTGTTTAGAGATTTTTAATTATGTGCAACCAATGAAAAGCAACCTGTTTCTTAATAGACAATGAACAAAGACCTGTGAAGTTCTCGGTGCTGCAGTGTCAGATTGTATTCATGCTGCCTAGTTGGATCGAAACATACATAACGTCTTACTTATTGAAGATGTGGATTGTGAAATGTTTGAACATGAATGAATTCATTTTAATTTGCTGAACAAAATGTAAAACTAGTTCAAGGTCAATTGGTACAGAAACGGTAGATACAGTTCTTATTTTTTTTCCCAGCGTGGTAAAAATGAGGCCTGCATAGACTGGCAGCTGAAACCAGGTTGGCTTCTTGAAGTGATATTAAACCATTTTGTGACTCTGCAATAATGTTATTACTGTTATTAAAGATGCAGCCAGAAGGAGTCAAGAAAGGGTTTCTCATGTCCTGCCTGCTAGGTTTAGTTATTTTTTTGTATTTCCTCCTAACTTGTGATTTCCTGCTTTACATTAATAGAGCTTACTTGCTGTTACTTACTGGACCAAAGGAAAGAGGAAAATTAGGCTATTTTCTCTCAAAGGGGGATGCTTTTTATTTTCCTACTAGTCCTCTATGCGAGGAGGAAATATTACACCAGACAATTTTGTTAGACCATACTGATAATGAAAAGAGGCGGCAAATGGGTCTTTATATCACAGTCCTATATAGGTGATGTTGCAGTCTATAAATAAAAGCAGAAGCTGTTTTGTGAGAACGATCACTGTTTCATGTTCTTCCATTGAATGTCCGTCGACCCTTCCTGGACAAGGGTCCTGGCTGGTTGCCCGGGAAACTAGCATCTGACTAATCTGAGAGCCTCGGTGGAGACGGAGAGAGGAAGCGAGAGTAGTAAAGGTAAGTCACTCAAGGCCTCTCCGCTCAACCTGATAAAGTGTGATGAAAATCAAAGGCCACAACTTGACGATGCCTCTAATTCAGCAGAGACGGGAGATAGAAAGAAGTTGTCTCTTTACTCAGAGCTCTGAAAAGAGTTGAACACAAAGGAGCAAATATTGTACTGCTCCCAGAGCACGTCTTTATAAAGTGAGCGGATCAATAGGATAACCTGAAAACGGATCTTCTTTTTCATCAAACGTGCAAACAAACTCAATGCAGCAGATTACAACGGATGTCGCCACAGTCAGCTTTCATCTTCGTTATTTACAAGAATACATTTTATCACTGCATTAATTAGCAAAAAGCAGCACTCTGTGCATGATCGCAGGTTGTGGTTACACGCTCTTTATTTATGCGATTCGAGGAGTCTGTTATAACATGCTGCTAACCGATGTGTCTGAATGCATCTCAAGTCTCTCTCACCTCAAAGCTCCGAAACGATGTTTTGAAATTTCGCATTGCAAAAGCACATGCATGCATGCAGTGACGTAAGCAAGCAGGTGACTTTAGTTGAGCAAAGGCAGCAGATGGCAGAAAAACACCTCCCTTCAGTGACCTGCTTTCACGGATTTACAAAAGTAGATATGTGTTTGAGAAATTGTTGCACCTATTATTGGATTCGTCGTTTTAATCTATGTCTGAATCAACCGGGTTTGATTAACTGGGTTACCTCCTGCACTGGACTTTAGGAGGTGAATTCAAATGCACTTTAAACATGTTCAATTTTTATCAGAGAACAATTTCCTTCATCTCAGCTCTATTGCACCACTTTGTGTTGATCAAGCACAGGAACTCCTCCTAAAACACAATGCTGTTGCGGTTTTGTAGGGTAGTAAAAGGTTTGTAAAGCTTTGTATCCAGACGACCTCTTCATCTTGTAGACTCACACATGACCAAACAGGCTCCCATGAGGTCAGTGTTTGTTTTCCCCCTTTTGTCCCGCACTTCATCCCTCAGTTATGATCCAGGGTGACAGGGCAGAGCTGGGGTGGATAGGCTAAGCAAGCATGAAGTGTAAGGGCAGAGACAGTGGCCTGGGCAGCATGGACGAGAGATCTGAGCCTGTTGGTGACAGCACAGCGGCCTCACAGCAGCTTGCGTAGCCACTCCTCGGGGGAATAATTTAATCATAAGACAAGCGTGATTAAGGTGGCGAGAGAGAGAAAGAGACTTGGGGGGATAAGCTGTGAGTTAAAGGCAAAGGATAAGAAAGAGGATAGAGGCATGAAGAAAAGAATCAGATTACCATCCTCCTAAAGGGAAGCCGGGGATGACACTCATCCAACCTGATTTAAGCGACAGAAGCGTAAGGAATGAAGTCCTCGGCCTGTCTGTCCCCTGACCCTGCCATGGAGGCATGGGATGGTGAGAGGGGAATAGAAGAATCGCTCATGCTTGGAGTGAGATTGTGCCTAATCGTCCGGAGGTCTAGACTGAGTAACAGTGACTTCGCAGGGAGGGGTGGGCACAATCTGAAAGGCTAAAAAAATCTTAATCAGGATTTTTTTTTTTTTATGCAAACAGGCAAGCTCTGGTCAGTTGCTCGGGCTGCTAGGAGCTCGATGCGACGAGATGTGACACAAGTCATTTTACTTCAGCTCTGCTCTATTCCTGCACATTTGCAGGATGAGCATCACGCACTCTCCATCTACCGTCTGTGTGAATGAAACACATTTGTGGAACTGGTTGTCTGCTTTGATGCTTTTAGGTTTACCTATCTGAATTGCTTTTTTTTCCCCTCTCCATGCTCATTTCCACTTACTCTGTGCATCTGGGCTGTCAATTTTCGCCCCTCTCTAACATGCGGGTGGTGAAACGCTACGCGACTTCTGAGAAAAACAGTTTCATCCCTACAGTAAGAGCATTGTGATTATAGTTGAAGGGCTCAGATATTTTTCCCTTTTAATGTGTGTGCTTGGCTGGGTTTGGGGCTTTTTCGCTGACTTTCTGCCGGCGTGCATGCCCGCTTGTGTTTATTTCCGCATGCTTGTCTCGGAGTATCGATTTAGCAGACATTAAACGAAAAGACTGAAAGCTGAGGCCAAAAGAGAGAGATGTGACGAGTGATGGATGTCAATAAAAAAATAAAGAAGCTCCAGGCATGTAGAAAACGTTAGCTTTTTGCAAGCAAAATAGAGATAATGGATTTACATACTTTGCTAAGGACACAGACACTGATGAAAAACATGATCTGGTCAAACCCACAGATTAGAAGGCATTGGTACTTGACTAGAAAATCCCCAGGAAAGCAACAGTGACTCACAAACTGGACAAAAACACACAGCAACCCCCTGCTACCATCAGCAACATGACACACACACATACACACAATAAATGTGCTCTTACAAATCAATTTTGCTCTAGTATACAGACACAACCGGACTGAAGGAAGTGGCTCGGAAATATCAAAACAACCTTGGGGAGCTTGAGCTCGCTGTGAGCTCTGTGTGCCTCCACTATGTGGGTTCTTTATATCTCTCCCATTCAATCAATCCGCTCCCTGCTCTTTCATCCATTAATATGGCCTCCCTCCTCACGTAATATTCAAACCATTGTACTGTTTGTCCTATTCGCCAGGTATCATGGAGCACAGGAGGTGGACGAGAACATACGAACACGACTGTGCGCGGCTCTCGGGGACGGCAGCAGAAATGTCACATTAGAGAAGCCTGCCTACTGGAGAAAGGTGAATTAACACCAAACCGTCTCTAATTTATCCCTTGTTCATATTTCACATGTTCTGCACACACAAGAAGGAGCAGACATAAACATGAAAGTATCAAAGCCTAAAACAACATATTTGGCTCATTAGGTTATAATTCAGGTAGTTTCTGAACAGCTTTGTTATGCACACTGAACATGAAACAAAGGTTGCAAAAGGCTGATGACATTGCGTCAGACACTTTAAAAATTGCTTCTCACAATCATAGTAGTAGTAATTCAGAATATCATAATGATTCCAAGAAAAAAAAAAAAAAAAAATAGGACAATAAAAACACAGTTCTTAGGACACATTTGGTGAGGGGAGGACACACTTGATGACCTCCAAGATGAGTTGCCAACGTTCACAAGCATGCTTTGGCCACTCTTGCTTCCTTTTTCGCTTCATGCACACGCATAATGTGTTTGGAGATAGAGCGTTCTGCGGTGGTAAATGGAGCGAGGTGGTGCAATGAGGTAAAAATATCCAGTTCTAGGTTTTTTTTGGGGGGGGGAGTTGGGTTGGATATGTTACATCTCAAGATTTAGTGGTGCTTTAAGGAAGAGGGATGACAAAACTGCACCTCTTTTATACGAGTCTCCTGATGCAACTAAAAAAAGAAGTGTAAAACATGTCGGTACCAAACCAAACATTATGAATCATCTTATGGTCATAATTTGTCTGGCATTACATTACATTTAATTTGTAACACAAAGGGCTCTAATCAGATGTTATAACATATCCACTTCTAAACAAATATTACTTTTAGATATCAGTTCACTCTTTCACTTTTTTGTGCTTTTATCCATTATCGTTTCTTTTGTAGAGAGAAAAATTGGGGGACATCACCTTTGAACGTCCTCTCTGCGGAAAGTCAGTCTTAAAGTAAATCTACTCTACATCCAGGTTCTGTGTATTCACATAAAAACAGAGACACATGTGTCAGTTGTTTCAGCTTATGTGTACACACACACGCGCGCACACACTGCTCTCACGGGAGGTCAAGAGCACCATCTGTTCTTGTTCAATTGTTAATTAGATTCACAGTTCCTGAATAATAAATTGGTGTGACCAAAATAGACTGAAGGTGTAGAATACCTGAGGTTAGAAAATGGAAAGAAAGGGGGGCAACGTTTTGAACAAATTCCAGAAACCTTGGAACTTCATCATGTTTTTATATCTTGTTTTCTGCACATCCTTCATGGTTCAAAGCCAAACAGTGTCACTGGGTCAAACAGTTATGAAGAAATGTTTTGAACAGTTTCTCCATTTAACCTTTGTGGCTAAAGGTTTTAGATTTTTATATTTACATGGATAATAAGTCTGCCACAATACTTTGTTTCTGTCTACATTTTAAGAACATACAATAAATGTTGCTTAGGATGTATAATGCTGTGGTATGACTTTTATAAAAGTTTAGGTAACTTAACCTCCAGCCGAACCAGATTGCCATTAATATCTTTGGCAGTTTTGTGACATGAGCCACAAGGTTCAGAGATGCCGTACATATAAGCTACTGCTACATGTAGACTGTACTGTCTGCACCGATGAAGACACTCACCTCGCCATGTCAAACTCCTGAAGTGGCTCCAACAGCAAAGCAGCTTGACCAACTTTTAGGATCACTCAGATTTTGTACAGAATATCAAATTTTCACACAAAGATCGTCACAGGATTACCAAGGGTCTTGGGAAAACATGAGAAGAGTCACAAATAACAATAAGAACTACAGTGAAAATAACATTTTTGTCAATGAATGCAAATGACACCTTAGGCTAAATGTGTCGCAAAGAAGCAAAATGGTTAAAGGTTTGTACAACTGGATTTATTTATTGATGTATCTCTTGATGGTCTCTAGCCAGACAGAAGAGCAAACACCTGTTTATTTATTAACAACATAAAAAATTCACTATATTTCTGACAAACATGTTAGATACCGTATAGTTATTGCTTCTTTATGCTGTGTAATTCTGACACATTTCTAATTATACTAATTTCTTTGCTAAATTTCATCAATTCTTCTTTCTGACAGATCATGACCTGTGACTAATAACACAATAATAGCTTCCTTTTGGCGTCATGAATGAGTCAAACGATCACAAAAGTTATGTAAAGGTTGGATCGTTCCAAAAACCATGTCGACTTGTGCTGAAAACACACATATTGTAGCGAGCGCCTCTGAGAAGAGAAGCTTTGTAACGCTGATGTATCTTCTCGCTGTCAACGCCGAAGCGCTCATAAAGCACAAGGCCTCATTTTAAGTCAAACAGGAAATAACCCGCACAATCCTGGGAACAAACAGGGGGGGACAGCGGCGCGGTTTGATTGGGCCGCGAACAGTTGCTGTCGTTACAAAGCACCACTGTAAGCTCCATCGATTATCAAAGGCCTCCGAGCTCAGACGGGGAGTCTACTGATCTTTCCCGAGCTCAGACATGAAAAGCTGCCAGTGACAGCTCATAGCCGGGGCTAGATCACACTGTGCTGGGGAGGGGTGTGTGGAAGGGGGCTCTGCTGTGTCTGAGTTTTAAACACCTGCTCCACGGGCCAACCTTGTGTTTTCTTGTTTTCTTCCTCTTAACGCCGCTCTCCGTCAGGCGCGACAAGGATGTGCTTTCATGTGAACTGAGGCCCCACCAATAGCATCGCAGGGCAAGAGACATTTGGTAAAACAATGCCAGGCAAGTTTTTTGTTATGGCTACGCCTCATTACTTTTTAACCAGCGTAATCGTACGTGCTGCTTCTCATGAATTATTCACAGGTGAGCTCTCGTCACAACGTGACAGGGGAAGATGGAAAGCGCTCCAAATGAATAATAACGCAAGCACAAAAATAGGAAGAAACAGATGTCAAAAATGAGATGCAGGGATGCATGTCTTTTTCATTCACTTAGAAAGGCTTTCAGGCACAGGTCAGCATTTGCATCCCTGGGTTTGAAACTGTTCAAGAAGACGCAAATACAAGTAGAAGTTAGATTAAATGTAAATAAATAAGTTTCACAGCTGCTTTTTGTCAAGTGTCTTTTGAACGCTGCATGTTATTAAAGGCCAAAAACTACAAATCCAAACAGTTAAGACAGCCAAATCTCAACGATGCTCCAGCCTGTATATTAGAGGCTTATGAGTCACAACACATGTATGCATTTACACCAGAAGTCACTTGAAATGATACAAAAATGCATTCAGGCCAGGACTGCAGAGACCTTGAAATGTGGGTCAGAATGAGCAATGCTTTTGGGAGTTATTACAACTTCCTGTTCAGCAGCAAATGGTGTTCAGGGACAGTATTTTGGCATTTACATGTTCTTAGGAGAGAAACCTCATTGTATTAGTTAAACATAAAAATACACTGATCTGAAAAATTGAAAATTTACCCGGTAAACTTCTATTACATTAAAATTACACATTTCAATGTGCACTAGCTGGACTTTTGCCATTTTTATAATCCAAGATTGCAAAGATTACAAGAGCTATTTGACCTCATTACAGCTAAATAAGATTTGTTTAGAGTTGTAAACATTATATGAACTTGTAAAAAAATGACAACTTGCAATTTTTTAGAAATATCTCCTTCAGGAAATGTGTTGTTATTTTTAAACACCCCATTTTCTGAGTGTGGTTAGGTTTTAATGTAAAGAAAAACTAAAAGCTTAAGTGGAAAAAAGGGTGGATGTGTTTCCTTCTGTGTGCGGGGAGGAAAAAAAACTGGTTTCCAAATTAATGACAATAACAATCAATCTAAAACATTGTCACTAGTATTTTTAGTGTCTTTCCGTTGTGTAAAATCAATTTATGACATGAAAAAACAGGTAGAACAAAAAAATGTTTTATTAAATTTATATTTAAAACATTAGTTGATCATCATTTTAAGCCAGACTTATTAGGAGTCATTGTGGAAAGTTAAAGAGACGCTTGCTGTGACTCTGTAGGCACATGTTGCTAAAACAAACAAAAATGACATAAACTTAAGCATTTCAAATTGCTTTGTATTTAAACTTAGGACTTCACTAGCAAACTTACTTTTTAGTTCATAAGAAATCACCTTCCAAGTTTGATTGTTTTGTTACCATAGCAATAGTCTGATGCAATCTTTGTGATCGAGTCAGTTTGTTCAGAAATACATTTTAGCCAATAATAGCCGATTATGACCTCTTGTTTTTCAGCCCTACAAATGAAACTTGGCCGCCTCTCCCATATTCGATCAAATCTGTACTGAATCACAGTTAGTGGAGGGGATGATTATGACAGAAAGAGAGGCCCCTACATTTATTCTGCTTGAGGTCCCATTCAACGCAAGTTTTTAATAAGCAACACAGAGACTATTTGTTTTGGGGGGGTTTTATTTCCTCTCTACATTGTCAGGTCCACTCTGCGGTGCTCGCTGGGATCCCCAGAGGAGGGGAAGCAAAGGAGGCATTTGATTTGTCATAGACTGAGGCATCTGAATGATGAGGAAAAACCTGCCAAAATCCAAAGAAGCCTTTTAGATCTGTAGACTGCCAGGAAAACTATTGATCAAGGTTATTATAAAATAGGTTACTGCGCACAGAAAATCTGAAAGTTGCCGAAACACTAAGTAAAATCTTATTGTTCCCTGTTTTTAGCAGCTGTGTGGATCAACTTCTGCTGAATCTGTGAGTCTTCTGAGAAGCTCCTGGTGCCAAAGAAACCCGAGGTTCACAGCTTCACAAAACATCCACAATCAATTAGACACCAATTAAGCAACGTGCTAATGAACTGCATGATGACTTAACAGCCATATTTCCTCTGTGAGCTTCCTCAGCACTTGTCTCCCTCACAGATAAAGATGGCTTTCAAATAATCTCATTTCACTCCATGCCTCTTGCTGCTTGTCTTTCACCCCACATCTAAGGGGTAAGGCAACGTTTGAGATGCTTTTGGTTTCAAAACCAAACAGAGGCATCACAAAGGAGTACAAGGAGTTTTTCTCCGTTTTCATTTTTAGCAATCATGTAAACTGGTAATAATAAAATGGTTTACACAAAGTTATCATCAATTAGAATATTTTTGCCACATAAAAAAAATGTTTAATGTCAACAAAACGTCAACATGCTTCCACAAAAACACAGTGAAAAAGTTTGAATAGTTCCATATTCAAAGTCTTAATCCCTCTAAAATGTTTTTTTGTATTTTGTCAAAATTCAACCTCATATATGATTCAAATTTTCCATCAATGCTGACCGTCTTTACTTTAAAGCATCCATCCCCACAGCATGATGCTGCCAACACTGAGTTTCACTGGATGGTGTGTTCAGGGAGCAGTGTTAGTTTTCTAACACACAGCTTTTTGGTGTTAGGGTCAAGTGGTTGATTTTGATTTCATGTGTCTCCCATGAGGGATGTTCCCAGACTAGTAACTGAATCAGGCACCAGAGGACAGAAAGTCGACATAGGAATAAAACTTTAGATCATGTTTGTCGTTTACTCAGCGTTCTTATCGATTCGTCTTTTCTCTTCCTTTGGAGACTTTGGGCTTCGGCTCCAAGATGAACACACAGCGAGTTATTTTTCTCGTCAGATCAGTCTGCTGAAGAGACAACAATCGAAGCCACCAGAATGCATAACGTCAGAAATGGAGCAGCCGTTACCATGGCAATCTCTTTGATTCGTTTCATTATCCGCTCTTATTTATTTATTTTATTTATAACCAATACTTCTCACTGTGGCTCCTGAAACCAGAGCTTGCCCTTGGTTACATAACCTGCTCTCCATTGTTGAAACCACACATGTCAAATCAGCATATAGGTTTCTGATATGTGACACATCAGAAAGATAAAATTAAAGATGTTTTTTTGTTGTTTCTTCTTTTTTTTTTTTTTTTTTTGTTCAAGAGCCTGACCCTTCTTGTTCCCATACTGCACTCCTCCACTGTCTGAGTCAACCGCCTGCTTCTTCAGCCTTTCATCCACAGAATGCTGAGTGAATCACTGCGGTTGTATCGCTGCGTTTCTTGCCAAACTTTGTTTAAGAAGTTTAAAATGCTAATGCCACAAAGAGAGGAAAAAGAAAGGAGCTCAGATGGAGATGACCCACTTAGCGTAATTATCGCTAACAAAGAGACGGGAGAGTTGCGAGCTGGGGAAAACACACAGGCCTAAATGCGTTAAATTAATCCAGATAATTCAATAGGCGATGATGAAACGCCACAATCAAGCCCCCTCTGGCTGTGGTGTTTGACTAATAGTGTGCTGGGCTGTTTTATGCAAATAATTTTCCATAATCTTCCTCTTGTTCTCCATGTCGGGAGGTGTGGTTGCGGTCACTGTGGCTGGGCTCGTCTGTGGAGAACGCCACATGAGCACACGAGCAATTGAAAGCACACACATGGATAAACACACCACTGTATATCGTCACCCTTGGACATTTCCAGAGCCGCATGTGAGATTCATACGATGCGCTCAACCATGGCTTAGCCTCAGGGGCGAGGATGTAAGCGCACTGTCTGAGGTTTAGTAACAAGATCATTAAAATAATCAAATTATGATAAGAGAGAGTCAGTCGTGCTGAAAGTACTTGTTTTGAGCCCATCATTGGTGCATGTGCGGAGCGACGACCGAGGAGAGGGCATCATCAGCATTAGCTGACAGCATGGGAAAGGGCCTGCGGTGTATCTGAGCAATAATAACATTACCAGCGCCGTCTCCCAAAAAGCATTCAGGGAATAAACAGAAAGTTTGTCTGCGAGTTGAATGTTGGGATTTTTATGCCCAGCAACAAAACAATCCATGAGGATCGGACCGTCTGAACGTCTCACCTCCAGTCACCAGGATGCTTATGTTTCCACAGGCAATGGAAAACAGCATCCCCTCTGGTTTGCTGAAAGAATCCTCCTATTGCACTGCTTTGCAATCGTATGCGGACCATACAACCAGAGCAACAATAAGAAGCCAATGGTTTAAAATCTTGACCAACAAATATCTGAGCATTTGAAGTGAACCACCAAATCAAATCTAATTTGGAAATGGTCTTTTTTTTTTTGTTATTTGGTCTCAGTATGAATCCAGTTGTTCTGTGAAAACCTTAAATAAACAGTAGAGGAGCTGAATGCAGGGATGCACTGGGGTAAAACCTGTTGAGGTTGGAAAAGATTTGCAACAGAGATGAAGGTTCAACTTCCAGCAGGGCAACACTAAAAATAAAATCCAACTTAAAATCTGTTCACAGTCAGGCGCAGCTCGAGCTATTGTGCAAAGAATAACTGAACTTGAGTCTCTTTCAGGTGCAGATCTGGCATCTAGAGAAGTTAAAAGACTGGTTTCTGCAACTGCAGCAAAATGAGAGTCCACAAAGCTAAATTCCTTTATATACCCTATTTTCCAGATTATCTGCAAATGTATCATGTTCCTTCTCAATTGAAAATTATGCACCGGTTTGTGTTGATCCATCATGCAAAAATACCAAATAACCATAAAAATTTGTGGTTGTAAGCTGAAAAAATGTTCAAGGGATGTGAATACTTTCGAAAGGCACTGCAGCTCTGAAGCGACATTTGTCTCCTGAACAAACATTTGTTTAATGAGAAAACTACTATTCCACCTTTAATTACAAATGTGTCTTCTCTTTCTGCTCGCAAGCGTCCCCCTCTGAGACGTCGTCTTATTACAACTGCAGTTTAATCTAAAAGGGAATTAAAGCAGCGGTAATTTGTTTATAGATGAGTCTAATTTTCTTACTGTATTAAAAAAAAACATTCCTTTGTCTCCTCGGGAACTTTGAAAGTAGGATAGTGTTTCTGCTTTGCAACTCATAACCCCCAAGCAACAGAACTATTCATTTAAACCAATAATCTCCAAGTCATTACCACTTATCAAAAGGGCTCCAAATTAATTATATTAACTAAAAGAGTTTTCATTTGATCTTTAAATGCCTTCACTTCATCAGTTGTGAGAACTCAGCAATTCGATTCCAGCCGATTTCTTTCTGTTTTACAAAACAAGCATTTCATTTTCTCCCGTCCTTTTACTTCTTCTCTCTCTCTCTTTTTTTGTGTACTTTAATTGGATTATGATCAATGCAAGCTTCAGTGCTATGGAAAACTTAACCGTAGCTTATATCTACCATGACATAGTTTTTGCGTTGCAAGATTAGAAAATGCCGTATCTTCATTCGTCAATTATCACACTGTCCATCCCTAACAGTGTTAGAATAAAACTCTGCTAATCGCTGCTGACGGAAGCACGGCGCTGTTCCACAAAGATAATGAGTCTGCCGGAGCCGAGAGTGGAAACAAACAGCTGAGGAGAGCTTCGCCGGGATGGAGTGGGGGGAGAAGAGAGGGAACTTGACAGATCAACAAAACACAGATCGGTACAAGTGCAACTTCAGACTGACAACTCGTGTGGTGAAAACTGTGAGACTAAGGAAGAGAGGACAGGGGCAGCTCAGGAAATGAAAGGGAAAGGGGAGATATGTAAAAGGGTGTGAGAGCAGTGGGTAGACTGTCACATTGTTTCAGGTTCGAGGGCTGACCTAAATGGAGCTGTGAGACGGAGCAGGAAGAGACGGAGTCAGAAACATCCCCGAGACACATGTCAACCACCACGGGATGTAAGGTGTGAAACAGAGAAGCGGAGTGAAGGAGGGCGAGAAAGGGGGTAAAAACTGAGTGAAGATGATACGCCGAGGATGAAGACGAACCCACCGCACTTTGACAGGAAAGGAAAGACGGCCAAGAGAGCTTCCGAGCAGTTGTGAAACTTCTGAGGCTGAAAAGTTTACATTTTTCAAAATGCATTCATTAGAACTGCTGCTGCTAAGAGATGCTAGACATCTTCACATTTACACAACACTGTCTTGGGTCACTGAGTTATTTATGTCATTACGTCTCGATGCAGCATGATTTCCATGCCTTCGCAAATCGTTTTCATAAATAGTATTAATTTTGACTTGATTTTAAGAAAATAACCTGGAAACTAATAATTGCTGGAAGAGCTAATTCTTAGTTTCTTTAAATCACGCCAAGTTGTTGTTTTACAGCTATTGAGAAATGTTTCAGTTGTGCCACCAGCCAACAATTTTCAAGATCAAGAGCAGCTTTATTGTCATTGTAGCACAATTATTTCTAACAGCTGCAAGAGAATGAGGCAAGATAAGAAATTAAAAGACTAACACAGCCAAGTAACTATAAAAATGAAGCAATATAAAACCACAACAATAAGATGTATAAGCCGAGCAATTCTTTGTCACCGATACCAATCTGAGTCATTAAACCTCCAAAGTTGATGGTTTCCTCCGAACTAGACATTTTAGGATTGTGAATTTATTCCTCGGCTCAATCAGCAATGACATTCATAGCATTAGAGTATGTTTTGCCCCAACAGCATTTATCGTCCATCACTTTGAATGAAAATGTCAAAAAAAAAAAAAATAATAAAATCAATTCAATTCTGGATTCTTGTTCTGATAAAACTGGATGGTACTTTTTAAGTTTGGTCTAGATTTGTAAACTAACAGGAGTTTCTCTAGCTCTTGCTCCAATATGAAAAGTTTAATGCTAAATGTTGATCTAAGGTAAGGAGAAGTTTCTCTAGACAAACTAGAGAGTTTTTCAGGATTGTAAGTTTGTTATTCCTGTTCTGGGTTGAGTGAGGTATACAAAGTAGATGCTCCTGTTCTGGGTTGCTAGATAAGCATAAGTACTCCATAATTTATAAGCTACAAGGAGTTTCTCTGGATAAACTAAAAGGAGTTTTAAACCATTCCGAAAGTGCTTAGCCTGTTATAGCATTGAAGTGTCACATTTAAACCTATATATGAACTGAGAGTGGTATTTCACTTTAGTTCATGTGTGTGAAGGCAGACAAGCAAGTTGTGTTTATGTGACCCAACAAAAACAGTTGTAGTCTTCAATAAACTCTCTTCATGCAAAGCTTACCGCTTCAAGATCAGGACAACCCAGATTAAAACACAATCAAAATATTAAAATCGCTGAAAAAAAAAAAATTGCAGGAAACGAAGTATCAACAGTAACATGTATTGCATATAAAATTTTTTGAGCATGCGCATTATTGCCGAGGTGCGCACGTGAAGCAATGTTTGATTTCTACCTCTAGCATGATTTAGATGTGGAAGTGTAGCTTCAAATCATCATTTGAAAGCAGCATATTCCTCAAAAGAGTGATGAGTCGGCCAAAGCATGTAGCTCTGAATAAGCATAAGCTTTGTGATCGTATTTAGAGGTGAAGGTGGTGCTTTAAGCTTCAAAGCCTGCATCCAAGTTTGGGAGTTTTATTTGGACGAAAAACAGAAAGCAATTATGGAGTTGTTGCTTGGCTGAGGTGCCAGACTGTGCTAATAAAAACTGCTTGTTGGTTTGGCTGACAACTCTATTATAAATCAGCCCCACCATTTTTAAATCGTTTGACAGCTTTTTTGTTACGCAATAAAAAAAAGTAAGTGACAGCCTCTACAGCTGCTGGCCAACTGCAAGCAGCTAGTCATCACATCAGCTTCAGATCTTCATGCTGATGCTCAATTAAAGGGCTATTTCAGTATTTTGATGAGCATGGATTGGACCCAAGCTTATACAGTTCAAAAATTAAAACACTTACGCAGTTTTCAGACCTGATAGCCAGTGGACTCTGTTCGACTGGTACCAAAATTGCAAAATTTGCTACATTTCAGCAGGTGGATTTCAGTTTCACACTTTCACTTACACCTGTTCCCCTCTATGCCTGAGGGGAACAGGTGAAGGAAACAACACAAAAATGTCTGAAGAAGACATGAGGTTAACTTCCTTCTTCACGAAATGTAGACTAAAATGGATCGGCTCATTTACGCTCATTTGTTTGTTTGCATTTTCCCAGAATGCCCTGCGCTTCCTGCTTTTGGAGCAGTTTCTGGTACGCTTGGCATTCACATGTCCATTCGAACAGTGCAAGAGTTCACTTCAAAGGAGCCCAGATCCAGGTTTTTAGGATTGACTAGACTTTGTTTTTTTGGTCAGGATCAGAGTTTGATTGCCCATTTACTCCTCCCCAAATTAACCAGACTTTCTAAGCAAACGAACTAGAGTTCAATTAAAGCGGACTAAACAGGACTGGTGTGAATGTACCCTCAGACAGCTCAAGCCTGACGTGAATGTCTATTCTATGTAAAGATTGTTTTTTCTTATCATGCAGTTGATGGTTTATCAAATAGTTGTTCTCAAAACGAGGACATTATAACCATCTCAGAAATGCACTCCCTTAAAAAACATTACATTTGAGCCAGTCAAAGTTGAACTTAATGCTCATACCTTCAATAACATGCAGAAAAGAGTTCACTATAGCTGTGAAAACTAAAACAGATTCTACGTTACTTAATTTTTGCTGAAATCCCTTTTCCTTTAATCTTCTTAAAGGAGGAACTTAAAAGAGGAACCTATTTATCTATTCACAAGACTTGTTGCTCAATGTCTACATGAGCCACACACAGTCAGCTTAAAGAATGTCTGTAAAATCCATCTGGACTTCACACACTTTGGACCTGGAATGTCACAAAGATGCATAAAACACACACACACACACTAACAAACACAGAAAGTCAAACACAGGTGCTGCTGGGTGGACCGTGGGGAAGAGGTGAGCGCGCTCTCGCTCCAATGGGTGGAAAACCGGATCTTCTTACCTCAGCAGCTTCAGATGGAGCAGCTCAGCAGAGAGACATCTGCGTGTCTGAGAAGGAGAGCGGCTGAGGAGGAAGCGAGAAACACGCAGACTAACATGGAGACAATGAACAGGTGTCTCCTTTTAACTCAATCAATCCAATCCAGCTAAATGAGCTAATCCACTTTTATGACATAATCTGCGTGAAACCCTCGAACCTCGCCCCGTACCCCATCGGGTCAGCCACCTGGCCTCCTTCCCCATCTATGGTCAAATGAATTTGCACAGTGCTGCACAATTGAATTGACTCCCAGAAGAACCGAGAGAGGCATCTCACCAGCCACCGCTGCGCGTGTGTACGACCACCCACCATCGTCATTAGCATCTGAGAGGCAGAGTGCACCGTTTGTGTGGATTACCAGCGCCACGCATCCTATTATAATAACAGTTAGGATAGCTGTGCTTTGTTGAAAGGATAATCAGCCAGGTATTATGTGCTGTGATAATAGCAGCCTGCGAAAACTGGTGGTGCGCTCGCCGCTAACATGAGCACAGAACCGTCCCGGTTATTACGAGAAGGGTTCACGCTGCAACCTGCGCATCAGCACAGATCTGATTACAATAACAACTGTGTATTTTGCAATGATGATTATTAGGGCCATTGCAGAAATAAAAGGGATGTTCTTTAAAGGGATGAGTTTACCTTTGTGAGATTCGCACGTGCGTCTGAACATTGGTGAATGGAAGAAAAGTTCTTTTCCCGAGTGCAAATCGTGTGAAAAACGATACGATCTGCTGCACATCACACAATCCCTTCCCAAATAGCGCGTCCTTCTGGTGCGTTATTCAGTTATGGGAAGTGGCAAGACCATTATCTCACGTTTGCAAATTGCACATATCTCCATTTCTGCATGACACACCTGCACCTGTGAGCCATGTAACTAATGTTAGCAGCTGTCATTAGGAGACACTTTGCACTAATTATCTCATCACTGTCAGTCTCACTGGGTTCGAAAGCAAAAGCAAGAAATACACATTCATTTCAACTTTTTTTTGGCCCTACTCTGTCAAACAGAAGCAGGCACCCTTAATAATGGCAAAAGAAACATGACAATAAACAAAAGTGGCTAGCAGGCAAAATCTAGAGACTTGCGCGTTCACAATTAAATCTGCTGAAACATGAGGTCTGCTCTGCTCCATCATTTCCCCATCTCATTTAAAGAGGGAAGCATTTTTATTTTGTTGCCTTATATCCCCCCGATGCTGTGGGCATGTACACATCATTAAGATGCCCGGGCCCCTCGCCGACACCTCCCTTCTCCGCCCCTCTTTGGCCGCCCTCCCAGCCAGCTCCCCGGAGATGATCGGGAGTTGAAAATGAAAAGTCAGAGCCATGAATCAATGCCCCCACAGAATACACCTCACTATCCCTTCCTTCACTCCTTCCTGTGTCTTACATGGACTAGTGGGGCCTTTTGATTGTTCAGTCTGAGCGAAAGAGGCACAGACATGCAGAAAGACGGAGGAAAGGGAACATGGGAGACAGATCGAGAAATGCAATCGACTGAGTAATCCGGGATTTCCACCGTGTGACTTCAGCAGCCTCTGTCATCCATCAGGCTCACATCTGTGTCGCAAACATTCCTGGGCATGACTGTGTGCGTGCGTGTGTGTGTGTTGCAATATTACATGACTCAGATGCAGCTGGTCTGCTCTGGGTTGTTCAACTGGACCTGCAAGGATGGCCAACTAGTTGGGGAAATAAAATAGGAAATAAGATATTGTTGTTGGATGATAGCAGAATGCACAGATGCAGAGAAATCATGATGACGCACTCTGTCCAACAATGGTTTTCATACCCCATGTTTTCACATTTTGTCATATAACCACAAACCAATATTGCAAAGGGATTTTAGTACAATCATGAGGTGGAAGAATGGGTTAAAGTTAAAATGCGTAACAGTGTTTTTTTGGGGGGGAGGTTTGGCATACACCAGCTTAGAATGTAGCCAAAAAGTTTAATTTTGATGACTCTTTCAGTCATCAGAAATGAAGAACCGTGGAAGAAATTGTTTTTAAGATATTCTCAATAACATTTACAAAACGACAAAATTAATCTAATTATTCTCCTAATCTTAAGATATTAATAATTACATGTATTTAGCATTATATTGATGCCATGTGCATTGTCTCTGTTGGCTTGGCTTTGTAGAAATGCCTGTGCGGTAAACTGATAGTTGGGGTCATGAGTGTCCTTTATCACAGTGGTCAGAAGTGGAAAAGGTTGGAAACCATGGCCCTAAACGGTTTAAGGCACACTGGAAACACAGCTTCATGGAGTAAAAACCTGGCCCAAAAATGATGCATTTTTGAACAGAACACCTTCTTCTACATAGCATGACTTTTGGAAAACTTTTTATGGCTTTTTTTTTCCCATCGATGTTTTCAATGTTTTCTTTATCATTCTATCAGAAAACCCAGAATTGTGGATCGTACAGTTAATAGTGATCAGAGCTGGCCTCCAAGCTGCTCTCTGATTAACTCCTTGCCAGGAAGTTTAATGAAAATTATGTTTTGGAAGGTTTGCATTTTTGCCGTTCTTTGATGACGGATTGAACAGCGCTCCATGAGATGTGAACATTTTTGTCAATCGATTTGCACTTTGAAAAACAAAAACAATCCTAGCAAAATACCTTGGAAGTTTGTGGTTGACAACACCTGGAAAGGGATGAATGAATGACGCACCGTATCTGATGAAACGCTTCCAAAATCAGAAGGTTATATTTTTTTCCCTTCTCTCTTTAGGTGCAGTGCAATATATTAAATTATGAAAAATCAACATAGATTCAGGACTGAGATCCAGCAGCTGATAGCAAAAGAGAAGATGCAAAGAAGACAAGAGAGTATGGAAGGAGGGATAGCAGAAGGGAGGGCATGTCTCCCTCCTCCCTGGCCTGTCAGTCAGTCACAGAGGGGGAGAACGACAGGCCACAATGGGGCCCTTCAACGCCTGGCTGAAAGTTGTAATTTAGCATGAAGAGCCATCGAGGGGCGAGCCTAAATATAGCTGCACATATACATTGTCTCTTGTAGAGAGGATAGCAATTAACAGCCAATTAAATGAATGACTGGGGTCAGCAGCAGCAGCAAACTAATAGAGGGTGTGTTGCTGCGCTGCTGGATAATCTGGAGAGACAAAGGAAGAGGTTCGGGAGCAGGCAGGGGCACTTTTCTGCACTTTCTCTTTTCAGCAAGGCAGCATAACAAGGTTTGCTGCCTTGCTCTGATCGAGTGTCACCTGCGCCTCACAAACGCCGCGCGTCTTGCGTAAAGCACACAGACGATTATTAACAATGCCGTGCGTGTGTTCAAACATTCCCGCTCTCCTCGCAGCATTGGGGGGAGGAGGAGAGATGGACTGAGCTCGTCGTGCGTTTCATGGCTCAGCGCGCCATGTTTGCTGCACTCTCATTACGTCACGTCACTGGATGCGTTCAACAGTTCCCACCGTCCGGCGATGATTGGCCTGCGGATGACAGCTTTACTAAGTCGCCGCGATAACCCGAGCATAACAGAACAAGTCCCCCACTAATTGCCTCGCGTTTGAAAAAGCAACTCCCCGCTTCAAAAACAACAAGAGAAAAAAAAACACAAAAAAAAAACAAGGTGAGTCATTAACGCCGTTCTGGCTGCTTTCTTTCCCCACCAACCCCCTCCGCGGCCCCGCTCCCTCCCTCTCTGCTGCTGCAGCTGATAACACCTTGTTCAGAGCCAGTGATCAAGGCGAAATCATCTCCTTCTCACCCCCCGATCCATCCCCCCATCTTTTCTCCAACTCCACCTGCGTAATTGCCGCACCTAACCTTTTCAGCGCTGCCTCCGCTGGGAGTCAGCCAGCCAGCCCAATTGTGCTGCTGGTATTAATAGAATCTCATTTCATGCCTCCATCGGATAAAACAAAGGTTGGGTTTCACCAAGCAAGTTTGATCTTATTAGAGCGACTGTGGAGAAGGTAACAGTGAAGTGCGAAATTCAGACAGGGGCGTGTTTGCATGTGTACGAGCCAGCAGGGCCAGATGATGGAGAGCGAAGAGTGTAATCACAATAACAACCCACCGGATGTACTTGAGATCAAATTACCAAATACATAAAGGTCTTTGCCCTTTAAGATCACACACCTTTCGTCTGAAATCCATACAGAGAGGTCTTCCTGCACCATTAAGGTGGATTTCATGTACATGACAAAACCATGTTTTTAATTAAAAACAAATTACACTACATATTACTAATGTCCCACTCACCAGTCCGTTTCAGGAGGCTGCAGCCTAATTTTCACGCCTTTTTGAAATGATTTGTCTTACAAATATTCTGTACTTTGTGGCGTTCATGCAGACTCGGCTTGCTGCTCCAACAAGCTGTCGACTTCCTTAAGGAAGTCACTATTACTTTCTGACAACATTTCTTTCTCAAGAAATGAGCAGTTAACAAATGTTTGGCCCCTTTATGTTTCAGCGGTGGTGCATTAGTTGGAGACTGTTTGTATGAAGTGGCTGTAAATTCCCACCTATTTCAGGCCCTTTAATGCATCATGCCCCGTCACTTCCGTTTTACTGTTTTGCAGGACTCATTAGTGTGCACCAGGTGTGCCCAGTTGTGGGCAGTTGGATGAGTGGTCCACGGATAAGGTAAATGGATTTTTGATGTCACCTGTTGCTGGTTCTTTGTATTGTCAGGTCGCTTTTTACAAGTTGTTACTAGTTTTCTGACATATTCTCTAATTGCTCTTTAGGAAGCAATTCAGTGTTTTTCACTGCAGCGTCTGAATGTACCAGGTGTGTTTAAGGGACCGGTTTTCCATTTTACCTTATGGGTTTATTATATACACTTTATTGTTTTGTTTTGTTTTTTTTCGGGTATTACAGATTGCTGCTGTTGCATATTATGCTCTCTCTGGTACATTATTTTTAATGCTCTTTGTTAATTGGCTAATAGACATCCTCTAGAGTTGGAGTTGTAGCACGGACACTACAGAACCAGAACCATAGTTTTTATTTTATAAATCAGCTGATTGGGCACAGCATCATGAGACTGGGCAGAAGCGACTTGAGATTTGTTTTTTGTATGAGTTTTGGATTATTGTCGTTCTGCTTAATCCAAGACATCAATTATAGCAAATCCTCTTGGATATTAAGGACGAAAGCAGACCCACACCATCACACTACCAGAACCATATCACCATGATGTCCTTTTCTGCAATGCTGTCTTAGTTTTATGCTAAATGTGAAGGAATGCACAACAAGTTCCACTTTTATCTGATCAGCCTGCAAAACTTTTTCCAAAAATAAAGATGTTTTCTGGCAAAAGTGAGACGGGCCTTTCTGTTCTGTTTGGTCACCAGTGCTTTTTGACTCAGAACTGCCATTTTCACCAAAGTCTCTTTCATTTTTGTTGAATCATAAAAAAAAATAACCCTGACTGAGGCAAGTGAGGCTTGCTGTCCTTCAGATGTCTCTGCATGTGTTTCTCCATTTTTGGATAGTGACTCTGCCTCCGGTTCGCTGGAGGTCCAAAGCTTTAGAAAAGGCTTTGCAGGCCTTTCCTGACTCATAGATGTCAATGACTTTGTTTCTTGTCTCTTGTGAAGTGTCCTTACATCAGGGAATGGTGTGTTTCTTTTTGTGTGTTTCTTCAAGCTCAGATTCAATTTAAGGTATTTAAAGGTCTGACAATATAAAAAGAGGTGTAATTATGCTGTACATTCATTCAGTCAGGTTGGTCTAGACAGCTTTTGTCCTTGAGGATTTAATCTGCTTCCTTTATTCACTCACATATCTTTATCTGATTTTAAAATGTATTTGTAAATCAATCAATCAAATTTTATTTGTACATCACATTTCAGCAGCAAGGCATTTCAAAGTGCTTTACATCATAACAAACACAAAGTCATGCAACATAGAATCAACAATCAAACCATTAAGTCAAGTTCCATCATTAGGTTTGTAATTGATTAAGTTTCAAAAGCAACTCTATACAAGTAGGTTTTCAGTCGAGATTCAAAGGAAATCAGTGTTTCAACTGTTTTACAGTTTTCTGGAAGTTTGTCCCAGATTTGTGGTACATGGAAGCTGAATGCTGTTTCTCCTCGTTTGGTTCTGGGGATGCAGAGCAGACCTTAATGTGGCTCTGAAGGTCAGAGTCCATCATTCTGATACACAATATTGTGATGCTAATATTGTGGTGATTTGTGAATGACAGTATTTTAAAATCTATTCTCTATGCCACAGGGAGCCATGATAGGGACGTTAGACCTGGGTTTATGTGCTCTATCTTCCTGGTTTTAGTGAGAACGCAAGCAGCAGCTTCTGGATCAGCTGCAGCTGTTTGATTGATTTGTTGGACAGACCTGTGAAGACGCTGTTGCAATAATCAATGCGACTGAAGATAAATGCATGAATGAGTTTCTCTAGATCTTGCTGAGACATTAGTCCCCTAATCCTGGACATGTTCTTCAGGTGATAGAAGGCCGACTTTGTGACAGTCTTTATGTGGCTCTAAAGGTTCGGGTCGGAGTCCATCACTGCTCCCAGGTTTTGGGCCTGATCGCTAGGTTTTAGTTGTAATAGCTGAAGCTGTGCATTGACTCTAGATCGTTCCTCTTTAGGTCCAAAAATAATTACTCCAGTTTTGTTTCTGTTCAGCTGGAGAAAGCTTTTAATATTTATGTGACAAAAATTCTAAAAATACGTAATCTATATGTAGCCACTAGTTTGTTTGTTTTTCAGAGTGGCGTATTTGACAAACACCCACAGTCTTCAACAAAGACACATATTGCTACCGGTTTGATAAAGTCCTCGGCTGAATCTTGCATGTTTACTCTCTGTTGTAATGCGTTGCTTTGATAATTTGGCTTATGAAATATTTTTGATGCGGTTGCAGTTAATTGTGTTGAACAATCTCACAGAAAAACTTGTTTTCCTTACTCAAAAACTTTTAGCTTTGATCCTCGTGAAAATTAACAACCAGCATTTTAGCTGTGATAGCAGCTCTTCTGGGACGCTGTGGATATGTGAGCTGTAAGATCTGGCCAAGGTCTTTACAGTATTGCCAACTTATCTGCAAGTTCCCAGAAACCTTGAAAACAACTTATTTTCCAAAGATAAAGGCATCTAGCTTGTGCCTAGACATAGACGTGAAAGAATCTTTTAGCTTTTTTTTTTTTTTTTTTTATGTGAATATTGAATTAATCTGCTGTCCTTCAATCCCCACACAAGGGAAATCCTGTCCTATGAATTCAACTTGTTAATTTTACCTCATTCTTTGAAAACCATGAATGTTCTTATAAGAACTGATTGAATGCCAATTGCCTGACACGTACTCTGGATGACGGTCTTTTTTGCTGCCTAATTGTAACGTCAGGCTCATGAAGATAGTGAAAATCCTCCATTACAATAAGATTTAAACTAAATGAGGCTAAACTATAAAAGTTCAACAGACCCACACACAGTCCTGACCCTTGACCCTTTATGGGTGACCCTGATAATTAAAATTATTTCATGGTGATGCCCCAGAAACGGGAACCATGAAATAATTAAATGCATCATCAACTATAAGTTTGCATTTTAATGAATTGACACATTTGAAATAATTTTCCATCAAATAAATTTCAATATTTAAACATTTATCAAATTATTTAATGTATTTATTTAATTTGGTTCCTTTAGCCCTCTGTACTGTTGTAGAATAATGCAATAATGTCTTTATAAACCTTTACAAATTACCTTGGCAATATCTTTTTTTTTTTTTTTTTTAAATTACTAATGGCATTGTGGACTCTGTGGTACAAGACTGAACTCCTTTTACAACTTGAAACAGACCAGGTCATCTATACATTGACCTTCACACATAAAATAGTTATGTGTTTTCATATTGATAATAGATGTACAGCATAAAGCTATGCAATTTCTTAGTGGTAAAGAATTTATTCTTCTGCAGATCAACTCTGATGTTTCGAGTTTATACAACCAAAGCTCTTTCAGAAACTTTCTATTTCAAACATTGTTGAGCAGTTATTTCCTGTAAAGAAAACATCCAGGTAAAGAAGATTACTTTTCAGTTTAGGTTTCAGCATATCTAAGTATGAAGAAACAGTTCGGCACTCATGTTGTCATGCGTAGGAAGGAGCTGATGTGCAGAAACGGGTGGATTAATCGTCAGCCCCCTTCCATGTAGATCCCATCTTTGTCATGTTTTCATATGGTCCAATTTGGTCTGTTGCCCTTTCTGGTTTTGTTATCAATCCTGGCTTACCTGCATTGTTAAAAATTAATCCATACAGGTATTTTATTGCGCATGAACCCACACTGAGCTCCCTGACCTTTCTTTGCTGCTGTTAAATGAAACTCATTAGCAGCTAAATACCCTGTGACGCATTCACCCACCAAGCAAATTCCTCAGCCTTTTGTCATTGGGGCCTCGCTGTGTTGCCCACCTTTAATTAAGGCCCATGGCTGCACTGATCATCCAGTTTATGAACATGCCAAAAATATCTAATTCTGCCTCAAATAATTTAGGATTCCCTCCCCTCCCCCCCCTAAAAAGATCATGACATTAAACATTTGGTTTGAAAGGGAATTTTTTTTTTTTTAGGCAAAAAATGTTTAGTTGTGTGCAAGGTAAACAAAAGTATCAACTGTGTTGATAGAAACGAGCAGCACAGAACAGAATGCCATTTGACAGCTCTCGAGAGTTGAATACAATTATACTTAAACGCCCAATATTCAATGTGGAGGCATTTTAATAGTGCTGTGCTGCCATTTAGGAAGCAGCGCAGGCCTCGCCACACACATCAATGTGAGCTACAGAGATGTATCTTGGGAAATCTCTTTAATGAACAAACACAGGAAAGAGGGCGTCGGAACAGGATTTCTGCTTAGCAGTCGCAAAGATGCAAAGGAATGCACGGCCAAGTCGGCATTTAAAATGTTAGCTTTTTATCATCAGTATCCCTTTGTGTTTTTTTTTTTTTTTTTTTTTTTTTTTTTCTGCCTCGTCTTTCTGTCCTCTGTGCTTTGTGTCTTTTAGCTGTGCAACCAAAGCTGTGGCAGACACTTTGCAGCCTGTTTTTCCAACCTTAATAATGCATAGATGCTGTGGGTTGATGTGGGGAAAAGGCATCTTTGTTCAGGGAATCCCTAGTGTGACACAAATTGATGGAGATCTATGAGAATCCAGCTTGTTATGAGCGAGCCGGCGATGTTTATGAGGTGGGGTGGCGGTGGGGACAGCAGACAGAAAACGGAAGGGGAAGGAGGAGCGCAGCAGGTCGCCGAAGACCAGCCACCAACTCTCATTTAGAAAACGATCAAGGATGACAAAGGTTTGCTTTCATCCAGGGCTTGTTGGGGGTGGGGGGAAGGGACAGAGCAGGAATCATTATACAACATTTACAAACACACACACTCGCACATCTCATTGAGTCTGCTACCCTCAGCTCAAATCTCCGTAAATGAAAAAGTCTGACCAGAAAAAGCATTTATGTGCAATATTTGCAATGAGGAGGTGTGTGGGTGGGCGGGCTGCTGTCTTAATTAGGAATTAATGAGGGGGACAGGGTGAGCGAGGAAGAGCTGGGGAGGAGGAGGAGGTGGTGGTGAGAGAGACGAAGAGGGATTACCTTGCAGCAATGTGATGAGTAGGAGGGATTCTCCAGTCGGTCTCACCCTCTGGTGGACCGACTGGACGGGGAGTCCCTGGGAACAGGTGCCACACCCGTCCTGTGCGCTGTCTTACAAAAATGTTTTAAACCTGGAAGGTTTTGGTAGCAGGAATCATCATTCATTTCCTGCATCACTTACAAGTGTTTCTATCGTAGAAGTTGCGGTGGTTAATGACTGCCTGGTGCCTGAACTGGTTCTTCAAGTACAGAAAAGTGAGCCGGAGAGTCACCTAGATGCCACATTCTTACATCCATGAAAACAAAACTTACAGTGAATGTTTGATCCTCCCTCTTTCTTGTGTTTTGAATTTCTTCCCAGAAACCACATCATTAGTGTCACCATCCCTGGAGCAAATAGAGGGAGGAATCCTTGAACATCGCACAGTCTAGATCGTCCCGACCGTCTTCTCTTATGCTCTCGTTTCTTCAGGTCTTCAGATTCAAGATGGTCGACTTCATGTCTTCCTGTGTACATTAGACCTAATATTTTAGATCATTATCCTGCAAAAAGATCCAATTATGACCCACTTTTTCTTTTTTTTGGCAGACGTCACTAAAGTTTAAGACTTCTCAGCATTTCAACAAGCTTATAAAACTCTTATTTAAAAGTGAAACAGGCCCATAGCATCACAGATCCTCCAACATATTTAAGTTTGCACGTCACCTCATATTTATACCGCAGGGCAAAGGAAAACGATTCATCAATGAGAAGTTACAAATCAACTAAAACGGGACAGCATGCATTTTGTACAGAACTTTAATTGTTTTTGTTCCAGTCTCATTTTTTTCTCTTTGACTGGGCAAAGTGAAACGGTGGTGCTCTGTTTCGGTGCTAGACTCAGTAGAAATGGAAAAGCCTGTGAGCCATGAAAGAACTACCACCGATCTGCAGATGGTTTGTGATCATAATGGGTGTTTTTCAAACATACTTTTTTTTCTTACAGTAGAAATCATTTTTCCACTTTTGGTTGAGGGAATTTATTTGTGAAAGTGCTGCAAGGTCTGCTGGGACTGCTCCACTTTTAACCATAATCTCTCATTTTCATTCAGAATACATTAATGAGAAATGAGACTCCTCTGTTTACAGCATGATTTCTAGGACTGCTAAATAAAGTATTTTTTCTGTCAGTCTCACAATCTTTTTTTTTTTTTCCCCCCCTTTCTTATTTCTCTCCACACCATCGTCTTGCATTCTTTTCTCTCATCTATATTTATGTACTCCATATTGAAAAGTTCTTTCGTGTGAGGAGAAAAGCTGTGCCTGGATCCTCACTACAATTACTGATTAATTACAGGGAATTAAAGCAATTAGAGCTGCTGAGATATACAATTAACGAACACAGTCTTCACGATGCCACACACCGGCTGTGCAATCACCACACAGCGATGAAAATTCTTCTGTCTTTTAATCTCGCTCGAGTTTTTCTTTCATTTTCTCATTCTGCTCTCCAGCACGTACTACACAAATACACAAACAGCAACACACCGACGGCAGCAGGGGTAGGTTTTCCAGTTCATTAGATACTATTTAATTTAGAAATACCTCTGTGCTGAGGGAGATGTGAGACCCCCCCTGAGGGAGGGAAACGAAAGTAGGAGTGGGCAGTGAGAGAGGGATTCCTCCATCTGTCCCCCTCGTTCCCACAAGGCAAACACCAGCAGCTCCTTAGATACCAGGGGAAAATGGTGAAATGATCTCTGTGACACCGTATGAGCTACCGATTATAAATGCATGCACGTGACGGTATTATTTTGCTGCATAAAACACCATTCTGAGCAGATCATCCCAACAGAGGATGATGCTTCCAGGACAAGCCTCCAGTCAGACACATACGCTGCCATGCACAAGGCCAAAAGGTGTCACAAATCAACTCGGTCTATGTCTCCTCTACCACATAATTACATTTGTTCACAATAACTCACAAGTGAGCTTTGAGTTTAAGGTGACTTTTCTGTATTTACTTAGTTTATAGGACAGTGTTGATATTTCCTCTGGGTGATGAAGTTACTGCAATGGTTCAGATGTTTGATGTGATGCTGCAGAATTTGATGCAGCAAAAAACAGCAGGAAAACAAATCATTTCTCTTGTGGCTCCCAAACTAGGATTCCTACGTAGTCTTGAAAACTGGAAAAAAATAAGTTAAGATTTCTAGACTTCAATTTTGTATAAGAAGGTAAAAACGTGAATTGTTGGACAGCTGGGCCCTTTTGACTGACTCTGAGTTGACGGCTTCAATCTTTGATTTTTCTGCATCGCAACTTGTGTTTTTCTTCCACTTGTTTGAAAACGTTACTAAAACTGCAATGTGAGGTAATTCTTGGACAATCCTGTCCAGATCCTTTTAGACATCATACATTTTAAATGATCATAATTTGTCCACATGTCCTGAAAATAAAGCGTTATCGATCGTTGATCCAATTGTATGATTGTGATCGTCTCCCACCACAACTAAAATTCAACAAAAACAGACTTAAAACAAATGATTAAGGACATAAAGTGTAAAAATGTCACTTCCGTTTAGGTCTTGCTTTAGCCACATTAAAACTATGCCTTTCTTCTCCAGAATTTTTGATCTTTTTACCTAAGCAGCAGTCAAGATGGAAAGTGCACATTTGTAAGGTTTTAGAATGGATAGGTTGGTCGCACGATTTACACAGTTTAAAAAGAAAAAAAAGCCCACGGGTTTTCTCCTGAATCCCCCGTTTTCCTCCCACGCAGCAGGAAACATGAGACTAAATATGATAACTGCTGTGGCTCTGTGACTGACTGACTGGATGACTCGCTGGCGATCTTTTCAGTCACTGCTGGAGAAAGGACTGAGTGGGTAGAGGTTATAAATGAACATTTCTCTTTTTCCTCATGGGTTGGACATTGTACAAGCGTGTCTGAGTCATGTTTTAGTGCGGATCAGCAAGATTTAAAGTTGCAAACCCAGCCGTCGCCTTTTCTGTTGAATTGCGAGAGGCCTTGACAAACTCAAGAGCTCTGATGCACCTGAAACAGAGAGCACACACTAATAAACACACACTGTGCTCATGCAAGAATGAATTATACGAGCGTTTTCAAGACTAATGAAAACCGACAGCAATAACTTTGGTAGCCTGGAGACAAAAGAAGACATCTTTATCTTGGGGGATGCATGTCCGTCCTCTAGAGTTTCCACCGCAATAACATCCTTTCACACACAGGTAAGCAGAGTTTTGAAAGGCAGAGAGGTTGAAGGAGGAAAAATTTGTGTAAACAGGAGAAAAAAACAGTAAAACAAATAAAAGCAGAAGAGGGAAGATTGATAGGTGACAGACACAGCTCTGTCTCCCTCTTTCTTTGGCACTCTGTGTGTGCGATGCCTTCAGGCGATGCCCACGGATACAATCCCCCCCCCGCCCCAACCTCTTTGCCTTTATTTAAAAGCACACATCTCCACGATTCTTATGAACTTTGAGCTTCCTCTTAAAAACTTTTCTGCGCCTCCACAAATGCACCTTTTTGCCTTTACGCCTCTCAAAACTGTGCAACGAGTTTAGCCTATGCAACCAGCCTTGGTGCTCCACAATGAAGACGCACATCTCAGAGACATTACATACGTGCTGTAATATTTATGTCCATACATAGTTTTTCTCTTCATTTCTTTTTTTTTTTTTTTTTTGTCCAGATTCAAAGCAGAACATTTTTATGCACTTTAAGGTTTGCTATATTTATGAGGGAGAACAGTGTGTATCCTCACCGTGAGTCATCCAGAAGTCCTGCTGGAGAGCAGAGGAAAGCCTCAGAAAACACACCTCCGCTTCCTACTATAGGCTGTGTGTTCATAGAAGGAAACACACTCATCAGGAACACGAAGGAGGCAACGTGGTTAGGCAGAGAAAGATAATTGATTGACCTGATTTCTATTTTAATTGTAGAACAGTGGATGAGTTGACAAAAAAGGTAGATGTTAAAGATCTGTGTGTAAGAGATTAAGATTATGAAATTAAGCTACAGGATATAATTCGGATGCTCTCAGAGCACTGAGTCCAAACAAACTATAGTTAAGCAAAGGCTTAACTATAGGGGAGTGACTTGATGGGACACTTGCACTCTACTGTGTGAATCGACTGCAGAAATAAAGCTGACGGAGGAAAAACAGCTGCAAATAATATCGGGGATTTCAGTGCTCTGTTAATTTTCCTCACTTTATTTATTTTTCAGCTCTATGCAAAAATGAGTGCGAGTAAACAGAATCATCCGTCCTATTGCTAAGACTGTGATAGAGCTGTAAATTGCTCCAGCGATCTGACGGCTCAAGTCACAGGACCTTCATCTTGAATGTTTTCCGTTTCGCGTCATCTTGAACGGAAACCACAGACAAGTTAAGCTGGTTAAGTGACGTCTGTAAAAAAAAAACAAAAAAAAAAAACATTTTTGCACAAATCCCATTACAATTCTGTGGAAAAGTTAAGCTGGTTATCAGACACTCACTACAAGCAAGAGGAAAGCAACATTCTTTGACGCAATATATTTATGCTGACAATGTGAAGACACAAAAACTATTTTTTTTCCACAGTCTGTCTAAAGCTGATCAGAGAGCCCATTTGTAACAGCTCTGTGTTGCTCTTTCCTATGGCAACTTTCAGACACTTTTCAGTCATCACTATCTGAATAATACTGTTAATCTCCTTCTTTAGGTTTTATTAAATGGTGCAGTATTCATTTGTCACTTTCTACATATATAAGCTGTTTGTGTGCCTTATAGCATAAAGCATCAGTAGAGCTCTGTAGGCTTCAACCGTGCGATCCATCCTCCTCTGCACCATCTACTGCTATCAGATTGAGAATAAATAGTTGATTTTTTATCAAGTCATAACATTTTAACAAATCACCTGTTAGTATTTGAGAACAATGAGAATTTTAAAAGACAGTCAATAGTCTCTGTTCTCATGCAGTTAAATATCTGCAGCTACAAAGGCCACAATGTCAGAGATGTGCAACTTTAAACCTTTATTCTGCCTCGACGGCTTCAAAAAGTAATGGTAGCGTACAACAAAGTATCAGTGAGCTTCCACCCAACGACAGACTTTTGCCTCTTTTTTTTTTTTTTTTTCCCCCTTAGTTCATCTCACCAATCCAAGCCACAAGCTCTTCCACAAATTCACGCAGTCGGTATCAGATGCAGCCCATGAGTTATTTAGAGCACCCACCTGGGCTGGAGCTGCATCTCTGTCACAGGTGTGAATAAGTAAAAAAATCTCTGTCTGAAGCTTACTCTCCCCTGGCTTCCTATGCTTACATGTGCTTTGCTGCAAGCGACCCCGTGCCATCTCCGCCATGCTGGGTAAGTGCAGCACGCGAATAAACTTGCTTCACCCCAGAATGGCTTCGGGAGAGGCACCCTAGCTTGGAGGTGTTGAGCCGGATTAACACTGGCTTTTTTCATAGTGTTCACAGGATGAATAAGTTGCTGATTGTAAAGACACGGATAAGCCAATTTCCCAGTTGTTTCGGTTCATTCAGGCGCACTGACACAGCAGGTCGCTGAAATCAGAGCATATTGCTTTGACCCAGGCAGCAATTTTCTGTGATTGTTGAACAGAAACACTTTAGTGTCCGCTCTCTCCGTTTCACCTGTGATTCCTGCCAGCACACTGCCTTGCTAAAGTATCCATAAATGGTTTTAATGCTAAAAAAAATTTATAATTGACTTTATGATTAAGTAAAAGTAGTGCATGATTGCAAAGTGGAAAGAAGGAAATATAATGTAATTTTTTTTTTTTTTTTTTTTTTTTGTACAAATTTGAAAAAAATAATAATAATTACCACACATTTGTATTCAGCCAACCTGAGTCAGTACTTTGTGGAACCACCTTCTGCTGCAATTACATCTGTAGGTATTTGGTATGTCTGTACAGGTCTGCACATTTACAAAAGGAGATTTATGCCCCATTTGTTTTGGCAAAATTGTTCATATTCAGTCAGATTGATTGAGGAGCATCGCATCGTCTCAATTAGATTTAGGTTTTAGCTTTAACTGGGCCACAAAAATATGTTTTTATGAAACGATTGTAGCTCTGTTTGTTCAGGCATTGTTCTGCAAGACGGTGAACATTTATCTTTGCTTCAAACATTTTGTTTCTAGAACTATTCAACTCCATCTTCCCATCAACTCTGACCAACTTTCCAGCTAAAGGAAAGCATTTGCGCAAAATAACGCTGCCAGCATCGTGCTTTATTGTGGGGATGCTGTGCTCAGGGTGACATTTATATTCTGGAACACAAGAATCTATTGGCTGCGTATCTTTTAAACCTCTGAAGCTTTTGCTGATAGGACTTTAGAAAGAAAATTACAGTCATGTACTACTTAGTTTTGGCTATTGGGTAAAGTCTTTTGATTAAAATATTGAAGTTTGTGTTTGTAACATGACAAAATGTGAAAAAGTTGAATGTAAGCCACAATCACATTGCAAAAATCCAAACTATTCCCATGTATTTTTATCTAGTTTTTAACACAAATGGGTTGGTACACTTGAAAAACGAACCAAGTAACTTTTCAGTAAGATAAAGGAACTTGTTTGAATTCTTGAATATTGTTAAAAATCCCCAGTTCACTTATAAACATGGGGAAAATATCTGGTTTTACATATGTTGAATATATTTAAATAGGGTACTTTTTGCAACATTACTGAACCATTGCCTGAGCGCCACTTGATGTCTAGAGCCGAAGCTAACGTTACTCGGGTGGAAATGAGAAACCAGGTTATCACAAGACTAACATTTTCAATGCATAATGCTCTTTGTGATAGATACTACAGTAAGTCTACAGACAAGCAGCCAAATCTAAATCTGCAAATCTCTGTACAATCTGCTGATCCATCAACAGGTTGAAACTAAGACACACATGTCCTCCTCAGTGTTACGCTGCAGATTTAATGCCAATTTCCCTTTAAATCAATGAGTAACAGATGCATCGTTAAGTGACCCAACAATGTCGTTCCTACACTGCCAAGAGTCTTAAAACTGTAAACATGCTTTTAGCCAAATAGATTTGCAGTAACTTTACTGTTCCTGCAGAGAAATCAGGAAACGCTTACTTCTTCTAAATATAAATTAAATATAAATTCCTTCTGATTTACATTTAAATCAGAATATGAATCTGGTTGGTTATTTTCAATTATTAGAAAGATGCTTTATTTGTTGAGATATCCACAGCAAAATCAACGGATGTGATTTTCAGAAGAAAAGTAAAATATTAAAATGTAGATGCAAGGTTTTTGTCCAATGGCGACAACATGCAGATGCTCCAGAGAAGAAAGATGGCACAGAGGTCTGGTGGCAGCTGCTTTTCTGGGATTACGTTGCTCAAGGCTTGTCCTTGATACACCATGCCACTGATTCCTGCAGCTTTTATTCTGTCATCTTACTTTATCCAGAGTAATGAGACGGCATTAGTCTAGGCATTGCTTAGGTCTTCAGTCTTCTCAATCATTTAACTAAATCAAGTCAGACAGACGCCCTGGGGGCCCTGGGCTCCAATGAGTTAACCGTATGGAGGCAATGAAGATGATGGACATTGAGCACATGTTACACATTGCTCAATGTGTAACATGTGCAATGTGGTTTTGAAAACTTGTACAAATCAGAAAATCTCTTGCTGCTTGTCCTGCGATATTTTCAGAGGTCATTTCAAAAGTCTGGATTAATCTCAGACAATAGAGATTTTTGTCCGGGACAAATTTTACTTGCATGATAAATATAGTTTGAAGACACACGACATAAAAATCCTGAAATTGTAGAACAGAAAAAAATACCAATCATAAATAACAATCTTTTATTTGTCAAAGCACACCAGTAAATTTTTTTTAATTACTTTCTTTCAAACAAAGAGCATTTAAAACCACACCTCCAATATGAAAATGCACCAAATGGATGATGATGATCATCAGAGGGCCAAAACAACAAAGCATGACGGTCGATTGCTGATAATTGGTTTTCTTTTTTATCGACCCAAAATGGACCTTCTTCGTCATAATGTGCTACAAATGTTTGTCTAAAACAACCAAAAAAAGCGAGATGAGCTCTTATGTTTCCCCATGCAGCAAATGTAGATACATTTTGAAAAAGTAAGCAGAAAAAGAAGATACAGTAGGTTTCTTGATTAGTTTTCATTGCAAGCCATAAGTGGCCTTTAAACAGCCTCATGCTGCTGGTTTATTGGGGTATCTAGTTGCTGCAGCTTAGGGAAAATTTTTTCATACTTTTGCCTCCTCACTGGACAAATCGCCATATTAATCTTCATCTCATGAGCTCCTTCGCCATTGTTGTATGGGCTGAGGAGTTTCTATTTCACAATTTCATTTTTTCACAATTTGTATTTCACAATTTTATTCCCACCTCACATTTAACACTACTACTTTAGATTTAGTCACATTACCTCCAGATAACTGGCATGTAGATCTTTAGCAGCTATACAAAAACAGTAGTTAAACACAAACACATTTAAGTTGTTTTTTTTAGCTGAAATAAGGAAATAAAGAATAATAATATGGGCTATGTCTGATTGTAATTTTTCAGGATGCTGTCTATCGTACCAGTTTTTCAAGGTTTTACCTCAGGTTTTCAGGTTGGTTATTAGAAAGATGCTTTATTTGTTGAGATATCCACAACAAAGTTAATCAAGTTTGACATCAGATGTCTTTGGCTTTTGGTCACAAACAACTTCAGGCATACACTGTGTCCCAAATTATTACGCAAATTGGAATTACGTGCCATAAAGATTAAATTTTATGTTGTGCTATTAAATTTATAGATGGCATTGTGAGTCAGGGCTCTTTGAATCACTATAATTAATTTCAGAGAGCTGGTTGATTAGTTAGTCTGATGAGCTCAATTAAAGGAAATCTACTTAAGAAGGATGTTCCACATCATTAAGCAGGCCACAGGTTTCAAGCAATATGGGAAAGAGAAAAGAGAAAAGATCTAACTGCATTAGATATAGTGCCATATGAAAACATTAGATATTTAACAAAAACTGAAGCGTTATCGTACTGTGAAGAGATTTGCCTTTAAAAACACTCAGTTTTCAGCATTGTGTGGATGTATGCACCACTGGAGGAAAAAAAGAAACAATTTTCATCTCTCTATTAATCATCTTTCATTTTCTGGACAAGTATCTAAGTCCCTAAATTCTCTCTCCTTCTCCCTCTGTGTCCCTCACCTCCTCTCGTTTCTCACAGAATAGTTTAACACGTAATGACCGCACCGTCGCGCTCTCACACAAATGACATCTAATGCATTCAGCTCTGATAATGTGAGGCTTGGCATGTTGTATTTCCATACTGCTGCCTAGTACATCACCATAACATGGAGCCATTATGATAATACAGCACCTGAGGGAATGGAGACGGAAAGGAGGAGGAATTTGTCAAGAAGGACTTGTCAGGAGGCGGAAATACGGAAGAGAGGACGAGACGGACTGTGTGTCGGATTAGTGAAGGGTTAATGGGCACTAACTGGTGGAACAGGAGCGCCCCGACAAACCCATGTGATGTTCTGATTTGATTTGTGGCCTGATAAAGTACTTTGGCTTACAGCTAAACAATAACTGTTAAATTATACATTTGAATTTCAATATGGGAGCTACTTTCAAGGCTCCCAGAGGAAGCTGTCTGTAGAAATACAACAATGTACTTAGACTATGCTTAAAAGAATAAATTCATGAGCGCAGACAGGGCTTGGCTTTGTTCAGATGACAAATCTGTCTTCTTCTTTTCTTTTTTTTTTTGTTGGCTACTACTATAAGTTTGAGTAGAGAGTTTGGTTCCTTCCAGGATTCATCAAGATGAACTCCAACCACCATGATTTCTGCAAAAAATGTCTGTAAAACTAAAGCAAAGTTCAGTAACATCTCTGTACCAATTTACGGGGTTTAATAAATTGCAAGTCCACCTGTGTGGCTCTTAAAGTTTCCACTCCTCTAGGGAGGTTTTCCCCCAAAGTTCAAGTGTACATTAATCAGACCTTGTAATTTTTCTTCCAGGGCGTTCATTATTGAGGTCAGGCACTGATGTTGCACAAGAAGGTCTGGCATACAGTCTCTATTCTAATTCATCCCAAAAGATACTGAAAGTTTCCAAACTACACTCTCTCATCTATGTCTTTGTGGCCTCATTTTATGCACTGCTGCACGATCTGTGCCCACAGAGTCAGGAGCATAAGATTGTCTAAACTGACTCGGTTTACTGAAACATTATGAGTTTCATAATATACCGTAGTGGTTGTGCTGCTCTTGCCGTGATGTTATACTGATGATGTTCTGTGTCGTTTCTGTATCAAACTTAGCTTTTGGGACTGTGGCCTACAGTTCAGTGTTGGGTTTATGTGTCTATTTAACATTCTTGCAGAGCAATTGGCAAAATCTTAACCAATCCTGCAGGGTTGAAATAGCAATAAATGACTTCTAGCAGTGAACATGTGCAAAGAAGCCATGGTATGCATAATATCGTCATTTTCTTCTATAGCGTGGCCCTGACTGATACCTTCATACAATCATCATTTAAATCATTTATAGTTTTACCATTTCCACCAGTTGGCAAACTGTGGCTTCCAACCTCACAAAAATTGTGCTGAACTCGTTCATAAAGCATCGGATCAGAGTCACGTAATCGCAAACTTTATCCATAAATGACTTTTAAAAAACAACTTTGTCAAAACTAAAGTTTCGTTTCGACTGTGACAAATGCTTGCATGCAACAATCAATGCTTTCAGTTCTTTGTAGGAAAAGTGGCAGGCTTACATTACCGTTTACCACTTTTAATGCCGAATCGCTCCACGTAACTCGAGCATAATCCTCTCCATCTACTTTTATTCCACACACCATTATCACAGTTTCACCTTTGCTCTCTCCCTGTTGTTTCCTGTTCCTCGTCTCTGCTGCTCACCCCATCAGTCAATAACACACCATGACAGCTTATGTAACATGCCAAGTTCCAACCAGAAGTCAACTCTCCTTGATCTGCAGCCTTTTCCTTCTCCTAAATGACTCACTTCTGTTATAACACTTCAGCCGTTGCGAGAGACACAGCGGAGAAGGGCGGGAGGAGGGGTGGCAGACGGAGACCTGACATCAGAGGAGAGGAAACGCAGAGTTAATTATTCATACCTACTGCAGCAAAAAGAGAGCTGGAGAGAGAGAGAGAGAGAGAGAGAGGGGTGGGGGGAACAGAGGGACGTGGGGATACAGAGAGATAAAGATAAAGGGGAGGGATTGACCCACATGGGAAGGTATTCCTAGTGCAGCAATGCTCTGTGGGAGCTGGGGCTGTGCCACCCCGGGGCCATGCGTGTGAGGGAACTCCTCAATGAGCGATCAGAGGGCCACAGAGGGAAACGGAGAGGGAAGGGATATTCATGAATTCTATATGAAAACTAGCCCGTCGGTTTTCTTTCGCTTCCTTAACGCACTTTTGCTGTTATCCGTGTTTAATTCACTTTTCGCTTTCCCTCGAGTCCACCACGCCCTTCGAATGTGAATACAGCAAAGACAGGAAGTTTTATTTGGAGAGTTCACAGGGGACCATCTCCTTCAAGGTGTATTTATGTGCGTGTGTGTAAATGTGTACGATGTGCCTATGAAGGAGGGTAAGTGTGAACCAGAGTACCCCACCCTGGAGATGTCTCATCCCAGAGACGACTAGCGCAGAGAGCACAGGGCTTCTCCATTCAGCTCCGGCTCTCCCCAGAGACCGGCTCACTTTCATCTTCTCGTTTCCTCAGGGTGCCCAACAACGAACCTCTGATAGAGAAAGCAGGGAAGAGGAGAAAGAAGAAACTTATGCCCAGGATGGGGATGAAAGTTTATGGAGTCCCAGCTAAGCGGTCAGCATGTTGTTTATTGAAGTTGCGCGTCTCACAGAAACCTTTTTGGGGTTTTTTCCTTTGAAACCTGAGGTTATGAATGTGAAACTGAAAAAGTTTTTGTTTATATTTTTGCCTTAAAGATCTCATACCCCTAAAAAACCTTTTCACACTTTGTCACCGTACTACCACAAAGTTCAATTAAATTTATTGTTTTGTTTTTTTTCATTTGATAGACTATCACATTAAAGACAGTTGGAAAGAAAATAAGTCCTGCTCTTCAAAACTTCTTCTAAAGTGTTTCATGCCACTAGATAAAAATAAGTGCCAGGTCTCAACTAATATCAGATGTAAAGGACTCAGAAGTTATTTTTTTAGACATTTAGTGAACAAATAGAAAACCAAGAAGCATGGAGCTCGGCTACTAGCCTACTTCACAGTTGTGTTGGTCCGTCACATAAAATAACATTAGAATAAATTCAGCGGATGAACTGACGAATAGCGCTGCCTAGCATCGCAGCAGCAACCTTTGAGGAATAGATTAAAGCTGGGCATATTATCTAAGATTATCAGACGATCATCTGCTGCCTCTTTATCGATGGCAAGAGTGAGGAAGAGGTGGGAATGAGTAGGAAAGGGTCGGACTTTCGCCAAGACGCCTTGTGCCAGGTGTTGGACAATGACGGGAACAAAAGAGAGAGTTGAACGCAGCACTTCAAAAACTTTCCCTTTTCTATTCTGTGTGAGCCCTGCCTCATCCACCGCTGAGCCTTTCTTCCTAGCCGTCTTTCCTCTCTTAATTGCTGCCTGCTGAATCCCTTGTTCTTCCTCCTCATCCCCCCTGTGTTCTGCTTGTCTCCCTCCACGGCTCCCTCTGTCCCTGTCTATCTTCTTCTGCTTTTTTTTTTTTTATGTCATCCTCTTGAAATCTCTTCCCCTCTTCTATTCCCCCATCAGTCGCCATCCTCACATTTCCAACTCTCTCCCCTCCTTCATCCTTCTCTCCTCAGCTTGCCGTTCCTCTGCGATGAGACGTTGGCACGACGTTTATCAAGGAGGCAGGCGGTTGTCACGGACGCAGTGACTAAACTTCCGATAAAATCAATGTTTAATTCAGATGACTGCAGGCCATTGACAGAAAAAGTGTGAAGCCTTTCATCTATAAAAAGACTGAGAAAAATGGGAGGATTGGGAGAGAAATGGCAAGATTAGTGGAATAGTCATCAGTTGAATCTATGACAAGGAATCACCACCAGCCCTCAGTTGAGACCTCTGCACTACGAGAGGGAGCACATGTTGCCTTACAAAAAATATTCACACTCTCACACTTTGACTAGGCCAATTTGACCTATTAGCTGTATTTTAACTTTCACCCTCGTCCTGATCTTCTGCTGCCTCTAACAGATTTTCTTCAAAGATTGTCCTGCAATTCATCCCTTTTCGTCAAACCTCATCATTTTCTCTGTCACTGATCCATCTATAGTAAAAAGTAGATATTGCCACTGCATTCATATTCTATAAATTAAAATATACATCTGAGTCTTGCTTTATCAGACTAAAAATACCTTTCAAACATAACCTTTAAGCAGGTCAAACAAACAGTTCCGCTTTTGTTTTTTTAATTGGCCTGAAGTAATATTCTAATTTTAAATGTCTTGATGTCATTAATTGTATGTGGGAATAAAGGCTTTCAAATCTTCATAATGATTTGAGTAATCTCCATAATGTGTTCTTCTTACTGCAGTGAATGGTATTCAAAGCTTTCTGCTAGTAAAAAAAACTCATTTCTTCTTTAACAATTTAAAAATATAAACACTATATATTTAATTTAGTTTTAATTGTAATGCCATTCTTACTTGAGTATCCAAATCTGTCAATTAGCAAACTTTCCTACCTGAGCTGTTGATCTCTGCAGCTCCCCCAGAACTACAACCCACATCTGTTGGTTCAGGTCAGATTGTGTCAAGCCCAAACCCCGTGGCTCCAATCTAGAACTAGAACTGATTTTATTAGCTTATTATCAATGCTCCATCTGTATAATGCTCCCACCGATCTCACTTCACATGCAATAAAGCACAGCAGCAGAAACGACAGCTCATCGCATTACTGCACTTGACGGAGCTATTTTGAAGCACCAAGAAAACTTATGGCACTTTCTACATCGCAAAGCTACGACGAACCACGTATCGAGCACACGCAGCGAGTTCCCACAACACTTCACTGACTTGAGGTGAAGAAAATTATATGGCACGGTCTTATAATCCATCTGGTTAAGCTGGAGAGAGCTCACCTGCAAACATCCAGATGGAGCTTAAGGAACTGCTGCGTAACAGACACTCAAGGCACAGTTTTTCCCTTTCATCGCTGACATAATGTCCCAACCCCACCTGGAGGCTGCTCAACTGCTCCACGTTTGGGAGCAAGCCTGCATACCTGTGGAAGGAAGAAAGTGGGGGAAAAAAAAAAAAAAAAAACTGCCTTAGTGATGCGTACCTCCAAATTATTCAAAGTTTCCACAGAGCAGAACTTTATACCAAACACTGAATCCCATCAATGGCAAGAGAACCACACAGATACACTAATCATGAAATGAAGATCAGTATACAGGACAGGATGAATGAATATAATATTTGTAGGGAAAAACAGTTTTTTTTTCTCCGTTTTTCCTGTTTGAAGGTTGATGTTTCAAGTTTTGCCTTTTTGTCTCGAGTTCAACTGAACATGTCACAGCTGTAGCTACTGAAACATAAGGAAACATTTCTTTATTAATTAAAGGAAATGCAATTTCATTAGAGAATAAAAGAACAATCTTAACCAATGTCAAATTTTTATTTATAATGCATCAATTTCCTTCCAGCTCAAAATTAAGAAAATGACTTTGTGTTCGTTGGTGTGCCTCATGAAATTTTTTGTAAAGTGCACTGAAGATGTAACTAACAGGACAAAATGGAAACAATTCAAGCACAATACACACTCTGGCAGGGATTGTTAATGATCTCTACTTTTATAGCTTTTTTTTTTTTTTTTAAGTCATCCGTTTGTTTCCTCCTGACATTAAAGAACTTAAGTTTATTTCTCGCCGCACAAATGATGGACATGCAAATTGACTGCGGAGTAAGGTTGCAAAGCTCTTCAAGCTCATCTGTCAAATATAAAGAAACGCAAGTAGTAAGAGCCATTTATTTAAGGTCACAAACACTTGTGCACAAATGCCCATACGCATACAATACCATGCATGCAAAAATGCCAAAACAGATGCATGCGTTTGTCTGGAGAACGCCACTTGCATGAGAAGATCAACCCTTCTGGCTCTGAGCTCAAATGTCAGACCTTTACCCTTTTAGATTTGACCTCTGGTGGTGTCCAGACCTGTCAGTCGCAGACAGATATGTGCTGGAGACGAGAGAAAGAGGGAGAGAGGGAGAGAGAGAGAGGGTGGGGAAGGATGGAGGGGGTAAAATATAAAAATAAGATTAAAATGCCAACACTCAGATCTGCTGGAGAACAGATTGAAGTGTCATGCTGGGAGAGGAGAGAATCTGTTCCCATACAGGTGGCGAACAGAAGGTGAAGGCTGAGGGGAGAACGGGGCGAAGAGACAGAGAGAGAGGAGGTGAGGAAAGAGCAGGAGGAGGAGGAGAGGGAGGAGAACTGTTACTACTCTTACATAATGAATGAGGCGAGAAGCCACAAATTTGCTGTAGAGGCTTTATTCGTTTTACCCAACTGCGGCCGGAGATCATGAACCCGCCACCCTTATGCGCCCAAGCATAAAATCAAACCAATTTACGAATCAAAAACCAACAGTTAACGCCATGTGTTTTCATGCCTCGTTTTTTTTGCTTTGCACCATGTGTGCAGTTTGTGTGAATGCGTGTGTGTGTGTGTGTGTGTATGTGTGTGTGCGTGTGTGTGCGTGTGTGTCGGACGTGTCGGCATAAATGATTAGCTAACAGGCAACTCTTGAGAATGACAGGTGACCACACTACAAAGATAGAGATGTCAAGCTTCGCTGGGCGGGGGGAGGACGCCCGGAGTGATGAGTGCGTCGCCGCAGCCCTTGTCACTTCCCATTAGCAGCCCATACACACCAACACTCAGGCTGCGAGTGTAATTAATTCATTAGTCTGCTTTAGAACGGGTGTAAACGAACGTGTGCGCATGGCTGTGCATGCAGCAGTGAATATTCACGTGTGTGTGTGTGTGTGTGTGTGTGTGTGTGCGTGTGTGTGTGTGTGTGTGCGTGTGTGTGTGTGTGAGGGAGGGAGACGAAAATGTGTGTGTAGGATGAAAGCTGACAGTGTGTGTGATGGCATGCTGTGGGTTAAAGCAGCAGGGTGCCGCTGCACACACTGAGACACACATTACCCCTCTATACATCCTGTCACCACCACTTACGTGTCGCAGATTACCGACTGTGTACCGAGAGTTTATGAGAGCAGGTATTTCACCCGGGACGTGCTGACAACTGATTAACCCCACTGCCGTTCAGGGTTGTGGCTGCTTCCGCTCTTAGTTACACTAACCCGGTCAGCCACCATTAGGACGCTCCGCGGTGATTCATTTCGGTGACGACTGGCCTTTTTTCTTAAGTATTTATCAGGCTTTCCGAGCTTTCATTTTCTTGTCCTTGGTAACATTCTCTTTACACCTATTTTCTGTAAAATCTCTGACCTTTTCATGGAACAGACAGAACAAACCAGGGGAGAGGCTTGCTTGGCCCCTTGTCTTCCAGCCCATTAAGTGTTTCCATCACATTATTTATTTATTTATTTATTTTCCAAGTAACAGTACAAAGCCCTAGAAATTACAATTAAATGTCAAATTTGAGAGCTTGGACAGAAAATTGGTAGGGTGTTAGCATTCAGGGAGAGACATTCTCATCTGGCAATTAGATGCAATAGATTAAAAAAAAAAAAAAAAAACAGCTTAGTTTGAGAGACACGTGACAACAATTCACTAGTACAAATCAAAGCCTAAACCCTGTTTAGGTGTATTGCAGACCAATCTAAATAAATTACAGGATCATGAAATGGTTCCGTTTTATTTTCCACTAATTCAGTTCACAAAGTAAAACTCATGAAGTGCAAAGAATAGGTATATGCTTCCTTCCAGATTAAAATGTTTTTTCTTTAAAAAAAAAAAAAACATTTCAGATAATCACAAAAGATTAATTAGTACTTGCTTCCTAAGCCTAATGACTCGTTATGCCACTCCTCATGGCAAAAGTTGCCATTAAGGATTTGTGGTAATTGACAGGAAGTGTTTAACGGCATTACACCAACAAAGTTTTGGCCTACTAGGCTTTGCAGAAATGCTTTAATTAAGTCACCCTCAAACAACATCAAACCTGGGCTTTGACTAGATCACTTCTGATATTAATTTTATTTTATTTATTTATTGTTTTTGAGTCAGTCCTAGGCAGACTTGCTGATGCGCTTCCTGTCAGTTGGGGAGTTGGACCAAACGTTTCAGCTTAAGACGACAAACTGATGGCCAGACTTTTTTTTTTTTTCTATTGAAAAGTGAATTTCATGGTTGAAGAAAGTCATCCAGTGCTGAAGCAACAAAGCAGCTTTTTTTTCTGAAATGTCAGTTTATGTCAGACTCAGCAGGACTTCCAAAGGTCCTAAGGACGACATTTCTGCTCATTCACTTCCTCATTATTTTGTGAGCTCCTGGGTGAATGCGTAGAGTTGTTCTTCTTGTCTAGTGAATGTTCATCGCTGTTTGTTTGTTTTTGTTTTTTTAATCCTCACTTTGGCTCTCACTATGGTCCACCAGAGTCTGCAGCTCTTGGCAGACTGAGTTTCATTGGTTGAAGGAAGTTATCCAGATGCTGTAGAAACAAAGCAGCCCCACATCATCACACCATCACCAGTTTGCGTTGGTGATGGTGTGATGGCAACGTAAGTGAATTCCTTTCTCATCCTCAGGTGTGATGTGTTGCTTTTGAGATCATTTGTACACTTCGTGTTGTCAGACAGGTTCTGTTTAAGTGATTTTTGATTCTTCAGGCAGCAGTCATGCCTGGGTGTGTAGGTATTCACTCCACTCTCCATCTGGGTGCATGGCAAAAACAGAACCAAGATGACCTGACATAATGTGGTTAATTACAGTCAGCACAACATTTAACAAGAGAAGCAATTAATTTAGCATACTTGGATAGCTGTTTTCCCTTAATAAATGCAATCATTTCAAAATGTTTCAACATTTAATGGTGCTATAAATGAAACCTTGAAACAACAAATATGCAAAAACAAGCAATCTGTAATTGGGTGAAGACTTCTTAACTTCTTATCCCACTAACTCAGATTTGAGGGTGACGTCCCCATTTCCTGAAAGATGACAGAAACGATGTGCGGACCACGGCGTCGCTTCGTAACAGAAACAAAACCTCTGTGTCAGATCCAGGTCTGCCCAGATACCTGTGGGCGGTGCTTCACAAGTGAGGCCGACTAATCTGAGAGCGGGCTCTGACCCAGATCTCACTGAGTGGGAACCACCCCGACCATCTGTAGGTCTCCACACCCTCCCTGGCACCTCGCACACACTCGCACACATTCTGACACTTCACCTAAACCGGCGCCGGAAAAGGAGAAATCAGAAGGAAGGAGATCAAAGCAGAGAGAAAAACCGAGGATGTGTCAGAGGAAGAGAAAAATATCTCCAGTCGTCATTTGCTGTATCATCTAGAAAAGTTTTTTTTTTGTTTTTTTTTTCCCCTCAGCCGATGGTCTGGAAAGCAGCGTCGCAGGGCAGGCGGGCAGCGCGGTCGAGCCGACCTTCTGCAGCGGCTGGGTGGGAGGGCAGGAGGAAACCCTACGCCCCTGCCCAGGCCTGCCGAGAGGCCATCTGGACCGGGGAAACACATGCAGAGTACCTGGCCAGACCTGGAGCTCAACTCTGACTCACGATCTCACACACACTCACACTTATGCACGACACATCGACATGCATGCGTGCACAATTAGACCCACGCACGTTTTATTTTGGACACTCGAGCAAACGCTCCTGCATACAGAATCATTAACATTAAAGCTGTGCTGTCACATATTTGCTGCTGCAGAAGTGATAACTGCATGCATATCAACATTTATGATGCACAAAATGTATTTATTTTTTTTTTTACGATATACTGTATGTAGTAGAATCAAGACTATATCCAGCTCGAAACTCCCACTCAAACCCACGCACTCTTCCCACAGAGGCACTCGTCAGTCTATGGTGATGTTAACGTTAAGTCCCCCCGATTCAGACCGCCAATGAGACTTTTGCATTTAGTTAAAACAGTTTCTGCCTGTGTTGCTTTGGAGAGTGCTACATTTGGTTAAAAGCCATTATTATGGTAATGTGAGGGTGCTTGAGATAATAGCAAGATGAGAGCAGCTCGACTGCCTGTGACATAACAACCCTACTCTATCTATCTCTTCAGCTTCTTCTCTCTATATATATTGTGTTCGGCCCCATCCTCCCTTTCTCTATACTTCTCTCTCCCTGACTCACCTCTATTACTTATTGCAAAGCGTTTCATTTATTTATTTATATTTTTTACCTGCTTCCTGCAAAGCTATTTAGTCATTAAAATGAAACATTACCATGTGAGAGCTTTAGCTGTGGACACGTTTCGATTATATTTAAAATTCTTCCTTCCTATATATTCTAACTACTGTTGAAAATTGGGATGTTCGAGCGCCGCTTGAACTTGTCCACAAAACACAGTAAACCCCTTTATTCTGCTGACTCTAAGCAAAACGCACAATCTAATCTACTGTCTGAAAATTAAATGACCATGGCACAAATTATGGCTGTCCACGTAAAATGACAAGCAGCCAAAAAAGAGAAGCAACGTGTGGAGAAAAGCTAACAGTGGGCATCATCCTGAAGACACCGATACCATTAAAAATATAATGGCAGCGGCATCCCACTGTGGGAATGGCTTTCTTCTCACAAAGGACAGGGAAGGTGGTCAGAACATAATTGCACTCAAAATATCTTTTTTTGACTATAATTGTAGCGCAAAGACTCAAGTGTGAATATAATGTTTAGACGAAACAAAATGAGGAATAAGGAGCAATATGGTACATGTGTTTGCAGCCATTCAGAAAAATAAAGGTTTGATGTGAGCTGAACGCAGATCTTTAAAGTTTGTGTCCAGCATGTGTGGGGGCGAAAATCAGCCCTAATGATCGTCTCTGCAGACCTTGTCGCGGTCTGGTCCTGTCCTCTTTTCTGGATGAACCAAACCACGCGGTGACGGACATGCACAGGACAGACTGAATAATCAAGTTGGAGAAAATGACCAGTAGGTGCTTTGGTAGGTTGTATTTCTTGACTCGCTAGAGGACGTACAGGATCGGTGTCTGTGTCTGAAAGCCATCTCAGATCCCAAGATAAAATGGTTTCTAGGAACTCAAAAGTAATAGAAGAAAACTTGGAAATTGTTAGTTGCTCTCTATCCATTTGCAAAGAGGAGTAAAAGTCTGTAGATGAGAAATACTTTGAGAGACACAGGACTAAACACTTGGTTCGGAATCCATATTCACTTTCTGAAACTGAAGAATTTTCTTCCCATCCACAACTGTGCACTAATTTGTTTTGGCTTGCAGACTCAATTCAAATAAAAGAAATCTAAATTTATGATTTTAAGATGACATAACAGGAACAAGTGCCACAGCGTGGAAGCGCCTACGTAAGGCTTTGTTCGGCTAAGAGAGTTTGTCCCAGCAGGATGTGCACGGCGCCATTGCTAGTTGCAGAGAACAGAAGATCAGCTCAGCGTAAAAGTCACTGGCAGGGGGATTTTTCAGGTCACTAGCATTGAAAAGCCAGTAAGAAATGGAGTAAGAAAGTCAAAAGAGGTAAGAACGGGAGGAAAAAGCAGAGATTGAGAGCAATGTAATGCCTCGCACATCGAAATTCCCTTAATATGATTTTGTGTTCTGTGTCTATTCAAGTCAGCTCTGATTTGGTTGTGTGTATAATCGCATCAGAGCAGGGATTTGCTCTGGCTTTTTCTCCACTGTTGTTGTGTTGTTGGATGTGTTGTTTTTTTTTCCCCTCTTATTGGAGTTGGCATCAGCCTTCGTGACACAAATCCCCTCTGATAAATTAAAAATGATTGATTCAGAGTCAAAGATGGAAGCAGCAGTGGGAGCGCGTCCCCTCTCATGTCCACGTTTGAAGTGAATTGCACGCGCACGAACGTCTCGCCGCGCGCCGCCGCCGCCGCCGCCGCCGCGCTCATAAAGCTGCCGCCGGAGACAATGTGTGAGCACCGTAACGCGTGTAGCGCATCCGCGCGTAATGCGAGGCGAAAGGATGGGCTTACAACACTGGTTTCCTGACACTTTTAAAGAACGTGAGAAGACGGCAGATATCCGACGTGTGAACCTCAAAGCCATCAGTGCGCATTTAATGCTCTGAGATTCGCGTCTGTGCCAGCGTCGGCTAAAAGCGTGAAACTCTGGACACCCCCTCCAAAAAAAAGTGTGAAGATCTTACCGAGAACACCAAGTGAACTGCAAATACCTACATGAGCTCAATTACTTACATTTATACATCAACACACGATGTGCAGGCCTAATTAAGTGAGCATATATGGTTCTACTTTGTCTTACATTCACTTATTCCCTCCTAAAACAGATACGCGCGCTCTCTCTTTGACGCACAGACACCCCTCGTTGTGGGCTCTGGCTCTCCCAATTAAGCAGAGGAGTGTTGCTTCGCATCGGTGTCGGGGGGATTCTGCTTTCTTCTCTGTCAGGACCCATCACAAAGGCTCCTCATTAGTGTCAACCTCAGCTGTGCCACCACTTTCTCCTATCCTCTTCCATTTCTCCCCTCTCTCCGCCGTCGCTTTGACTCTTCCTTCCTTCCCCCCGCTGAACACCTCCATCTCTCTCCCCGTTTGACTTATTCAAAAATCTTATTGATTGCTGAACGCCTCTGCGCGCGGCCCTGTTGCGTGCGCTCCTGCGAATTCCCAGCCCGGGCGTCGACAACAGGTGTGCGTCCGCCGTGCTGCTCCTAATAGCAGCGGGAGTCGAGGCGTCGGCAGCGGAAAAGGAGACGCTGCAAACGTGGCCTCATCATTAGACCGCCAGGAAATGGATGGAAGCCGATCAGTGACTCGGCACGCCGCATCACAGACACATAATGATGTTAATGATCAACGCGCCGAGCGCGCGGCGGCGGCGGCGGAGTGTAAACAAGGCGGCAGGGGAGTTGGCGTGGAGTTCAGAGATCACTAGACGCCAGCGGAGGACGAGATCTGGAAGAAGAAGAAGGCGAGGAGATAAAACAGACGATTGTTGTTTGTTTGTTGTTTCAGGTTTTTTTGTTTTTTGTTTTTTTTTTTCTCTCTCTCTCTCTCCCCTGAGCAACAGTTCTCTCTATATACCCCCTCCACCCCCTGCTGCTCCCGCGCACCTACATCCCCATTATCACCCCTGCAGTCCGACACCATCTCTTATTCCGTCTCGGTGTGCCTCATTTTACTACATAATGAAGAAACGGAGCTTTGACTTCAAGGTAAAGGTTACAGGAAGCCAGATTGGGATGCAGCACAAAACTGCGTCCCCCCTCCCCCCGTCTGATCCTCCACGTTGCTCTGACTTGCTCTCCTTTTCTGCACAATTTGGTATCAAAGACATGATAATTAGGCTGAACAGAAGTTCATCGGGCTTCTATTATATTTTTTTTTTCTTATTTAATTAATGGTGTATAATAACGACACAGAGTTCCTCCAATGCTCTTTCCGACTTCTTGTGTGTGCGTGAGAGCCAAAAAAAAAAAAAAAAAAGAGCAGGGAATAGTGTGAACTCGCGCCTGTGCATGCATATCTTTTAGAGCATACATAACTTTAAACCCTGAGACGCCATGCAGATAAAAGGCGCCAAGTGTCAAAAGCTCGCAAACTTTTCTCTCCTTTCTCCTCGCCTCCAACCCCCCCACCTCCCCTCCTCTTCTTCTCCTTCTTTCTTCTCCTCCCTTCTACTCTCCTCTCTCTTTTTCCTCTCCTCTTCTCTCCTCCCCCCTTCGTGCTTCAGCTCCCTCCTCCTCGCAGCATTTGTGGAGACCTAATGAGGACATTTCTGTCACGCTCCTCAATCACACGCACAGCTGCCAAATCCCAGCCAGCTATAAGTCCTAGGTATCTGAGACTTCTCTGGGTTTTTTTTCCCCCCCTTCATTCCTCCCCTCCTAGATGAAAAACAACAAATAAATAAATAAACAAAAAAAAAAAAAAAGACACATTTAATGCAGCGTGGTGATGTGAAGAAGAGGAGCAAGGGGGAGTATGAGAGAGAAGACTTAAAAGGGAGACACAGTGGGAACAGAGCAAGGTTGAATTCGCTAATCTCTGAGGATGCATAAAGTGAACATGCCAACCACCTTCGGCTCTGAGGGAGAAAAAAAAAAAAAAAAACTCCAATGGTTCGGTGATAAACAGGATTTAAGTTGGGGTGACAGCTCCTCTGTATGTATGCATGTGTGCTTGAATGTTGTTGTGTTTTTTTTGTGTGCGTGCCTAAGCACATTCAAATGATACGCAGCGGTGGGCATTCTTCCAGCGAGCCCCGGATGCTTTGCTTGTGACTTATCTCTCAGAAACAAAGATGGATGTGTCAGTGCGCTTATTAAAACACGCTTTTAGCCCCGGCCGCCGCTCTTCAGGAGGAAATCGCTTTCCCGGCAGCAGATTGACAGAAGAGAAAAGAGAAAACAACATCCTCATTTAGGCCCAACATCTCGGACATGATTGCTCGCTTTAAGCCGGGCGTCCCTACTGAAGATTTTTAATTGTTGTTTGCTTCTTTCGCTCGCAGCCGAGGCAGCCATGGCTGGAATCTTTAATTACCTTCACTACTTGTCCCCCATATTTCAAACAATTGCATGATTAAATGTGGTTTCTTGTTGTTTCTCCTCCCCCTTCCCCCCCACACACACACTCTCTCACACACACACACTCCCTCTCCGTCTGCATCTTCAAAAACATCACATTTAAGTCAACAATTTTCCCCCCGTTGGCTGGCTTGTTTGTTAAACTGTTGAGCTTTTTATTCTTAAAGCCACAGTTGCAACAAAGCCTCCACTTGTGCAGCAGGCAGAGCAGGCAGCCCGGCTCAGATTCAATCCAGCTTCGCCTCTATCACATTATCGCGGCGACGCGATGGTGTCAGCTTACAGAGGAAATGAAAAGATTGTTGTTGACAAATCATCGCTGACAAGAGTAGCTGAAGAGATCCCTCCAGCTTCACACAGGATTAGCTGCGTGGCATGTTAAAGACAAACACAGTGGCCTATGTGTTGCTATTTCCATCAGGGATAAAAACAAAGGCAGACGAGTGAAGTGGGGGGGAGGGAGAGGTGGGGGTCGGAGAGGAAGGCTTGTCTTAAGTCTTGGCGAGATGATGGGCTTTCTTCATTCAGTATTAGCAGATTAGACGTGTTTCATGAGCCAATCTCTTCAGATGATGTGTTGGTGTGTCTTGCGTGTGCAAAAGCGGGAACAACAAAGGAGGGCGCTTTCGCTTTTCGGATTCATAATTAAAGATGGAAAACAATATGGAACGGGAAAATGTTGTCATCTGTTGAGATACAGCCTTACAGCCATGTATCTGCTTCGACTCTTATCTTCTGAACAGACTGTCAGCTGAGTTTGCATTATGCTTGATCTTAAATAGATACTTTATTCATGAACTGCACAGTTTAGCTGCCATTTGCACTCATCATCGCTGCCAGTCCGGTTCCTATCATCATGAAGTAAAAAAAAAAAAAAAAAAAAGCTGAATATTCAATGTATCATTGTTTAACCAAAGTATCTTCCACTCTATAAAATAACTCTCGCCCTGTGGCTATGATAAAGCTATACTTTCAGTCATGCAACAGTAATTCTTTGGTTTCTTCGTCCCCGTTTTCCTTCTGATGTCTTGCCAGAGTAATCGAGGTAATCTGGAGCACGAGAAGGGCGGAAAGAGAGGAGATGAGGAGCGTGGAGAATAGACAGGAAGGTTCTGCCAGCGCATAAGATCACAGCTTATGTAAGTTCACCTAAAACTCCTTAACTTCACCTCGCACACAAACTCCTGGGACTCGTCCGGCCAACGGCTTCCAGTCGGCGCTTTGGCTGGCACGTAAAGCCGTCTCCCAATCGGAAAGCATTGCAAATTTTATTTAATAGCGTTATGGGCACGCAAGGAGCTAAAACGTGCATCTTCATTGGTTATTCAAGCATGGCAGACATCTACAATTTTAGAACCAAGTGAATTTACCCAGCAAACCATGAACCCAAGACTTCCAGAAATCATCTTATTTAATTATCTAATTAATACTCTCATTCATGATAGTCATTCTCCAATACTGAAGCCTTGTCCAAGCACTCCTTCTTTTCTACAGATTCTCAAATTGTTGACTGTGAAGAAATACTCATTCTTCGCTGAAGGAGGCAGCCATGACGCCTTCATGCTTGACGCAGAGAGTTTGTGTGCTCAGTCCATGGCTTTTTACAAGGTCAACGCATTGCTGCGCTCTTAAAAATGAAGAATGTCCGATGATTAAAACTGCAGATGGTTATAGTGAATCGATTCATTCATAGAAACAATGAATCAATGAACAGAGATGAGGTCAAAGGTCTGGTGTGGAGAGTTGACAACATCCTGGCTGCTCAATGTGGATAAAATGAAGGACATGATGGCCAACATCTGGAGCTCACAACCTGAGCATCACCAGCAATATGGTAGATGTTATCTCCTGCTTGAATGCCATAACATTAGTCTGAAAATATGGGCCAATTTATGAGGAAACTAAAAACAAATGTCATATTTTACAGAGTTGTGGCTGAGATATTATTGTATCGCCGTTTGGTACTCCAGCTGCAAAACTAGAGCACATTTAGATGTCATTGAGATTGTCCCAATCTCCTGTTTCTCTATTTCAGAGCTGTTCCAGGAACTAGGAGCTGAATAATTATTATTCCTTTCTCCATGAACTCTCTGAACTGCTGTAACGAAGCAAACAGTACTGCAACGTCAAAAGCAGAACAAACAAATTAACAAAATGCTTACCTGCTGCTGACATTATAGGCACTTTAAATAACTGCACATGGACTATATTTGATCTCTTTTGTGCTTTTATTCATGTGCGTTTTCTATTGAGATCTATGGTTTTCAGTCCTCAACCTGTTGCCCCAGCAACTGGATGTCGAATAAGCGGAAGGCAAAAGATTGGTGGAGATCTACTGAATGAGTCTTTGCACTGCTATCGATGTCTAACTGCACTCTGTGGTATTTAGTAGCCACAGAAATGATAATAAATTGATTTAAATCCTACCTGACAAAGAAATCAATCTGGTAACTTACATTATGTTTTTTATGGAACACTTTTTTTCAGTGTTCCATAAAGTCAGATATCTCCAAAATAACCCCAACCTGCAATTGAACCCCATTTAATTCCAGTAATGCATCTTTCCTTAAACTCAAAGCAAGTTCAAGGAAATTATATACTAAACTATTCCAACAGTGCTGGCTGACTCCAAACCCAGGCATAAAAAACTCTTTGAACCTGAAAAGATTCTGGAAGTTGGTCGCGGTTCTGATCTGCAGCTGGGCTTGATGGTAACATTTTGAGTAAGTTCAACGCTACCCGACTTACTTGGTGAAGACAATTTGTTTTTTCTGTCAGTCTTGACAGGAGCACAAATGCACTTTTATGCATTCTGTCACTCACTCACTCCCTCGCTCACTTTTCTGCTTCCAGTCCTATGAGGACATTTATTTTACTGTTCACTTACAGCCTCGTAACTCCGCCAAGATCATCATGGTCGTACCTATACTCAGTCATATGTGAGAAATTTTTACATAGATATTCAGTTTCATTAAACTGTTACCATTTTGTAACGGTATAGTTCGAGACAGATATTCTGAAAAAAAATTAAAATAAGCTCATTGCTCTCTGCAGAAATGCACCGTTCTATCAACCAGAGCCTTGATGAAGGGCTTAGCGCTGTCAATCACACCTGTGTAAGGACTAAGAATTAATAAATAAATATCTAAAACAAGAAACAAAAACAGAAAACTAAGTCATTCCACCAGTAGTGACTTTTAGTACTGGAAATGTTGCAAGTGGGAAGAACGTCCTGAGAATGATTGTAGCGCCTGTCGTCTTTCACAGAGTTTACCATTTCCACAGAACTAAGTTAATCTAAAAAAAACTCAAAATACGTCTTCATTGTTGTTGAGGTTTCCAGAACAGAAAGAGAGAATCAACGAGTCGCAGTGGGCCACTTTGGCACTCCAAAGTTCACTGGATCACTTATACAACACAATGTTTTTTTTAATGCCTTCTTTGAAAATCAAACGATACAGAATATTTCAGTTTTCCTCAACATCCTGGTGGTGTGGCGTACACTCCAGAGAGAGTCAATGACTCTTTACACGTGCGTCTATTTGAAAGAAGAATGATTCGACTTAGCTGGACAGCAGCTCTTTCTGGAGACCAAAAAGTTCTCCCAGTTAAAATAAGCTGCAAGAGAACGCGCACCGCTTCACCAGACCGCCACCGATATCAGCTCATGATAAAATTTGTCAGCTTTTAATCTGAATCTGAGTTTATGAGATGTAAAGTGGTGATGGATGCAGCCTGCCACCCACAGATGATAGAAACGCCTCTGTCTGCTTCCTGCCATATCCAGAGGGGACAGTCTCCAACAGCCAGCCCTGGCTCGTCCCGTCCCGTGCCCCCATGTGCCACCCTGCCTACTCGTGTGGACATCTGCCATTCTGACTGGTGTCAGTGCACGTTGCTTCTGCTTGGCTAATGGCTCCTGACACCGCGGCACCCCAGGCGCCACGCTGCGCCGAGCACTGGGCATCTCATTTGTGTGGCGCACATACAAACCAGCAGACACATTGACCTATTCCTTTGGCTTTACCGTCAATGTCAGACCGCAGCTCTTCGCTTGCTCAGCCCAAACACCTCCAGATGGACCCAGACGCCAGATAACCCCTTTCTGAGGGAAACATCAAAGAGACAAATATGTACACCGCCAAACACAGCGATCGGGGGAAGATGTGGAGTTTAACCCTTTCAGCCAAGCACCTCTGGGAAAACTTCAAACACTTAATGATGCCATGGGCAGGAACAGCTACTGATTACCACAGCAACTGCCTACAGTAGTTGCTATAGAGACAGCTTGAAGAAAGCAAAAGAAAGTCTAAACAGCAACGCAGGCCTGTTCGTGCCGCTGCAGCTTCTGACTGGAAACTTTCATAGAACTGCGATCAGCAAAAGTTTCTCCCAAACTTTTGATGCAGTGGAAAAACTGTGGGATGCATATGCAAATCAGCACATCAAGCTCCTGCAGGCCTGGATTTAAATGACTCTACCGTTGACCAACAGTAGTATGGATCCTTGGTGTGCCATCTACCCCAGACATATTGTTATATAAGTATTAGCTTAGGGGCAGCTTGCTCTCCTGTCTGTCTGCCAGTCCTCCCTTCACACTCACCTGGAGCCTGAACAACATGATGCACTTCTATTTCTGCACGCGCTGCCTTGAAGACATTTTTTTTTTATGCTTCTGTTCTCTGAAGAGAAGCCTCAGCACAAACACACAAAAAGATGAGGGGAAATAAACTACAGTTGTGTCCTGTGTTGCTCATATTGACAAAAGAAGAAGAAGAAGAAGAAGAAGAAGAAGAAGAAGGGGGGAAAAAAAGAAAGCGATCCAGTCAGGAGATTAAAAAGAGCATTGGGTCGCTGAATATTCCCTCTGGTTTCAGGACTATCAAGCCCTGCCATCTAGCCTCTATATTAGATCACTGTATACACATTATTAGTGAGAGGGGAACAAAGTGTATTTGTATGACTCCCAGGTACGGCAAGTTATGATTACCTATGGTGGAATAATTCTCAGCTTCATAAAGACAGGAGGTGTGGAGTAACATCCTGTGGTGCACGGGCACGTGTGGAGGTGAAGATGCATGTATGGATCAGGGATGTGTGCAGGACATAGGAGAGCTTTGCCACTTGAAAAGGATCCTTTTGAAGGCAATATGATCTGTCTTTTTTTTTTTGAAGTAAAACGAGGGAGGAGATGGAAGAGAAACAAGGAGAGACAAGGATAGTGTGTGTGCACTTAGAAACCTCTGGGCCTTTAACAGATTACAGCCTTATTGCTTTGAGACTATCCAATCTGACATCAGCGATGTAGCGCCAAGAACAGCTGACCACACGCACGGACACAGCAATAAAGATGGAAAGATAAATCGGGAAGAGCGGGAAGAGACGGGGGGGAAAAAAGCACATAAAACTGAGTCTTTTAGAACTAGAGAAATATCTTGTTTCGCAAGAGGTTTATAAAAATTTCGAGCGAGAGACAAGAGAGCGGGACAATGATCTCGAGTTCGAGATCGGCAATTTGTCCCCATCTTGACCTGAGTGAAGTTGGCCGCCCTCCACCTTCTTCAAATCAGACAAAATGGGTGTTAATGACTCTAGTAATGAGATGTCTTTGTTTTGAAATAATGAAATAATCTTGTTTAACTGCAGAGCTCTGTTGCATGGCTATTCTCTCTCACACACAATGCGACAACGACACTGTTTTCCTAGTTTTTCTAGTGAATGAACGAGAGGTGTGGTACATGACGGTTGCCAGTCCACCCTATGGCAATGCAAGCACACGCTCATAAGGGCAATGTAGAAACCAGCTAACCTAACAGTGATGTTTTTGGGCTGTGGGAGTACCCAGAGAGAACCCAGGCACTCGCTGAGAGAACATGCAAACTCCCTCCAGACAGATTCCAGATCAGGATTTGAAGGAAATCAGAAATAAAAGGATAATTCATTATAAGGGTCTTTACATGTCAACTGTTACTTAATATCATAAGATTGGCTTGACAACTTAGATACTATGACAACTAAGGCACTTATTGAAAAGGTCTTTCTTTGTTCTCCCCTGTAATTCCAGTTATTGAGATGCTTTAGACTGATTTTTAAAACTTCTCATGAGCAAAAGTTTCAAACAGAAGAGACGTCTGACCCTGAGTTTTTCCGGCACTCAGAGTAAAGCTTTTAAATATCACCTGAAAAGTAGAGAGTGGGAGACAACCTAAGGAACGGAAGAGAAACTGTGCTGAACTGAAAGGCCACATCGCCAGAGAATCGATGTAGAAAAGATTGAGAAAGATTGTATGAGCAGGAGAGCGTTTAAAAACGCACAAGGGAGGGAAGAAAGAGAGACACCGGAAGGGGGCGTGGATCTGAGCGACACAGAGGAAGTCCCGTCCATCGCCCCCTCAGCCCAGCGACAGAGTCATGAGCAGAGAGGAGAGCCTGGATGCTGGTCGCCACCCACAGAGCAACAGTAACTAGGAGAGCCCTTCTTCTGCCAGCCTGCCTCCCACTCCACATCCAGTAGCATCCAGCACCTTTCCTCCCACCACACTCTACTTACAGGCTCTACTTATTACCTCACCCCCACACACACACACACATACACACACACACAAACGCATCACACCCAGTATCACTCCACACACTGGCATACCACTGCTTACTCAATGATGAAGAGAACGGATTGGAAAACAATCTGGGCACATACCGTTATACGACACGAAGCCGAATCGCTGGAGGCTCCTCTGGCGTTTCAGGAGTCGGTCTCTGACGTTGCACTTCTTGCTTATTGTTCTGCAAGCAGGGGTACTTCGCAGTTGTATTAATTTTGTTACATATCAGATCAAGCTGACTTGCTGTTGGAAATCACGACAAACAGGAGATTTTTTTTTTTTTTTTTTCGGTGTCAGGAGGAGCTTATTGTATGAACTCAAAGATTTAGGATGCACAAAGATGTTTTAGTGAAACATATCAGATGTAAGAACATCTTAGTCTTTATATATTGGTACAGTTTATCTCTATCTTGAGTGTTTTGTACAAAAATTTTTACACTGACTCACCTGATCAAACTGGACAGATACAGATTTTCCCTTGGAAGCTACAAGGAATACATCAAACCATAAGGACCTCTCTGCACAATCGCTGCACAAATGTCCACTGTTGAGCCTTGTTTAAAGATTGCAGCATAAAATTTAGACAAGCTAGTGAAATACAGAGAGAACATAATCTGGTCCAATACGACCAAAGCATATTTTAACTGATCGCTGTGGCTGGCAAAACCATTTAATTAATCATTGGAACAAATCACTTTTTTCTGGCTTATAGTTGAAGTATTAACAACCTAATTGATCCTTCATTCACCCTTTTCTTTCTGATAGTATCTTTCTCGAGTCTCTTGAGTGGATCATCCAAATGAAAGTCTGCGGTTTGGCAAGAAGCAACAAAGACCAGAAGAAAGATAAAACATTTGACACAGAGGTGAATCTTTAAACATGGGGGTAAAATTGCTCCATGTAGAGTAAACGTCTCTGCAGGTCACAGGCGTAACTTCTCGAAGGACTGGTGTGAACATGTCCCCACCAACTTTGGCCTGACTGTAAGGCATTCACATGTAAGTTTTGGTTTCATTCATAGGAGTAAAAAAGAAAAGGCCTTCCAGTAACTGTGGGTGCGTCACCCCTCGCCCCCCTCTCCTTATCGTCCCCTCCAACTTGCAGCACAAAGTTACACCCTTGCCACAGGTGTTTGAGAGATGCCACCAGTTCTCCTTCACATGCATCAGCTGCACAACTCACGGGCTGGTGGTGAGGCAACAGATATCGAGGCTCGTCTGCGCCCTTGGTTCGCGAAACACAGAAAAGAAAACGCTGATACGGATTTTGAAAAACGTAAGAGAGAAAGGAAGAAAGAGATGCAGGGGGGAAAGATAAGAGAAAGACACAGAGGGTTTTGAAATCCAGCAGCTTTTGTCTTTGCGAGGGATGAACATAACACAGAGACGTGGAGAGGCAGCCGGTGATGCACACAGGTATCCAGAAACGATGAGTGGGTGGAGGTTAGCCCTTGGGCTTTTCCCAGAAACCAGCAGCCTAATTACAAAAGTAAACACGCACACAGATGCACACAAAGGCTTTCCCTAAAGCTAGAACAGCTGTGAGGCTGGTGATTTAAAAAAAAAAAAAAAAAGCACCTTCAGATGATGGATCTCAGGTAAAACAAGCATCATTCACTGACCTCATTGCTCCAACACAGCGTTTTAATTCAAGCGTAGTGATGCAGTACGCTCACGTTTTTAAATATAGGATCAAACATGAGCAGCGATGTCCTCACCGAATTCCCAACTTTCTGCTGTTTGTGTTGCCGCTTGGAGCAAATCAGGACGGATTACAGGCAGGGAGAATGCATTCATGCCAGATCATTGATGCAATATTTATGATGCCAAATTGCAAAGCTCGAGTTCATTATTCAAGGAGACGGATCTCGTAGCTTTTGTGTGTGTGTGTGTGTGTGTGGGGGTGTGTGTGTGTGTGTGTGCTCGAGTGTGGACTTCAGGCAAATGTGGGTGGAAAAGGGCTTCCCCGGTGCCACAGAACAGAGAAACGTTCGCTGCTCTTATATAAACGTGGACTCAAAGGATTTTACTGTACAGCAAACACCTACACACAGTGATGCACAAACACAAGCTCCATCTAGATTCAACTCAGCTGTTCAAAGAGCATTACATAAACACAATCGAAATGCACAACTTAAATAGCTCAAGGTGGAATCACAGACATATGCGCTTGCTGAATATCTACAGATGTAGAAAACCCAGAGCAAGAAAAACAAAACAAAACAAAAAACTCAGCAAGCTGGCTTCCATAAAGTGAAAGAAACATCAGGAACTTCAATAGACTCTTAAAAAGCACTCTTGAACTTTTGTACAACCATGGATTTTAGTGGATTCTAATGAGATTTTATGCAATGAACAAACACAAAATTAGGCAGAATATGTGTGTGGTGAAAAATAAACACTGCCCCAAGACCCTGAACATCCCCATCCCCACCATTAAATATAGTGGTGGCTGCATCATGCTGTGGGAATGTTTTCCTTACTAGGGAAGCTGGTCAGAGCTGATGAGAAGATTTATGGCGCTAAACAGCAGATGTCCCCTGTTAAATGTCTGGCAAAACCTAAAAACTTGAGCTCCAAACCTGCTCAGCTGGATTTGGAGATTTCACTCCTTCACAATTCGACTGACAGTTTCCAAATGAATATCGATATGGCGGTGTCCAGCCGTGAAACGTTGTGCAGTTTGTCATGGTCTTGTTTATCGAGGGCAGTTCCGGAGAAAAGCCGCTTCCATTTTCCAGGTGCACCTTTATGACACTGACATTTCTTCACCTTCTAAGTCCAATATTTACTACTTTGCACCCTGTCAGCTCCAAAGGGAAATATCTCTCCGAAGCGCCTCTCTGCTGCCGCTTGTTTATCCTCTCGCTCCAAACAAAAGCTGTCTGCTGCTTGATGCAAGTCCGGTTGTATTCAAATGTGTTTTAGATTGTTTTCCAGGTTTTGAGTTTGCAGAGCTACAGTCATGAATATAACATTAAAATAAAAGTTAAACAGATGTCCCTCAAAAGGCTCTGCAGCTTTATATAACTAATTCATGCACACAGAGTTAAGCCCAGAGTGAGTCATACCCTTGGAAGATATAGATAGAAAATATTTCTTTTTTTTTTTTTTTTCAGCCAAGATTCTGAGATTATTTTTTTAAAGAAAGTAGGGAAGAAATGTCTAAGAAAATACAAACATAAAGGGAGTTTTTTTAAATCAATTTTTATCATTACAGCAATTAAACCAATGAGCTCCAAATCTCTGAGTTTGGACATTCCCCTTTCCATCACCCTAATCTTCAGCTCCCTCCACAGCTTCGCTATTAGGTTCAAGTCAGGACACTTTCAGCATCAAGTTAACATTGATTCCAGTCCAAAGAAACACGTTAACATCACAGAAGGATTATGGCCAGACCTATGAATAACAATGGGCTTAACTACACACACCATTACTTAAAATGCTTTTAGTTAGCTTTTACTTTAGTAACTTTTGCCAAGATGTCACTATAATTTTTCTTTGTTTGTTTCCCATATGCATCATGTGGGGATGGGATTTCAATGCAAAGTGCACACTCTGCCACTGAAGTCATTTTAAGCCTTCGCTATGCCGAGGTGAGTGAATCTTCTTCATTGTGCAGAGTGAGCACCTTTTTAGTTTAATAGGAGATTAAGTTGCATAATTATCTGGCCAGTAAGGTGAGCATCTCTGAGTTGTGAGCAGACCAATATAAAACTGGATCCAAAGTTTATTCATGTTTTATCTGTAATTCTAACAACTTTAAAGACTGAGTTCATCCTTTAAGGCGTGGGTTACCTCATTAGCATAAGTGAACAAGGTTACATTTAAAACTGATATGATCTTAACAACAAATGCAACAGGCAGGTGCGAGTGCTATTCTTCTCCTGCTCTGGGTATAATTCACTACAATTAATTTGCTGCGGCGTCCTTGGAATCTGGCCGTCATTGTAGATGAAATGTGTTGTGGTGTAGGAAAAACAAAACAAAACAAACAAAAAAAAACCCCTCTACGCTCATGTTTGTGTGTGGATTCAACATGCAAATGAAATGCCCCATAGTAACACCAGCCTTATTAAAACACAAATGATGTTCATTGTTAATTATGCTCCACTCTATCTTACATTAATATGTATTTATGTCATAACCAAGTACAGTATATCCCTCTCTGTAATCATCTGCTACTTGACCTCTCTCACCCTCATCACTTCTTAATTTCTTAACCTCGTCTTCACTTCTTTCTTCTCCACCCTCCTCTTCTCGCTTCCTTCATTACCGCCTATTCAGGCCCTGGGGTTTTCTGTGTGTGTGTTCACTGGCCTGAAATGAGGAAATAAACCGGTTTGTTTGCAACCCTAAACACAGTAAAGTCTTCCAGATGAGAATATGAAGGCCTCTGCTCCTGCATCCTGCAGAACGTCCATGTTCGACCTTTTATGTGGCAAGATCAGACAGCAGACTCAAAAACTGACAAAACAACATTTAACCAAAAATGAAATATATCAAAATGTTTTCTTGGTGTGTGAAAAGTGTATTTTTTTCCCCCCCCAATGAAGATAATTCCATTGTTTATATTAGTTTCATTCAATAGAAAATAGTTATTTTTTGAATCAGATTATCTCAGGTTTCTTGTTGTGGCTCAGTGCTTTGATTATGTCACTAATAAAAAGTTTTCTATTGTACTTGGTTTTATTAAATTGAGCATTTTTCCATTTCTATTAGGCGAACTTTGTTTTGTTTAGCAAAAAACAACAACAACAACAAAAAACAGTGAAATGCAAAACGTTTCAGTGACTTAAGGATTGTGTTTCCCTTTTCTTTCGAGGCCTTTAAAAATAACTTTCTAAGTCAAACAGCATGAGTAAAGTCACTTCCTCATCCAGCCGTCATGATTACCTTGTGATTAGGAGTGGCAGATATCTATTAGATTTTGGTTATTAATTAATTAAAAGCTCAGATCAAACAATAGATAACACATATGATAAGTTATATAATTTTGAAAATATGTCAGGTTAGATTGATTGGTTAGTTCAACCACTAGTTTTTCTTCATTAGTTGGTTGATGAATGCTGTAGTTTGGGTTTTTACTGGCTAATAGAGTCCCTGAAAGCTTCATTTGCTTGTTTACTGTTTGCTTTTTTCCCATTGCTTCGTTAGAAGTGGACAGTTATTACAATTGTTTAAATATGCTGTTTTGGGATTTGTTATTTTGTAATGATTGGTTCGCTGGTTTTGTTAGCTGGTTTTGTTGGTTGGCTGTAGGCAGACTGGCAGGCTTATTGGTTTGGCGTTTTGCTTCATTTTTTTTAACTGGTTGGTTGCTTTATGTTTTACGTGGAGAGGTGTCTGCTGCAATCAGATAACAGAAGAGACATAAAAAAAAAACCACACATAAAAACAAAAGACCAATAAGAAGAGAATTACATTTTTCCCCTATGATGTAATATCACAGAATTTTATTTATGCAGAGTTTAAGTACGTTTGACTCACTTACATACCTTCACTAATATTGAAAAACCATCTGCAGTCTTCATCTGTAAATAAAATAAATATTTTTTTTTTTTTGCATCTGATGCTTTAGCACAACGGAGACAGAACATGAATCCGTTTCATTTGCGCCGGTATGTGTGGCAAAACTCTAATGAAACACCATCATAACACAAACACCGTTTTGTACAAAAGATGAGCCAAGTATGTTACAAATCTGCCAGAAATACTTGACAGATGTGCCAATACAAGCAAGTCATTCATGGTATTAAATTAATTTTCTTATTAAATATCCAGGGCCATGTGAGAGCTGGTGCCCAGCCATGAAATGCTGTTTCCCTCTTGGCACCGGAAGAAACGGGAACCTCAGTGTGGCCTGTTGTTGAGCCTCCCTCTGTGTACGCCACTCGCCGTCGAGAGAGAGAGGGTGTCCTCATGTCTGCACGCCCGTTAAATCACACACCACACCTCAGTCTCGGCCAGTGGGCCCCCCGCCGCCACGCCACCCAAATCTGTGTCGGTTATGTAAAACGTGGGGCGAGGAGTATGAGAGAGGTCCCTGGAGAGCAGCGTTCATCATACATTAAACAGCACCCCAGGTCTGACTAAACACCGGCTCATTAATAAGTAATGAAGGCAGCGGTTAAAAATAGATCCCCCACAGCTCCTTCCACCCCGGTTCTCCCCCGTCTGACAGGAGACTCTCCACGCGGGGAGCAGCGGCGGAGGCCTGTCCTGAAGTGCTCAGAGCCAAACCCGCTCTGTTTGGGATCAGCACCATGGAGAGTACCGCTGTAATGGCTCACCAGGTGTTCTCTCAATGCGAGCAGCCGACGAGCTGTAAACACAGACTGTGACGACTGCAGACGTGCTCCGCTTGTGTTCTTTTCCCCATCGTTCATTTTACTCAACCTCTTTCTCGGAATCCAGGACTCTCTCCCCTTCTCTCTCTTTATCTCATAGTTGACCCCCGTTTCCCCCCCAGTTTTATCCATTCAGTTAATATAGATTTTACAACTTCCAGTCTGTTTGTTTTCGATTGAAGACAAACGCACTGGAAGCTAGCTCCTTTTCTTTTCATCAAATATTTCAGTGCATTTTCAACCTCGCCGCTCGAGTGAACTCTTCGGTTTCCTCTGCTCACCATGTTCCTCTTTTCTAAAGACCTCTATCCGTTTTTCTGTCTGATTTAAGCTACAGGACTATTTTTTACTCTTCCCCCTAAAGGCCAGATGGATTTCTTTTCATGAGCCTGGAAGAGAAGAAATATGAGCAGAATCTGAAAACCTGCAGTGAGGATGAGATAGAAAAAGGGGGTGATGGGTTGAAAGCAGCAGACGCTTTGGCAACCTTTAGCTCTGAGGCGGGAGGGGAGAAAACACAGAGTCTAACTCCACAAGTTCAGTTCAGGAAGATCTTTAGGTCAGATGGATAAAACCAAGGATTATATTGGACAGATGATAATGGAAGCATAGGAAATGTGAAACTGAAGAAAAATTCGCAAAAGAAGAGCTCAGACCCCGGCGTTCTGTTCGAGTGTGTGAACTTAACTGAATCGATTATTCATGTGTTAGAAAAGACTGGTCGACATTCAGATGTAAAGCCATCAAATAACTTCAGGCAAGAGTTGGAAATCTAATCTGAATGATACAGAATGAGAAGAAATGTCAGATTTATACATGCAAAGGTGGCAGAGACAAAACCTGAAACCCTTAATTGTGAGGAAGTCGAATGTATGAATATGTATGAATATGCACAGTCGTTTTTCAAACACTTTGAAAAATGCTCTCCTTCCGTTCTCCTTCAAAAGTACAAACTAATCTGTGCAGATCGAACACAATAAAATACCAGAAAGAGCTCGCTTTCTATGAAACTCTGCAGAGTTGGTTTGCAGATCGAACTTGTCTTGTAATTTCGACCTTTGTCTTCTGTTTTTTAGCCACACACTACCCCACAGCCAAAGAACGTTTTTTTAAAAAGCGTCAAAGTCCAAAGAGAAAATGTTAACTTTTGAAAGTTTTAGGATCATTAAAAAAAAAAAAAAAACAGGAAAATCTGGCTTTTTGAAAAGAAATTAGAAAAAACAACAGGCATGAGTCAAGACGTCCGCACGGTATTGCATGGAATCAGAGCGGCGTAATGAGGGTAGTAAATGGAAGTAAATTGAAGAACGAACAATTTGGAAGTTGTCGTTCACAAACTGATCATGAAACCGACGCAGCTTGATTTCCAACGCAGCTGCTTTCTGCAGTTTAGATTGCAAACATCGCCACATTTCTGCTCCCGTCCAAATTCTCTGTTCCGTGAACATTTCCAGGTAAGTTGGTCAGATGCTGCTGTGGACGCCTGAAGGCTCTGAAGGTCAGAGTCTCCACCTCTGGTTGGCAGCCAGTTGTCACTCTGCCCGGCCAGGTAGAGCAGGTGAGGAGGTTTTAGAGAACGCAGCCAAAAATGATTCCAATAATATTCTCATCCAAAACAAGACAAACGACCCCAAAAAATACAAAATAATAATGATAATAATAATAATAATAAAAAGACAGCCAAGAAGTCGGAGTGAGAGGAATGCAACAACTCTGCTACTGTAGAGCGAACGAGGAGGCTGAGGACAGACAAAGGGCAACAGGGGAGGAAGGAGAGACGCAGTGGAGGTTAGGTACTGTGGTGAAGATGGAGGAGCAAAGTTGTGAGCGGAGGAGAAAAGGACCGAGGGGTGGCGGATGATGCAGGAAGGTGAGCCAATCGTCCTGCTCACTTGACCCTTCCAATTACCACGGCGGCGGTTAATTAGCACCAAGGTAAGCTCCAGTAATTACCACATTGTGTCTCGGACAAGAGGCTGCTCACACAGAACACACACACACACACACACACACACACACACGCAGGCACACAAATGTGTTGCTATGGATACCTGCAATCCTCTCCATCACTTTGCCCCGCGAAGAGGAGGAGAGAAACGAAGATGGAAATAGATGAAAAACATGAGAGGAGATAACGAGAGCAGGAACAGGAAGCGGAGAGGAAAGGCAAACAGAAAAGCCGCGCAAAGTCAAAGAAAGTCGGAGCAGAGTTTTTTTTTGGTTTGAAAGGCGCCGACTGATTCTAGTGCGTCGGCCCCGGTTAACAACTCCTGCTGTCGAGGAATGGCAGATGAGGGAAAACAAACTGATCATCAAGTGCGCAGGTGCGCTTTGAGAACCGAAGACAAGAAGAGACACGAGTACCACTTATGAGCTTAAAAGAGGAAACGCTGCGATCTTCTTGCAATTACCTCCTTGACCTTATCAGATATCTTCAGCCGGTCTCATCGGCTGCACCTCTTCCGCAGGCTCTGATACGAGCCACGACGCTGCAGCCACTCGCACCTCTTCAGAAAAAAGGCCGGGGTCGTGGCACCGTGACCCTGACCCCTCACCTCTGCCAACACCTGTACCCCCGTAAAAGCTCCGATTCTGTATGCGGTGAAACACACTCGTGCACGGGCACACGGAGGCCGAAACGTCGCCCCGCTTTAGCTGACATGTTGCATAAGCTGTCCAAAACAATATCTCTCAGCACTAACGTGTAGCAGAAGCAGAACAGTAGCCGCTTTTCACATCCTGGTGGAAAGAAGTCGCTCTGTTTAGGTAGAACGGTTTCATCTCCCTTGTTTTGCTCGAGAAGAAAATAATAATAAAAAATAGAGGATGGGGGAAAAAAAATGTGGATGAATATTTCTATGAAGAAATGCAGAAATGCGAAGGTTTTTTTTAATAATAGACGATCTGCTCTGCAGTAGTGAAATGCTTTAATTCATTTAAGTTTTTTGTTGGTTTTTTTTTTTTGTTTTTTTATATATATACTTTCAATTAAAACAGATATCATGAATCCAAATGAGCTGCACGGAGTTGCCTCCTCCTCCAGATGCTGCCACGCGCCGCAAATCAGCCTCCGCACAGCGTCTCTCGTTCTTTAAAGGTCAAATAGCGCCATCAAGTGTCAAACATCAGTACTGCGCCTGTTTATGCCAAATTGGCAGAAGGACGCTATAAAGCGCTTGCATTTATGCCATACTTTTCAGTGTCACCGGTAATTATTTGAAATGACTAATATATATATATATGATATATATATATATATTAGATAAAGAAGGTTTAGAAAATCGTCACAATGTGATCAATTGTATAATTTGTAGAATGGCAAAAATTGCGAAACAGGAAAAAAAGAAAATCTGACTTTTTTTTTTTTTTAAAGTAGTTAGTGGATTTTATTTAACCATTACATTTAAAAAAAAAAAAACGTGGGTTATAATTGTGTCTTTCAGCAAGATATCGATTCAAGACACAAAGCTAAATCAACAGAAATTGTTCACCAAATACAAAATCAATTTTCATTCACGGGGCTCCAGCCACCACAGCAGGAGAAACAATCAAAGATCACTCTCGATGCAAGTTTGTAACATATTAGACACAAAATGTGTACAATTATGCTACTGCAAAATCATTGCAAAAACTCTTTAGGACCATTAAACAGTTTGCGACTTATAATCTGTTGTTTGCATGAAATGTGACATTTTATGCAGCTGAACTGAATAGTGTGTAGAAGCTATGTAGCTTTTCTTTTTTTTTGTTGTTGCACTGTTTACTTAGAGACAATAGTGGCCCAAAAGAAAAGGAAAATCAGAAATTATGAACACTCAACAGAGCTCACAAGAAGTTGACCATTTAAAACAAAAGTAAAAGGAGAACATGAAAGTATAATGAAGATATTTTTCATCAGAAAGAATTTTTTTTTTTTTGACAAATGATAAATTACTAAGATACAGACAATATTTAAAGACGGGAGCGGCTGAAAGAGACTAGTGTAATGTTTTAATAAAGATGATGGAAAGAGATTGCTTGGCAGCAAAAAGAATTTTAAGAAGTTTATCCTCATTTTCTGAAAATAAGTCAGACTAAAGGGACTGGATGATTAAATACATGTGACTGTTTGACTTTCTGTCTTCAGGTTTGTTTTTTTTGTTTTTTTTTTCACAAATTAAACTTTAAACTAAATGGAAAAATACTCTGATTCCTCACACATGATCCATCTTTTTAATGGCCTTATATAAGCATAAACATCTGCATCACTCTCCACATCAGCTACTTCCTGAAAATTCCTTTTTTTTTCTTTAATGTAGTTCTTCCTTTAAGTTCTTAGACTTATTGATTTTGATCATGACCTGTAGAGGTCGCCAGTTTGCCTTTTGTTTGTGAAGCCAATGTGTTCATTTCACCCAAAATGCATCAAATCCACCTGGACAGTTTATGTGAAAGCAAGACTTATTGTTTGTGAAGGCATTTGCTCCTGTTATTTTCCATCTGCGGAGCCTTTGGTGCCATTTGGAGAACATTACAGTAAACGGTACATATTGCCTCTGAACGCACTTTGCACTGTTTTTATATGTACATAACCAACTCTAAGGATTGGGATCAAAGGTTTCCTGTTGTGGAAACTGTAGGCGTTACTTCTGCTCAAATATCATTTTGTATTTTTACCAAAACCCTACACATGATTTCATACTTTTACACTCACTAAAATCAGATTAAGAAGAACCACACTCTTTATCAAATACATCTATATATTTTTTTACTTTTGAGTAACTTTTTGGATGACTAGTCTTTATTTTTCTGCTTGAGAAAAAAAGAAATTCACTGAAACTGTGCTACTCTCACTTTCAACAATATTTAACTTCAAACATTCATGTTTCTCATTAGGTGAAGTAACTACAGGAGGGTGGAGGAGCCATTGTACTCGAGTACCATTGTGTCAAAAATATTACCTGAGAGAAAGTAAACGATATCACACCGACAAATATTTTCTTCAAAACATAACTGAAATGTAACTAGTCATTACCTACTTCTGACTATATATCAGCTCTATTAAATAATGGGATACTGTGTGCTTTGTTTTGCTTGTGTCCATGTTCTTGTTAGGACTTGCAGTCATCTCTAGAACATTTTTACTTTGAGCACCATTTCTTTTTTTCAATGTGTTGGACTCCGGTATAATGTAGAACGTTAGCAAGCATGAAGAAACAGCTTGGATGCAATCATGATAAAATAACTAGGAAGCAATGTGATTCTGCACAGCTCAGTAAATTTATAGTTGAAACTTTCTACAGATTAGAATTAAAAAAGAAAAATTAAAAACACACCCTTTCCCAGAAACACGGCGTAAGCAACGCTGCACGTCACATTCAACCACACTTTAGCCCTCAGAGCTGGATTTAATTTCCTTTATTTTGTATTAATAGCCATTTCTTTACACATGAGCGACCTTTTTGGAAAGCACTGTCCCAGCAGATACTCTGCTGACCATTTCACACAAAGCCTCTAAGATTTGGCACAAACAAAATATACAAATTAGCATCTCTGTATGCCACACTAATAAGAAACAAAGTGATCAACAATAAATATGACACAAGATAAAAATGCAGCGATAAAATGAAATGTCATTAAATTATGTAACCCCTTCAGAGCAAAAATGTAGTTTATTTTTTACTTTGCCATAAAATACTTGAATCAGGCTGATAATATTCAAGCTTCAGTATTGATATTAAAGACTTATTGGAAGAGATGATTTAAAAAAAAAAGGTTGCAGAGGAATCCTCTTAATGAGCTAAAGTCTGTTCTGATAAGGCCCGAGATTCCTCTGTTCTCAGTACGTCTGATTTGTCAAGGCCAGGACAGGAAGTGAAGGGAACCGAGGCAACAAGCTCATGATGTATGTACAGTCAGGGTTATTTATGTGCCCCATAGTTACTGTGGAGTTTGTCTCCCCCTATTGGTTAAATCAAGTGTAAACAAAGAAAAAAAATGTACAGCATCCAGAAAAATCCATGCAGTTTGTTGGGCTACTTCAAGTCTGACTGCTCCTCCACATCTGCATCTACAAAGCCTGGATCGAAAATCCAGCCTTTGTCCTGGTTTGACAGCAAGATGCAGAAATACGCCTCCTCACACGTCCGGGTACGACCGTAAAGAGAAAGTGCAGTTTCCCCCTTCAGCAGTGAAAACCAGCCGTCGCTGTGGTGGAGGCGGCCGTGTCACGTTACAGCGACTCGCAAGAGACGCATTCGAGAAACACTCAAATTAGAGGGAAAAATACTAAGAATGGCGTCCCAATAAACAAAGTAAGTGACCTGAAAGTCACTTAAAAATGAAATGAGAACGTGAACATATCAGAGCCAGGCTCAAATTAAACTGTATTTAGGGGACAAAACAAAAAGTGTAGAATAAAACAGTCCAAACCATTTCAAGGATGAGAGTCTGCAGCCAACTGTATTCTAGCTGGAACTAAAGGACGCCGACAAAAGCGTTTCCGCTGGTCTCAATAGCTCCGTTTCAACTGGAAACTCCTCCGTCATCGCGTCGTTTTGCATGGCTAACCGAGGACTCGTGGTGCTGTGGCCGAGTCGGGATGAAGGCGCAAACTGTGTCTGAAGAATTCACCTGCAAACGCTCGGCATCGACAGCCAGGAGACAACCCAACTTTAGGAAACTAAAAGCAAAGAATGGTTTATTTAAACAGCACTGCTATAAATAAAAGCAGCCTAAATCCAAAAAGAGATCACACAGCCTAAACACAAATTAGACCTTGGTCTGCAGGAGTGCTTCTGAGCAGATGACTAACTTTAAAACAATTGAAGAAAACAGCTTAAATTGCATCTAAACTGCCCCTAAACATTGACCCAGAATATGCAACCGGACAGTTAGGCCGAAGCTTTCTTCGTGACCTGGAAAGAAAGAAAAAAAAAGAAAAGAGAAAGAAAAAAACAAAACAAAAAAAAAAACGCCATCCGCACTTTGCTCTAGAAACCAGCAGCAGTGACAGTTTCGGTGCTTAATGTGCAAAGCCAATGTGTTTGTGGAGACCCAGCAGGAGGGGCGGCAGGCTGTGGGTGGAGGCGGATGAGGGGTCCGGTGGGTGAGGACAGCAGGACTCAGGGAGGCGTCTCTGCGTTATTAGTGGTGGTCTTTTTCTTTGTGACCTTTTTCACTGTCTTGGTTTGAGGCTGGCAGAGAGAGGGAAGAGCGAAGAAGAGCTCAGTTAATCAACTGAAAGAGTGAAAGAGAAACAAGCAAAAGAAGAACCAAATCTTTAGAGGCCCTTTTACACATTCAATCCCTTTTCAGACTGAACCTTTCAGAGATCTGAGGCCTTTTTAGTACATTGTTAAAAAGCAAAAATAGAGAAGTTCACTACAGATTTTCAGCTGATATGGACCAAAAACCAAAAAGAGGGAGGATAAGTTCAATGGATGAGCAGATAGAAAAGGTAAATTGACAGACGGACAGAGAGATGGATGGAAAGGACGGATGACTGGATGGACGGACAAAATGAATGGCTCGATGGACAGATAGATGAGCGTCGCATCAAACTTACGGTTTAAAAAGTGGAGAGAAACTTACAAAAAAAGTGTAAAAATTCAAATACTTTTTCATGTTTCACTGTTTTTTCATGCTTATCCAGACATGAAAAATACTTTCCCAGACCGTTTCTGAGCCGCCCTGAACAAGCAATTTAAGTTGAAACATTTGTGTTTTCCTTAGTGATTCTATGATAACTGATAAACCAAAAGAATCCTGAAAACTTCCTAGACAAGCTACCTGAAGTGTGTTCTTACCTCCGTCTTCACAGCTGCTACCTTTTTGGTTGTCTTGGCGACGCTGGCGCTCCGTTTGGGACCTTTGTCTCCCAGATCGTCATCCGAGTGTTCGGTCCTCGTGTCCGATTGGTCAGAGCCGTGTTGGGACGACGCGTCATCGGCAACGGGTGCTGACGAGCGGGCTGGACAGAGGAAGTTAGCTTTGGGTTTCACACTCACATCAGCAAACTATACAAAAGAAAGACCCGTTTCTGATTTCTCCTTCTACCAGACTAACTACGTCACCTTGTTTATTTTAGAATGAGGGGGGGAAAAAAAAGCTATGTTCTAGTTCTAGAAACTTGCTGGGTGTCTGACCGATATCAGACAGTCCAGTAGCTTCAGCATCTCAGTATTCAGGACGACATAAACAGCAGTGAGACAAAGAGTCCTCATTCTGAGCCTCTCTTCCTTCCAGAATCACATGACCCTCCCCACTTCAACTCCCCTCTCTCTGGACTGCTTTATTATCCTCCAAGTCATATGACTCCTCACAGCCCAAATACGACTCGCCCTGCTTTCAATGAACAAAGTCCTTAAAGTCACTCTCTAACGCAGTTAATGCTTGCTAATATTGGTGAATGTGTGCGCCACCTCCTGCGCTGATGGGGCGTTTGTGGCCTTACTGTGGCGAGCCGAGGAGCTGCGCGCCCGCGGCAGCGTGCTGGACCCCGAGCTCATCTCGTCCATGTGCTCTCGTCTCGTCCGAACCTGGGCTGTGTGCAGGTCCAGCTCGTCCTCTGTGTTGATCAGGGTCAGGTCCTGCATGCTGAAGCTGCGCAGCTTGTCAGAGAGCACACCCTGGCCCTGGGCATCATGGGAAAAGAAAATGGATGTTAAGAGATGAATGCTTCTTTTCTGCCTGTTCAGCTTCTGTAAAGGAGACACTAAAGTTGACCAAAAAAAAAATGTTATTAGCTACTTTGCGTAACCTTGCAGCATGATTCACAATTATAAGAACCTCTGATAAAAATAACCCAGAAAACCTTAAAAAAAAAAAAAAAAAAGAAAAAAAACATAGGAAAAAGGTTGCTATGGTGACTTTAAGATGCAATCTCTTGTTTTACCGCCTTTACCATCATCTTCACTGCAGCACGAAAGATAAACATGGTGAGAAGATAAACTTTGGTTCATTTCAACACTTCTGACTGAAATGAAGACAAAGGTCAGTACATCAGCTGATCTCTGTGTTCTCTTGAGAAATAAACCACATTTTAAAACACAAGCTGGGAAGAAACCCAGATTCTACATGCAACAATATATTTTAAGAAGAACAACAAAGACAGTTCACCGCAGACCGGACGCCTCACCTTGGTGGCTGCGGTGACGGCTGCGTTAGCGGCGAGGTTGAGACCCCGTTTTCCGAACTTCATCATGGTCTCATAACTCCTGTCTTTGGCCTGTGCGATGTATTCGTCAATCTCCTTCACCCAGCAGCGGGAGCAGGAGGATCGACGAGAAAAAAAAAAAAAAAAAGTGACACACAATACAGGGTGTCGGGATGAAGAAACCACTCGCGCAAAAGGTGCTTGAATCAGACACGAATATTTTAACGTGGATGTCGCGCAACAACAAGACGTCTACCTTTTCTTTGTTGGAGAGTGTTGGGTGGACAAACTTGCGGTAGAGAACGCTGGAGCCCTTGGTGTAGGGCGACAAGAGCCAGATCACGAAGGCTATCTTTAGCTCAAAGTAGAACGGAAACCTGAGAAAAGGAATAAAAAGTTGAAGCTTCAACAATAGGCTGGATTAAAAGCTTCTCCTGTAGGTGAGCTCACAACTGAGATTAAAAACTCTCAGACAGGAAAAGGAAGAAGTGGGCCTGATCTTCCTGCAAAACCTAAACCATCTTTGTCCCATAAATGTTTAAGTACTTCATTTGTATTTCTTTTATGTTATTATAGCTACAAGTGAAAGCAAACATAAACACAAGAGGTGCTGCAGCTTGTATCCATTTTTGTGTGCATTCAGTATCTAATCAAAAATTGCTCATAAAACCTGACAAGATAACCTTTACTTTAAAAAAAAAAAAAAAAAAAAAAAAAAAAAAAAAAAAAAAGATGCCTGTTCAATGAATAAAAATCTTTGCAAATGTTTGGAAGCAAAATGATCTGCATGGCTGCATAAGGCTCTCAAGGTGATGTGATCACTATTTGTGATTATTGTTCTCATAAAACGTTTGCAACAGACCTAAAATGTCCATCACTTGTGTAAATATGACACGTTTGTACCATAACGCATGTGTTCGTCTTCAGATAAGTACTGCGATTTCTGAGTTGAATAACTGTTTTTCAGGGAAAAATAGTTATTCATGAAAACAAAAAAAAATATGAAATAAAATTTGAAAAAAGCCAGTAAAAGATCTCTGTCTGAATAAATCGCATTCAGTGTTTTTGCTGGGATTTCCAACACTTTAACTCGGATTTCATTTTAAAATATGAATAAAAAGAAAATGACCTCTCTAGAGTTGCTAGAAATACATCAACCAGCTTAATTTCTCCTCTTCTACTGTAATAAATAAATTAGATGGATAGAGATAATGAATTTAATCTTATGATAGAAGGGATAGCTGCCTAACCTAGGTGGTCTCTCTTTGAAGTACCTACTTTGAGTTAGTTTTAGAAAAATGTTTACAGTTCTCCCTGATACCTTGGAGCAATTTTCTGCACCAGAAAAAAACTTCAGTAGTGGTTTCTATGAAAAGCAGCAGCTGGCCGCTTTAAAAAACAAAAAAAAGCAACTTTGAAAAGAAGATTGAACTAAAACTAACACGAGCACTTCAAACGTCTCGTCATGCAAAAAGCTCGTTATTTGTTACGAGCTTTGCGGGCATGTCAAGATCAAGATCCTCGCTCACCATGACAGGAGCAAGTCTGTGACCGTCTCCGCTGTGCTGAACAGGGCGAATACAATCCAGTACATCATCCATTTTACCTGCAGAGACAGACGCGCAGACGTGAGAAACGAGAGAATATCGGAACAGCGGCGCATGACAACACACGCGTTGGAACGCGTGACGCAACACAGAGGTTACCAACATGCCAAAGCTGAGCGGCGAAATACGTTTTCATTCATTCACATCAGATAATACTCACAAAAAAATTTAATTACTGAAGTAAGTTTTAAAACCAGGAAAGGAAGGCAAATTAGCATTGATGAAAAACACCAGGGCTCAGATTTAGTGGCAACATCAGCGCCGTAAACCTTTCTGTGAAGTGGGAGAATAAATGTGGATGTTTAAGAGCATTAACGGGAGTCAGACGGACGTGAAGCCACATCAAGCGGCTCGTTTAATTAGTCAGATGGGAAGGGGAGGGAATAGAACCAAAACATCAGTTTGAAAAAAAAAAAAAAAAAATGGTGTCACCCTCTTTCCTCTTCCTCCTCCCATCACTCGCCACTTCTGCTTGAGCAGCAGTCGAGGAGTTGCCATAGTAACCTGCCAGGAGGAGACTGTGCTCCAGTAGAAATGTAGGCTGAGGGCCATCTCCTCCTCCCAGCCCCCCACCCCTCTCAACGCCTACTGATGCAGCGATGAGGTAAGCAGGAGGAACCCCATTTAGCTGCCATACAACCAGCTAAAGGCAGAATGGGTCTCTGCAGCCCTTTTTGTTGGGTTCCCCTAGAAACGCTTTTTAATTCATTAGTACCAGCGTACTGAGCCCCGACTGGATTCTGTTTTGTTTTTTAACGACAAAACACAAACACAGGACAGGAGGGAGACACACAATTAATAAATGCAAAAGTAAATATAGCTCGTTTCAGCCTTTCGCAAGATTTCAATGTCTGATCGTCACATCTTCTAGGTCTACAAAAGATTTAGTGAGGTGGAAATTAAAAACAACATGGGACCTCAGATTGCGCATGTCTGGGTGTTGACCATTATTAGATCATGAGGAATCTGCCAAAGAAGTGAGGTCATCTGAAAACAATGGTGACCAAACCTTTCAACAATAACAATGTCTCAGAAATCTGAAAATTGGTTGAATAAACAAGCGTCATCATCAATCAGTTAAACTGGGATATAAAAACAAAACATCAAACAGTTTCTCTGTTGCTTTTCACTTATTTGTAAGTTTTTACAAATAAACTTTTCGTCTCTTCCAACATATGTAGCATAAATTTGCTTTACCAAGTCCAATTTGTCATTATGTTCCGCTATTAGGCTTATTAATAAAGTGGGATGTTGTGAACCAACTAATGAACATTTTATTCAAAGTAAAACTGTACAACTTAAATAAATTACACATACAAAAATACAAAGAGCACTGAATAAATGTCTTCATTCTGGAAGGACTTTAAGGTGAGAGAGAATTCATGTAATTTGCAATGCTTGCTAATGTTGGAGCATGCTAAAGAGAAAAGTATAGTAAAATCTCAATGTGTTTCAGTTGTAATAATGTCACTGGATGAGATCAGCCTGACAACGTTAATGTTACCGTAGATGTACGTATAGATCGTGTTACCATGTCTATCTGTAATGTGAGTATGTGTATATACGTACATGCCTGTTTAAATATAAATGTGTGCATACGTATTTATGTACATGGACAACAGATACACTCCACTATTGTAGACTGCTGAGAATATGAATAAGGTAGGCAAGTATAAGTCTTAGCTTCAGCCGATTCCTTATTCGGTAAATTATTTGGTTTGTAAAATAGTGTTTTATTTTGTTTCCTTTTTTGTTAACGTTGTAACTTTACCAAAATAAAAGTTAATTTGAAGCTGAATGTGTCATTTACAAGATCTGGGATTTGCCTGCTTGTGACCTTAATAAAAAGGTCTTTACTTCCCATCAACAGTGTGATGAAAAGGTTTGTGTTTTTTGGGTGGTTTTTTTAAACCCCATTGGCTTTTTATGACCAAGCGCAACAATGTTTTAGCAATTAAAGAGAGAATAAAACTACAGTTTTGCTTATTTGGGTCCCACAGTGCACTATCATGTGAAAGTTATTCTAGTCAGAAATCTTTTTGTAGATTACAAGGAGAAAAAAAAAAATAAAACATTCAAATAGCTGACATTACATTAAAAAAACAACAACACTGGAGTGTCATTTCTTACTAAGCAACTTCGACCTATTCCGACCTAAACCCTAAAATGTTACTAGTGTACAATAATAACTCTGAATTTGGGACGATGTCTGTAAAAAAGAGCAGGCAGCAGCCGAGGGCAGAAGCTGCCAGGAGGGAGAAACGAACAGAAGGAGGTCAAGAATGGCCCCGCTGCCACTCGATGACCAGAGGTGATAACTCACATATTCCTTCACGTTCTTCGTTTTGACAGCCTTGTAGGAGGAGTATGCTGGATACAGAGTCCCAAAGGCGAGGCTGCAAAAGAAGAAAGGAGCACCGGATCAGTGTGAGGAGATTCATCAGGAGAACATGACCTCAGGGGTACGGATACCCACAACCAGACACAATCAAGGAGACGCGTCGTGTTGGCACTGAGCTTATATAAACAAAAGGCGGCTGCTCGTTCTGCATCATTTGTCCTACTTTTACTTGAACGAGCTCAGCCTTTTTTTTTGCTGCTGAAAACAAAAAAAACACACACAAAAAAAACAGGCTGCACCGACAATCTGTAATGGAGATCACACAGTCAGGAAGAATGCAGGGAGATAAAATGGAAAAACACACAGATAGGTCTGTCAAGGGTGGAAGGCCACGTGTTGGCTCGTGTGCAACTCTGAACTCACAGAGCTGTGTTTTTGATGTGCATCTGGTTGCACCCTTTGTTCTTTGTGCGGATTTGCGCTGATGTGACATATGCTAAACGGCAGACACAAAAAAGGGCTGTCACCAGTGCTGGATTAGTCAGTTCTTGTGACCTTTAAATCTAAGGGATTGAATGTGCAGCAGACTGAGACTCGGGATCCCAGTTTGAGCATATTTATCATTTCTCCCCCTCGTTACAATCTCAGATGTTCTGTCCTATATACAGTAGAGTCTGAGTGCGAAGAGACTCGAAGCGGACCCCAAGGATAGTGGGTCGCCTGAGCTGTCTCCATTTCACAAGCTCACCTCACTGTAGATATACAGTCGTTCTCTTCCGACTCAAATGCGTAGAAGCTGTGTTGCCTCTTCAAATGGTTTGACAATTTGCAAACGTATTAGTCCTGTTATAGTCACACCAGAAATGTTAGAAAATATTCAGAATGGAAGCTTTTTTTTTTCTATTATTTGAACAATGAAATTGAAAATTGTGCATCATTTTCCTTCCAGCTGCCCATTATGCGCAACTTGGACGTGATTCGTCTAATAAAATATGTTGAAACGCGCAACTGCAACATAAAAAAGCTAAAGCAGTATGATTTTTTTTTTCCCCCTTTGCAAAGCATTCTGCATGTTCAAAGAGCTAAATAAAGAAGAGAAACAAGTCGACTGTTTGAAGTGCTGAAACTATTATGATGCATATGTGGTCATGCTGCCTAATCATTACATGACTACCTGAGGCACAGCGGGGTGGAGGAGCCAGCTGGAAGCAAACCGTTAGCAGTGTTATTGTTATGTAATCCAGGAATATTTATAGGAAGGATCATTATTTCTGTACCAGAGGCCCCTTTAAATCCTGAAGAAACCGTCGGTATTATTGACATGTAAGGAAGGAACTAAAGCCAGACACAAGCAAACTGAGCTGCTGCCGAGACAGAAGTCGGCTTTTAAATGTGAATTCTATGAATCGTCAAACTTGATATACTTCGAAGGTTAAGCTGATTAAGCAGCGAAAATTACCAACTGATAATTATAAAAAGGGGGTGAATATTAAAGTTTGCATTTAAACGCTGCACTCTAACTTGACTGACCGATCTAGCGTCTTACCCCACAAAAGATATTGTTTTGATCACTTATGCAAGGCCATCTATTTAATAAATTATGTCAAGTGCATGTGATGAAAAAAACTCTTTTTTTTGGTGAATTAGAAGATAAAAATTACATTTGTGTTTGGTCTATTTATTTCATTTGTGATCTTGTTGAAAACATGGGAGACTATGACCTCTGCCTAAACCAAGCGAAGTCTGCAGAGACATATAATCGTATTTCCTTACAATAGATTACTTCAATCATTGGTTATCAAAGTAGGTAGAAACTTTGACCCCTGTCTTGTTACAAGCTGATATGTGGTCAGTAATAAATGACCAAATCCCCAAAACCACAGAGGCAGATTAAAGGTTTGCAGAGTAGAGCGGGTCTCTGCAGATTCATCTCAATTCATTAATTTATTCACTAATTCAATTCAGAGAGGAAAACGTCTGTGTTACATAAATTTATTGCACATGTTCAGATATTTGACTTGTTTATTTTGATGAATAAACAAGTACGAAACCCAAAAAGTTTGGGTAAATAAAAACCCTTTCTATTGGATCTGAAAAGATCCAATATTGAGAGGTCAAACTCCCAGCGCCCTTTCAATGACAGGTCAGTGGTGGGTGGTGTAACTGGGAGGTGGGATCCCAGGCAAATTCGGGCCCCAAATTCTCTTGGGCCTGCCCTGGAGACACATCAGGATGACTGAGGCTGCTGGCTGTGGTTGAGTCATCCACAGCGTGGGGATGTGGTGTGTCCAGGTGGAAGAACGAGGCCCTGGTTTATGATGCCACACAGACATATGTTCACCAAAAAATAAACAACTAAAACACAAATAAATGAATTAATCCACCTTCACTCAGTCAACATGGAGTTCAAGGCCACTGAAGGCTGTTTTGTGAGTGTTTACTTGTCCGCAGCGAGGTTTGCATGTAAATCAGGTTGGCTGACGAACAGCTTCTTTTCATCGACCTCTCTTTTGGTTTGTTTTTAAATGGCCAGCGTCGTTAGCTAAGAGCTGTTAGCACACAGATTGTGCTGCATCATCGCCCTTATCGAACAACACAGCGCAAGTGTTGGAGAAGTGAGCGCCCACGGCAGCTTTTAATCGGGTTTAACCAGCAGGCTGCCCACGGGCTTTTCTTATTTACAAAGTTTTAGCTGCATGCGGGCTGAAACAGACCGCAGCGGACCTTGCTGAGCATCAGACGGCGATGAATGGAGCAGCCGTTGACGACGACGACGATGATGATGATGATGATGATGCTAACGTTTTTGACCCAACAGATGGAGCCCAGCCCATACTCACACCACTATCCTCGAAATAATCCAGGACACCATGCTGCCGGATAGCCGAGTCGTGAGCCTTCTCCGCGTCTAGGAGCTCTTGTTGCGGCTAGCAGGCGGGCTCGGTGCCCCCCATTCCTCCTCCGGGGCGCGGTGTGTGTGTGTGTGTGTGCCGATGCGGGGCAGGAGGCTGCGGGTCCGGCTCGGTCCGCCACGCTGCTGCGCTGGCAGGTGAGTGAACGGCCACGGAGGATGTGGAGGAACCGCTACTGCAGTCTGCTCTCCGCCACTGCTGGAAAGGCTGGCTCTTAAAGCGGCAGCGCCTCGCTGGTTAACGTCGCTTACGTTTCCCCCTCCTCACTGAGCCCAGTGGCCTCAGGGCCGGCCCAAGCCTTTTTAGGGCCCCTACGCATAGTTTCATTTGAGGCCCCCCCCCCCATAGCAAGTTGTCAGCACCAGGTGCCTCGTCATTCCTAAGCTGCTCTGCTTGTTTGAATGTAACATATTGGCTATTTATATGTTCCTAAAATTGGCAGAAGCCAACAGCAGGAAGAGTTTGACGTATTATTTGTGTATCAACTCTATAATAACTTTCCCTTGTGCATTTGCATCCAGTTTCTATTACTCAATAATATTAAAGAAATGGTCATGTTAGCTTAGGGCCCCCTAGTGGTGTTGGGACCCCGAGCAGCCACATAACTCATATTGATTGCCTTTCAATAATCTTAAAATAGAGGTACTTAAAATTATAGTCATTCAGGTAAACTAGATTATTGAAAAGTGAATTTATTTCAGCGACGCAATTCGTTAAGTCAAACACATAGATTCATTACATACAATCTCTAATAATTATGATTTCCCACTTACAGCTAAGCACACTGTTATTATGACTTCATGCTGCCATGGTGATGTCATAATGATATGGTGTAGTTGCAATATAAAACATTTCTACCATTTATCAAATAAATTGCCTCAAACTATCAGATTAATGCATAATGCCACTGTCTCATCAGACAGTAGAAACATTTTAGTAGTTCATTTTATTTGGAATGGTCAGGAAAAGAGATTTTCTGCTTGGCCCTGCTTTGGTCATCTAGATTCATTATGCAGGCTCATTTACAGGTTGGCAACTTAATGTCTTGAAAGAGAGACACCTACATTCTGCTGAGGATTTATGTGGTTTAAATGTTTTTTTTTGTGAATGTAACTGTTTAAGGACACTTAGCGTCTATTTATAGGTCAGTCCAACTCATTTCCTCCTACACTGCACAGTCCAGTGGGCGGCAAGCTCTTTTTGTTTCTCGTGGTGATTTCCGATGATGTGAACTGGCATCTTTTCATCTTGGAAGGTCTTTTGCCAGATTGTCATAGATCTTCGTCTTCTTTCTGCGTCACCAAGAGGTTTCCAGTTCATGATAGGTGCAAGATGTGTCCAGTTGTTGTCTCTTCTAAGAATGACTCTGCTACCTAATTAGTTTTGCCAAATTGGAAAATTGGCAATATTTTGTTTGTATGAATTCTAAATTATCCTCTATAAATTTTTACTTCAACCACTGATTTTGTCAATTTCACAGCAAGTCCATTCAAAATAAATGTTGTAAAGATACATTTTCAGCACGTTGTCAGTTTTATGAGTTGCTATTTAATGTCATAAACTGGATTAAACAGGCCACTTTATTAGGTATGCTTTGCTAATATGAGGTGGTACCCCACTTTTAGGGTTTAAACCTGCCTTTAAGAAGACAGTTGTTGGGACTGAGACTCAGTTACTATGGAGACCATTGTTGGCCTTGCTTTCATGTTTATGCCAAATTTGAACGCTGCCATCCGAACACCATAGCTGAAATCTCCCTCTCATTGGACGAGACATTTTTATTATCTGTTGAGCCTGTGTGAACTGTAGCATCAGTTTCCTGTCTTTAGGATAGGAGTATTGATTGGTGTGGCAATGTGTTGAGCAGGGATCCATTGATTAAAGGCGGCATTGGTGAGACATTAAAAATGAACATTTAACCAACAGGAATCTAAGAAGCTGCTTCCAGCCTGGGTCAACGTCACGATTGGTTAATCTCCAAATGGGGTTCCTAGAAAGATCAGGCAGATTATTTTATCCAGTCAGCTTGTAAATTCCCCATCACTGCTGTTTATCTGATCTAGTCAGTTTCTCTGACTAAATAACACAGTCAAGAGAAGAATAGACAAGAGGATTGTATGTCTGGCTTTTCACCAACTTGCTACAAAACAATAAAAAGACCACATACAGAAAAGGCATTAAACAAAGACATTTTTGTAAATTTTATTGTGAAAAAAAAATCCAACTGCTAAGATCAATATATATATTGATACAATGTTAATGGCCAGTAGTTCTGTTCAGCTGCAACTGTGATTCTTGAACAATATAGCTGGAAGTCCGTAGTTCAAACCTCCTGAACAAAGACGGATTAGAAAAAAAAAAACAAAAAAAAAAAAAGGAAAAAAAAACAAAACATTGCCGTCTCTGAAGCTCGTCTTATCATCAGCTTGTTGCGTAAAAAAGATTTCTTACTCTAAATGAGAGAAATAAGAAAACTAAAAATACAAAACTTTGGTCAGCTTCCCTTGATCGGCTGCTTTGCAAATTCATTGCAGCCAGACGGCAAAAATAATCAAATCAAATCAAACTGGTTAACCTTGCTTCTAATGAAAAACATAAGCATGTCATCAAAATAAGAATGTTACCCAGTACTCACATTTTGTGATTTGCTTATATTGTAGCTGAACCTCTGCTCCGAAGGCACGTCAGCTTTTTTGCCCTCCCTTACTCGAACATTTTACATTTACAACAAAAACAAGAGAACACACTGACCTTAAATACAATGTTAATCAAAAAGAAAACAAAACAAAAAAAAAGTAAAAACAACTAGACAAGTTTAAGAGTACTGTGTAACAGCGACAAAGGAGTTCCTTCATCAAAGCGCTGATCCCTGTCTATTCCCACCCCTTAAATGAAATGTTCTTTCCCCCAAAATTCAGATCTTCACTGCCCCGAACAACACACACACAATCTGTACTTTGTACTCTGCAGTTTTCATTTATGTGTGAATATGTGGTGTGTGCAGTGTGTGTGTGTGTGTATCTAGTAGAGTGGCAATGAGGACTAAGGGCGAGCTAGTTTAGGTTCATGAGCCTTCAGTGTCCCGACGGCGTCCTTCACTGCGTGATAGATGATGTTCTTAACCTGAAGAACACGGATCAAAGAAGGAAACGTCAAATGCTAGGTGATCAACATCGCAATACGTGTGCAAACATGAGTAAAACCAACCTGCAGCTTGTCTTCGTGGTTTGTGTGAGTCGTAGAAAGGTGTCTGAACTCCTGCGTCAGTCTGAAGCAGTGCCTCACGTGCTCAGGAGACACGAAGTCCTCCGCCACCTTGATACAGCTGTACAGGTTGTGTACCTGTTAGGAACACAGCAGGAAGAGAGAGAGGAAGAGAGCTGCGTGAATGAAGGGGATACGCCTCAAACTGTTTATTGCTATAAATAAAACTGAGACCTCATGTGTCTGACCTGGTGTGGCGCTCCGGCAGGGATAAACACAGCGTCGCCGAGGAACTGTACGATGGCCCACCCCTGGACGCCGTACTCCTCATACAGTCGGCGCCGGAGCCCCTGGTCCAGGTACCAGCTCTGGTCATGAATAGGGTCGTGGTCTGGAGGGTTCTCTTGACCCTGCTCTTCTCCCACCTGACACAAGAGAGAGAGAAAAAAACAAATAGATATTGTTAAAAAGCTTTAACGAGTGTTTGATATTTACTTTATGATCACTTTGTCAGTAAGAGTATCTTGAGGAACCAGTGGGAGCTAACCTTGCGGAGTAATTCACGGATCTTCTCGGCATCCTTGGCTGCGTAGATGTGCCAGAGAGCTCCGGGTTTCTCTTTCCCCTCGTGTACCCGTCTCTTCGTCATGTCGTCCACATCGCCCTCCTCGATGGTGGTCATGACCTCTGAAGAACCAAAGAGAGGAAACAAGACAAACAGAGACATACAGAATGCCAAACATCCATCAGTAGGATCTCGACAAAAAAATATTTACATCCGAGTTCTTTCTGTCTGACTTTTTGCAATATTCGAGTTTTAAACTTCAGTTCTTAGCGATTCCTTGAACTTAAGTCATAACTTAAGCTGATTAAAAGGGTAAATTCCACATTTATTTTAAGTTAGAAAAATATTTGTTCTTTTAAACAAGAATGGTGCAGAGATGTATTCTCAACTGGTTCCTCCTGACCCAGTGGGATTTCTCAGGCAGTGCTAACTGAGTTTAAGCAGGTGCCTCTCAATAAATTACATTATCGTGTTGGTTTATTCCAGTAATTCATTTCAAAAAGTGACATTTTATTATTATTTTGTGTGGTATTAAAGCATTCCTTTCAAGTCGTTTTATTTATTGTGGGTTTCAAAAAACGTGAGGCCTCAATTCAATTCCTTAGAAAATGTTACAATTTTTAATATAAAAATGTTATGACCATGTTAGAACAAAAATCACTGGTTGAATGTTAACAGCGTCCGAAATGAGGGTAAGACACCGATGATCAATGTTTCAGAAACTCCCTGTTTTCGGTATCCAAGCACATTAATAGATAGTTGAGTGAAAAAAAAAAAAACTGATAGGGCACTGAGGCAACATTATGCAACTTGGGATTATTGAGCAGAATTCGTAAGTTTCTTGTAGTTTACCAACGGGTAAGCTGCAGCTGGATTCACAGAATCAACAGCCACACTCAGAGATCCAGTATATCAAACACATATCTTGTTCCGATTCACTCCTGAACCAGAGACGACGTCAGAGTCATCTCTACTAGCCAGAGGACAGAACAACTAGACTTTGTCTGAGTGGCCCAAATTTCATATGACCAACAGTATTCATTTGTTTCAATGCGGTTTAGAGCATCATTGTGTGTGTTTTTTTGTTTTTTTTTGCATAAAAGCAGCTCTCTTTTAGCCACAAATAAATGACACCAGTTACAATAAATGACACAATTTAAGCAGGAATAATTGCCAAGGAAGCTTAAATATCTGATTTTGTTAGAAGAGTGACAGTTAAGCAAAAGATGTTTGTGCTTTCATTAAAAAGAGGAACACTTATAGCAATCTTTAATTTAACAAATATTATCCCATTAGGAGTTTCAGGAGGTCTATGACCTAGAAAAAAAGGTACTCAAAGTCCTCCTGTGGTTCAGACTGGAGATAATGTGTGCCACTTCAGGCATAACTACAAAGTATTGGTGATTTTATTTTTATTTGGTTGCACTTACTGTCTTGTAGTGCTATAATGTCAAATACAAACATTACCTTATGTTAAAACTGTATTACAGAGCTCACATGTCAAGGAGACACTCCTAACTGTTAATATTTTTAATGCTATCATGTGCTCCATCTATGAGCAGAAATGAAAACTCGTAAGGGGATTCGATGTTGACATCGACACTAACAGCAGCAGCAGAGGAGAAGCATGAGGAGGAGGAAGATGAGAAGGGAAGAAGAAGAAACACGATGGATGCCTGCACAGACTTTCTGCTTGGTCACAAAAAGTAGTATTTGTAAAAAACAAAAGCAAATACTGTCTCAGTAACATAAAGGCATCACATAACGCTCCAGTGGTTAGTCTGTGAAGCAAGATTAAAACGACTATATGTTTTGTCAAATATGTATGTATTCTGTGGCCAGACCAGTTGAGAATCACAAAGGCAAAAGAAAATGAATGAAAAAAAAGGGCCATTTACAGACTACATAATCACATTTACTGGCAACGTTCACATCCACAGTCTACTCTTGATTTCTAGATGAAGCTACAGCCTGTTAGCATGACATTTTGACTGAACGATATTTTTGGAAAGAAGTAAAAACATTTCATTTGAAATTAGTGAGTAACAATGCCCACACTGAAGAGTGTTGTGGTTTGCACCACCTGACTTGGAAAAAAAATAAAATAAAAATCAGGTATCGGGAGTTTGCAGCTGGTGAGTAACCGGTCTGGATTCCTCAATTACCATATAATAAACTTTATACTACCCGTCAGACCATTTGTAAACAGAATGATCTACCTTTTATTTCTGCTAACATCCAAAGTCCATCTTTTGATGTATGCAAGTGTTTTTGTTTGTGTAGAGAAGGTTGCAAGGAAACAGGAATGCCAGCTCTAGATGCCCTTCGTTCATACTACTCTCCCAGTTTAAGGACCAGAGCACTGTACACCCAAAGTAAACAGGAAGAGAAACGATCCCACACCAACAGCTACAGAATATCTGAAGCCAGACCAGTTCACTTAACTTGTTTTGATGTAAACGGGAGTTGAAACCCAACCCTGAAAACAACATTAACCTTTACACCTTTCACGGTTCTCCAGAACCTCGGAAGAATCTTAACGTCGCTGTTATTTATCATAGTGACAGTTGCATCACACAGAAATTTACAGACATGCAACAAAACAAACTGAGGGATGAATCCCGGTGCTCTGGCCCCTACTGCACATACAGAAGGATGGAGCGCAGGTGTGAAAAGGGGGAGTTAGTTGAGAAGAAGGGCATGCTACGCAAGTGATACAACTGAAAGTCTACAAACCTTGATATCCAGAGTTTTCCGCCTCTGTGAAGGAGAAATTTTACCACAGTGTAAATAAGTGAGACCCACCGGAGGGTGCCTCCAGTGTCCTTTCCAAGCACATTAAGCCTGGAACCACTAAATGTTAAAATATCCTCAACAATGGGTTTTATTACAATTTTAGAAAAGCTTTTTCAAATGCACATAAAATACTATTTTGTCCACTGGTGGAAAAAAGTACTTTGAAATACTGTAGAATCAATTCTGTTTGCAACATATAATTAAGCAATAAGCATTTTTTTATTAAGTTAGTAGCTCAGATGAGGTTATGGTATCTAAAACTAAAGCAGCGAGTGTCTGTGTTTGGGGGAAAGGGACAAAGAAACAAAGTCCCATTAAATCTACTGACCTTGCTCCTGGTTTTCTTCTCCATGAGGAATGCCAACATACACCATGACATTGACAGCATCGGACACATCCAGATGGAGGTTAGTGGTTCCGACCTTCCTGTCCTCAGTTGAAATTAAGCCTAAAAACATTGGGAGAGTTGAAGAAAGAAGAAAAGAAAGAAAGAAAGAAAGAAGGTGAAAAGGAATGTGAACTGCACAGAGAGGAAATGTCACCAGGCGATCATTTTTACCATAAGCGTTGTACATCTTTGGTCCAAGATCAGGACGCACGAAAAAGTTGGGCAACCGTGACGCAAGGTTTAGACGGCCATCTCTTTTTGTGTACTCAGGCAAAGGAAGATTGTCCATCAAATCATCAAACCTGGAAAAAAGAAAGTAGAATATCTTTCAAAGTCCACTGTTTTACTGAAAGATGTATTAGCTGTTATCGACTCTACTGTTTTGCAATATAAATACTGCATATTTATATTGTACTAATTATATATTTTTTAATCAGAAAGAAATCTTTCAGTAACACTTTATTTGACAGGGTGTGCATAAACTTGATATGACAGTATCATAAACATGACATAACATCTGTCATGAACATGAAGGAGTCTTTATGATTGTCTGACTGTTCCCATGAAGTGTCATTGGATAAATAATGACATAAAACTGCAAGTTGCTCTGAAGTTGCCTTGAAAGTCCATTAAAAGTGCCAACTTTGCATTATTTTGTGAATAATGACATTAATTCAAAGTTGGTACTTTTAATGGACTTGCAAGGCAACTTCTAGAGCAACTTTGCAGTAAAAGTATCACTATTTACCTAATGACACGTCATGACAAGTCAGGCATTTATAAAGACTCCTTCATGTTCATGACAGATGTTATGTCATGCTGGTAGAGTATCAGTGTAGCGTTTCAAAGTTAATTATCATGATAACACCAGTCAGAACTTCTCTGAACCTAATACAACTAATTAATGATCACTCGTAGCAGAAATGCTAAAAATGGACAGAACTATTAAAGGGAAATCCTCATCAGCAAATCCAAACTTTGCAACCACCATAAATTGGAAATAATTATTTACCAAAAGCCAATTTGCATGGTAATATTGAAATGAACAAAATTTTAAAAACAACTAACAAAAATTTTAGAATAAAAAATATTAATATGTACATATATATATATATTTTTTTTTTTAAACAAATTTTCGCATATCCAAAATTTGTGGAACTAGAAAGCAACAGGTTTGGTTTCCTCACCTTGTGGGCATCATGTCTCTGAAGTCTTCACCTGGAGGCCAGTCCTTTAGTTTCAACACCATCGGTCTGCCGTCGCTGTCCTGCAGTCGTTCTACACTCAGAGGAGACATTAAAGACATTAAGACAACATCCACTGCATGCTTTACCTGTTCTACAGGTAGTTTTAAACTGCAGTTTATTATGAGAAAAATAAACTGTACTATTGCACTCACTGGAGATCGTCTCAAAGCCGTCCCAGAAGTCTCGCACCTTCACATCAGAAATGATGGCACAGTTTCTACAGTTGACCAGGTCTACATCCTGGTTCCCAAACTCCTCGCTGAACGCCTCGGGCCGCCACAGTTCGGATTTTAGCCGTTTATGTATTCCTGACACCAACACAGGCTGGAAAAGAACCAAAACATATCAAATCGACCTGTCAGCCCATCTTTCACCAACAGGGATGATTTCTATTTCAACTATTTTATGTGTGATTCTTACCTGTCCCTGCTTCCAGCACTCTCGGAAGATCTTCCAGTTGTTGCTGTTGCTAGGATCCTGCAGGCAGAGGAGTCGCCCATCACAGAGCCAAGAGTGTGAGGTATGTGGTTCCAAAACACTAAGACCCATTACGCCGTCTTTACGGGCTCCCAGCACTCCAAGTTCGCCACCTTCAGAGGTCACAGAGCGCCGGCCCTCTGCTTTCTTGGTCTCCACAACAGAGGCGATGATGTGATCCAGAATGTTTGGTAGGCAGCTCTTCATCTTGTCGCTCTGTATCATCAAATAATTAAAAAATTTGCTATTTTTATGAAAGGAAGGACATTCGAAACATTATTCGCCAGTAGGTGGCAGTGATTTTTTGCAATCTTGTAGGTGGCGTTTAAATTAAAAGCATCATTTCTGTACAAAGAAGATCAGAAAACCTGGACATACACTTGATGAGGTAAAAACGGAGGGGAACGGTACACTGCTCTCTCCAGGCCCCTGAGACAGCTTTCCCGGCCCAGAGTTGAGCAGGTCACGAAGGCTCGACCCCTCTGGTTTGGACTGGGTCATGCTGGGTCCGAGCAACAAGCTGTTGAAGAGCTTCGGACTGGAAGCAGGCGGCTTTGAAAGGGCACTGAGCGAGTCCAGCCCAAAGGGAGGCCGACTTTCTCTACTCATCATGGCGCGAAGTGAGCCGGATTCTGGAAGAAGAGGATCATTAAAACTGAAGCCAATTAAAGATTTCTTTATCTGACTCCTGGTTCTGCGCTTCCTACATACCCTTGGTGTCATCCTTGGCTTTCTGTGTGGCCAGGTCTGCCAGCCAGTGCAGAGCAGAACTGTTGCCCTCTCCTGATGGACGGGCGTCCTTGGCAGAGGACTGTGTGACAATACATGGAGTGGATGTACTAATAACAGAGTTACTGGTACTACCCACAGTTCCCCCACCCCCGCTGTCTGAAGGTGTTGCCGTCTGCATGCTCTCCGTTTTGATTACTGACGTTTCTGCCTCTGGTTTTGGAGTAGTGCCAGCACCAGATAAAACTGTAAGGCCACCTCCGCTGCTGGATGTAGACTGCTAAAATAAAAAACAAACAAAAATGATGCAACCAAGTTGAAATATTTTAAAAATTTGATAATAAAACAAAACAATAGAAACAGTGAGAGAAGGCAACACAGGATACCTGTGAAATCCCATTGGGGGCGGTAGGGCGGACTAGTGACTTTGTATGTCGACTAGCACAGGGGCAGTTGGCTTTAATACCCCACTTGCCCCTTGCTGCATGCACCATGTCACCTATATTATAAAGAGCTGAAGCAGAAAGACAAAAAAAAAAAAAAAAAAAAAAAATCACTCCTTGCATCTTTTTCATATCTACAAGACATAATATTTACGCAATGAGTTTATAATGTGTCAGGAAATTGATCATTCAAACACACTTTTTGACTTTTGCACTTCACTGTCTTTTGGGATGTTAAAAATAACCTACTATAAAATACTAATGTCTACTGGAATTATGTGTCCTCAATAGACATGTTGAAGGCTGTTTATTTTACCTGTTCCTGGTATAATTTGTGTTGGCATGAGGTTTTGAGGCTCATGAGGTTGGCCTTTGGCACACTTTAACCAAGAGAAAACCTCGTCTTCTGGGGTTTCGTCCACATCTAAAATGAGGTTTGCAAAAAGTCAAGCAAAGCAAGAATATTGCACAAAATAACTTGAGTGAACATATTTTTGTTCCCAAACCTCTAGTTAATAAGCTACCTTCTCTTGGCCTGTTCCTGCGGAGCCGATAGCAGTCCAGACACACTCCAAAGCCACACTTGCGGCAGACCCAGTGGATGTTGAATAAGGTTGTCTCGCATACGTCGCACATTTCTCGAACGCCTCGCACGGCTCGTTTCCACGCCACTTTCTCTAAAAAAAAACATGGAAAAAAAAGATTTCTTTAAGATCACAGACAAATAAGAGGACAAAGCTCAAGATGAGGCGTGAGACGACTTTCAGACTCACGGTGAGGTTCCACCATCATCATGGCCTCCTTCTCAGACATCACCAACTGGCAGAACTGGTCTCCCACGTTGGCCAGGATGTACTTAGATGTGTCGAGGTCGAGGCCTTCTTGGACCGCTGGTGCAGGTAACCAGAGACCCATCGCCATGGCATCGCTCTGCTGAGGACTGAGGAAGCCTTCCACACGCAGTATACCTTTACGTGTGAAAGCCAACCTGGATGAAGGCAGAAAAAGCAAAATTAAAATTTAATACCAAGATGGAGGAAACAACATGCTATCAAACCACCTCGGTCTCACCTCCTGAAGTGGAAGAAGCGGCAGGCTACATTCGGGTCATCTTCATCCTCGCTGTCATCCTCCGTGGTTCGGTACTTCCGATAACGTTCCAGGCGACACTCGCGGCACTTGTGCAAGTGAGGAGCCACGCTGATGCAGGAGCCATCCTGGAGGAAGGACTCACCAGACTGCTTAAGACGGCGCACTTTGCTCTGGTCTTTCAGTACAGACTGGCCCACTAGAAAATACAAGGCAGTGTTAACTCCATCGTCAACATAGCTTCTGATAAAAATTTAAGGTCCACGAAAATGAATGAGATGCACCTTTAAAAGATTTGTTACGCGGACGGCTCTTGGGAGCCACCTGGACTTTAGATTTTTGCTGGATGGATCCATCCTTAGTAGGAAGAGCAAGTCCTGGGGGGATCTGATCTTTCTCCAGACCCTCCTCGTTCTCGCTGAGGTCCGACAGGTCGCTGTTGGTGCTAGAATCAGAGTCGCGCTTGGATGACTGGCTTCGATCTTCGAGGCTAAACTTCTGTGGCTGACTCTGGTCAAACAAAAGAGACGTTTCCTTCATTTCTCCAGAGCTGCTACTTCCCATCATCAGACAGCCTGACGTAGAGGGTGGCATCTCTACGACTTCTTGGTCCTTCTTTGTCATGGCCATTTCACTCTGCAGAGTCTGAGGTGGCGTTGGTGTGGTGGAAGAGCTGACTGAAGCTGCGGCTGAGGGCGCTGTGAAGCCGGACGACAGAATGCCTTTAGGTGGCTCCGCCATAGTGAACAGGTTGGGCTTACTGTCCATAGAGACACCCAGAGTTTGTGGCTCTGTCCCAGAGAGGCCAACAAAAGGTGATGGGGAGTTTTTATCTCCATAAGCCAGAAAAGGATTAGCAGACTCTTTAGAGGCCTGCAGAAAAATGTTCTGGTGAGTGTCTGAGGAGTTAAAACTGGACTGTAGCCCTAAACTCCCTTCAGCAGTTCCATTATTATTGTTGTTGTTCTTAATAGCACTTTGGGCTCCAGAGGCCATCCCAAGACCACCAATCGTTAGGCCAGGGCCCCGTCCACCCGCAGATGCGCCCTGGAAGGCTGATGGTATGTTGAAAGCACCATTTCCCAAAGGATGGGCCTCAGGCACTTTGGGCTGCTCGGGCTTCTTCTGCCCTTCAGTAGAGGTTGCAGGCCTAAAAAGAGCTGCTGGCTCTTTACTCAGACTCTCAGACACAGCAGTGAAGTAATTAGTGTCCTTAGTTTGAGTCTGACCGGTTGTCAGAATGGAGCTGGTGCCAGAATTCTGGGTCATGCACTGAAAAAAGAGGTTCTGGTCCTGCGGAGGTCGGGTCTCGTTCTTGGCTCCACTGAAGCCGAAGCCGAAAGGCTTGGTGGTGTCGTGGGAAGCTGTGGTAGTGGTGGGAGCGCCGTTGGTTTGGGAAGCAACATCTCCAAACACTGGAGCTGTGGGGGTCGCCTGAGACAAACGGAAACTAGATGTTGTTTTAGAACCCTGGGAATAAAAATAAAGCCGCAAATTACTATATTGTAGTTGTAATTACAGCGTATGCAGCTCCTTGGAGAAGCATTCATGTCCTTTGAATCTTTCCTCACATCAGGATACTACTGCTAAAAACTGCAACAATTACATTGATAGATTAGAAATAACTAATATTTTTCTGATCATTTTCTTTTTGTGTCTTTACAGTCTTTGATCATTTCATGAATTAATGTTCTTCATCATTTCAAAATGGAAAGAGTGAAGCATAACCACAATCCTAAGAATCACAACCGACAACAAAACTGCCCTAATACATTTTCAAAGGTCAAATATTTAGATTCAGACTGGAATTAAGACCAAATGCTTTAATAATTACAAGTCTTTGGTGTCTGAGGACCTGTGGTAGTGGTGGGAGTGCCATTAGTTTGGGAATGGCGCTCCCACCACGTGTTTCATCACCAAAATGACACACGGTGGTGGCAGCATCATGACAACACTCCGACTCTAATCTGAGTTTCAGCTAATTTATAAAGAATGGAAAATTTTAGTCAAGCAATGTGAAGCTGGATGTCACCTTGCAAGACTTGCAGAGGTGAATAAAACTGCATGTCTTTTAGATAATTTTAAGAAAGAATTGAAACCATGCACCGCCTCCTCCTTTCACATCACCTTAATATGGTTGTGTTGGTATTCCACATAAAAGCCAAATAAAACACCCTGAACTTCATGGACATAATGAAAACTGGTAAAGTTTAAGGCACATGAATACTTTTCCAGGGTAGTGTAAACTTTATAGCTAGCATTAACCTAATGGAGCCACTTACCTCTGTCTGGCCTCCCCAGGCTTTAGAACTGAACCCCATTGATGAAGACAGAGAAACGCTAGGTCTGCTGTCCTGTGACCAAGAAATGGTGACGGGCCCTGGGGAAACGAGAGCAGCTGTTTTAGAGAAAGACTGGGGGGCATCCTCTCGGTCTGGCTGGGGGGATGGAGAAGCCTTTGGGGCTGGAGCACCGTGGACCAGGACTGGCATTTGCCCCAGTGAGGGAAAAGATGTGGTAGAGAAAGGGGAAGGGGCTGGTTTGAGAGGGGGAGGATTGGGAGGGTGAGAGGTGTTGCTGGTCGAGTCTGCTGCTCCTTGTGGAGAGAATAGGCGCCCATTTTCTTTGACAAGGGCAGGATACAGAGGCGAAGAAGCATTTGAGTGGTCCAAGTGAACCGAGGAGTTTGTGCTGGAAGAGGACACACTTCCTGGAGGAGAGGTTCCCTCTGAGGGGTTTCCGTTTTTGGTAGAGCTGCTGACTCTTTCAGAGTCTCCAGCCCAAATCCCAACGCCTTCCTCCGGAGTTTTGCTGGAATCCCCACAGTTTTGAGTACCTGCTTCGGAGTTTCCTGCTCCTTTAAATCGTTTCAAGTTCAAATCGTCACCATCCTCTGAGGCAGTCCTACGTCTGCGTCCGTCTCCCTTCATTGCTTCACTGTCCTTCCTTCGTTGTCCATTGTTACCAGGCTAAGAGGGGCACAACGATAAAATTCAGTTCTTCACCTGAGAATACTGGATTCAGTAAACCGATCACAATATAGGGATTTTTCTCCACATACACAAAGTAAAAAATAGCACTAAGAGAAAGATAGAAGTTTTTGTTCAAATAATTTGTACAAACACAAGAAGTAAATTTTAAAAAAAAACAATCTTCTCCAAAAAACCATGCAAGTTTAAAACTTTATGTAAAAAATAACCAATATGGCAGAGGCAGCAATCCGTATAAGAAAAAGAAGCAAAAGCAGCGCTGACTTCATGCTGTAGAAAGCTTCCAAATAGTGACAAACTTACCTCCTCTTCTGCTAGCATGACATGTATCACACGAGGATCTACCATCTGCTTCTCTTTTCCCTGGAGGGGAAGAAAACAGTGTGAGATCCTTTCACAAATTAACCCCCAGCAGACAGTCTGGCTGGAGTTCAGACTTGTTCTCAGGAGTCCTTACAAGAAATTAAAGGTTTAAACTAAACATACCATAAAATACAAGGCTCACTTATGTCAAAAACAAATACTTTAATAGAAAGTTTGAGTTTTAAGAATTGTGTATCTCTTTTCAGCTGCAATGCTTACTGTTTTGATTGAAAGGTAATAATTTTATTCAGTTTTTCATAAATATCAGTTTGGAAAAACTATTCAAGGAATGAGTTATCTCTCATCAACACACCTATTTGTTAAAGGGTTCAGTTTTTGACAGAAGGAAAACAAATTACTGAAAGACAATCAAAGAAAACTTCTGAATGTTTACAAAGGTGCATTTGAACAAACAATAGGACTGAGGCAACAACATACTTTGAACAGCCAAGACTACAGAAGAAATGTTTGCCCATAATCTGAAGCAAACTTTTACAGAAAGTAACTATCATATCACCACAAACAAATCACACCAACAGTCAAGCACGGTGGTGAAGGGTTGATGATTTGGACTTAAAGAGTTCTCTGTATACCAAAGGATTTGAAGATTCACTAAGGTTAGAAAAATGTGGATTGTGTAATAAACAATCCTGCAGATCCAAACTATGGCAGACAGAAAATATTTTGTGTTGCAATGACTTTGAGATTGTTGAACTGTTACATGAATAGCATCAGTTTTAAAAGCTTAAATGAACAAATTGCATTTTTCTACTTTGTTTTGCTGAACATCCAAAAGACATGTTCATTTCCATGAATGTGTTAAAGCGTGTTACCTTATCCAGAGTAATCTCCATAACGTGAGAGATGAGGTCGTGCTGGGAGACATGTCCAAAAGCCCAGCAATCTTCAAACTCAGGCTGGTACACGCGGACTCTGCGTCCTTGGATGGGGAACGAGCCTGACAAGAACAATAAGATAAAAAATGAAACAACATCAATGAATTCAGGAGAGAAGGTTAATTTTACTCTACAAAACTCCTTTCCACGCAATTTTTCCATTTTAGTTACTTTGTATGTTTCTATGAAACCAACACATGATTCTCAGTTTTGCAGTGTGATTAAATGTTCAGTGATAAAAAAAAAGAGGAAAAAAAACAGCAAACAGAATGAAAATTAATTTAACAATTTCTGCTGAAGACAAAGAAACACTAGCATTTTTGTGCCCTGAACAAAAAAGATTGAGAAAGCCTCAAATGTGTTTAACAGGAATGGCAACTTTTTTTTTTTTACAAGTAGTCTGACTGGTTTTACATTCTGCAGTCCTTAAGAGCCGTTAGGGAGAAACTCACTTAAATGCATGCAATAGTTCAGACTAACTATTGCCACTCTTACTGGTCTTAATCACAGAAAAATAATAAATGGATAAGACAACCTCAACCATTTTTAGCAAATCCCAAAAGAAACTCTCTTATAAAACCAAAATAACATCCGAAAAGTAGTGCTTTATGAAAAAAAACCTTTAAATAGAGATGACAAATAAATGAAACGATTAAGTCGGAGCACCTGGCCGTACTGCTGCTTGTTGAACTTCCTCAGTGCTCATGTTTCACATACGTCATGAGTGAGGTTTGTGTGAACTTGTTAATCCTTCCAGCTACCTTGCTGGTCTGAGAATGAACACCATTTCTTTCTGTGCAATAATTTGCAAGAATCAGAATTTAGTGCTGTCGGGAGTTAATCATTAGCTTCTTTCAATCCAACTTTATCCAATAATCAGCAGTTTCATAAATGTGCTGATAAACAAACTGCTAGCGGACTGAATTGTAGTGGAGCATGTATTTAAATTTAAAAAATGCTACTGCACCATCTCCAAAATCAATTTTATAATGTCATTAAAGTGCTGCAGTCATGGAGGGAAGGGGAGATGAGTGAGGTCCAAGGAAAAAGGCTTATTTTTTGTGAGGCAGATTGTGTCTATTGCCGTTTTTCCTCTTGTGCACACTCGGGTTTTATTTTCCTTTCCATCCCGGCAGGTTTATGTGGTATAACATCATGTTGTTTGAGTAGGGGGGGTTTAACTGTTAGATTTCAGCGTGGCTCCAACGTCTCAAACCTGGTGTAAATAGTCAATCATGTACTGGTTGTCCAAATTGAACAAATCCCTGCAGAAATGTTCTCAACTATTATGCTCTTAATTAATATTTCTACGTAGTTTTGAGAAGCAGAAAAATTTATTTAACAATTTATGATGTGAAAACAAATGTTTAGAAAAATAATTTCTAAACTTTTTGCAATAAAATCATCCACAAAATAAAAATCTAAAACATGAAAAGTTTTTCTTTTTCACCCAAATTTATATCGAGAGAACATCTTTTATAGTTAATTTGTCACCTCATAACTTTAGTTGTTGCTCTGCTCGGCAATAAATACCTACTTATCTAAAGATTAAAAAAGTAGGACAAGATTTTTAAATTGGATTTCATCTAGATCCCATAGAAGCATTTGAATTCAACAACAAAAAAATCCCTTGTTACAGATGTGCCTTGGAGAATCTGTATTTAGTTTAGGATTTTTTAGTCCTAGACTCTAAAACATAGATACACTAAATTGGTCCAGATGCCAGAGAAGTTGTGAAAGAACCCTCAACACTCCTTGTTACCCATTAAACCACAGGTGTCAAACTCCAGTCCTCAAGCGCAACTTTTAGATGTGCCTCTGCTGCACCACACCTGAATAGAATAATTAGGTCATTAGCAAGGCTTTGGAGAACTGATCCACACAAGGAGGAGGTAATTAAGCCATTTCATTCCAGTGTTTTGTACCTGTGGCACATTTAAAAACTGCAGGATACCGGCCCTTAAAGACTGGAGTTTGACACCCCCGCATTAAACCAACAAAGCACTGGGTTGTTTATTAATTTGTGTACCAGGCATACAATATAAATTGTGGAGTTTGCACTCAAAACGCCACAATTTTATCAAACATAGAAATCTGAGTCTTGAAAATGTGGGATTTTGAAACAGAAAATGAGTAGAAATGTAGTTTTCATGCACATGGATTATGATAAATTGATCACATCAATATAAAATGATGATCATATTTTTTCAATTTCATTCACCCTCAGTTCGTAGTCACAATATTTCCTTAATTGCCAAAAATGAAAAGTGTAAGCCTTGAGACCGAAGAACCTTGTAGACGCCTCCTACATTAAGAAGGGACATTCCAAGCATTCAAAGGATTTGTGCAGCTCAGACTGACAGCTCAATATGTAAATTACCTCTAATGTGTTTCACTGAGTCTTTCATCTAATGACAAACATTGCCTGCATTTATGTAAACCTAATAATGCACTAACCAATGGACAAAGCTAAGCAAACAGAAAGAATGGGGTTCAATACTTTTCCTGCGTCAGTAGAGGAATTTAAAGTGATTTTGCCTATTTTGTTTTCTTGAAAAAAAAAACAAAAAAAAAAAACAATAAACAACGTTAGTGAAGACTTACAAGTACTGAGAAAACTGCTTAAGATTAAATTAAACAAAATGACTCCTCATTTCACAAAAGAATTTAGGAACAGCAACATTTAGAAAATTAAGAATAAATACCAGCCCCTCTGAAAAAGGTCCTGTAATGCATCATAAATGCATTATAACTGGGCCAAATCCTTTTTATTTGTGCCCAAACATTATAGCTCCACTGTTCAGACTGAACAACCCAGCGACTACATCAAGCGTGAGTTTGATTCCTACCCTTCCTGAAGATCTCCTGCAGTTTAAAGTCAGTGTGCCAGCTGGAGAAGGCTGACAGCAGAGACGGTTGCTCCAACAACACGGGATGTCTCATGTCCTTATCAGCCTGCACAAACACAAAAACATAGTGGAATACTTACATTTATTTTATCCTCCGACTATATTAGCAAGTCACAGGTTCAATATTAGTACATACTGTAGAACAATATTCTGTCATAAAAAAGGTTTAATGTAACTCCCTTGTTTCTACTTGTTAATTCCAGATCACAATACAAGAAATACTCACCTCAAATCTCTGGAAAGCTTTGTCATCTGGCAAAAACTCAAAATTCTTTGTTCCAAAATACTCCACAGGAACCAGTGATCCTAAACCCACTCTGTCCACCAGCGAGCGAAAAGCCTGCACAAGAGAGAAGCTTTTAGAAAGTCGTCCTGCTCAATCGCAACCCAAAACAGAAAATGGTCAAAAAACTGAATGAAGCATGCTGTCAACTTTCAATACCTTCATTTCTTAGAAATGTCATAAGTTTGGAAAAAAGAAATGGAAATTGACTTAATTAGAAAAATCTGATGAGTCTGGTTACAGACCTATCAATTAATGGCACAATCTATAGAGATATTGTAATATTTGGAGGTAAAAAAAACAAGACTGATTTGACAGTAGATTTAAAAAAATAATTGTCATCTGAGACATGAAATAGAGAGCCTCTATTTCTGTTTTCTGGTGCACTTCAGTTGCTCCATTCGTTACTTTGCCAGCATTGCTCTCTGACACTAAACTCGTTTATTAACAATAAATCACTGCTTGTTTGACCTTCTAAATTATTGTCATAAAACAGTTTTATCGCAACAAACATCACTGCGATTAAGATTTCAGAGCGACAGTGCCGATGCGGTGTTTATTTTCTCACTTTAAACTCAACACCACAGTTGCACCAAAATCCCGAACAAGCAAAACCAGAAAGCCTTGCCCAACCGAGACAAAACCCAAACTTTTCATGAGTTTAGATTTGGTAGCAATAAATGTTTTTGTTTACATTATGCGCTACACTAAGTCGTCTATGTTTGAGGAAACCACAAGACCCCGTTTCTCTTTTGTCTGTCTATTTAGCCATTTATAACTTTTTCACAGTGTAGCATCTTTGCATTACAAAGTGACTCAACACGACTCAAAGTCCAACGTGGCTCAAAGTGTGATTCATCCAGGGCTCCTAAGGGTGACCCCCTGGCCAGCCAAGCAAGTTTTATTTTCAAAACAATTAGACAGTCTGACCGTGCCTCCCCCCACCACAGGAGGCGCTCTGCCTCCTGCCATGGCAGGGGGCGCTCATGATCCCAGACATTGTGACTCCACAACTGCAGAGTAAGAGACACTAACAACAAACTAGCTGTTACAGTAACGTCAAGTGCAGCGATATATCCATAGTTTTCGCCTCTTACCACATCAATCACTTATTAATAATCACAAAATAAACATAAAGCCTAAAACATTCAGTCTGTTGCTACTACAACAGACTGAATGTTCTGCTCTGTGTGTGGGAAATATTTGAGTTTTTTTTGTGGCGTTGTTGTCAGTTGCTATGGCAACGAATCTGCGCGTAGCTGCTAAAGCTAGAAAGTGGTTTTAAGTTGTACTTTAACGGTTTTTCCCCTTTACTGTGGAGCACAGCACAAAATTAATAACATCTACATGTCCAAGTTTGATTGAGTTAACGAAATTATTCTACGGCGGATGCCCGTTATCAATCCTAAAAAAAATTAGATGCAGTTTTCATTTGAACTGAAAGTACAAACTCATTGCCTTCAAAGAAGATTTATAGATTATGAGACTGCTCAGATTGAGTTTTGATGGCTATACAAGATATTCTTCTTTGCACAGACCGTAATTATGTTACTTTCAGTAAAATACTGAAGGTATTCTGGAAAACTTGGAATTTGTAAATGAACGGCACTGTTATCAAGTGAATGCTTCCGTTATGTTGAAACAACAAAAGCGACCAAGAGAAACTGAGGCTATAAGACATGCAGGACAAGGTGTCTCCTGTTGTCAGAGCAGCTGGTAAGACTTTAGAGAGAATTTCATCGAGACAATCGAGTTGAAGCCCAAAAAGGGAATGATCACTACTTCTGGAAGCAAATATTTATGTCTATAAAAACACTTAAAAATGTGAGTTCTAAGTTGCAAAGTCTGTGGTGTCTTGACCAGCATATTCCACGGAAGCGGGTGGAAAACGATTTAAAGCATCATTCTCTTCTAACAAAAGCTACAAAAACAACAGAATTAGATGAGTATTCATTTCAATTACAGGGATTTTAGTAAGCCAAAAAAATTAATGCAATTACCACATATTTATTTGTTTGTTTTTTTTTACATTTGTGCTCTTCTAGTACACTTGTAAATGTGATGCAAAAGGCAACATCCACAAACGGTGATGTATGTCAAGTGGCCCTTTAGTGGTTAATTGCAGCATCTGATGGGATTCTGGAAAGGACTGTAGTTGTGTGCAAGTTAAGCAAATAAGAGATGGTCAATCACTGAAGCTTTTAAAGCTTAAAATATCATCCTGACGTAAAATATGCTGCAGCAAACACAGCCGTTCCCAACGCTAAAGTCAGCTTAAAGGTTTAAATATTTTTTCAAATAAGTTCCAAGAATGATCCTGAAGCACTTAAAAGCTGAATGGGTATAATAACACTTTGCACCAATTTGATGGTAGAGTAACCTAAATAACAGACTGAAAACAATAAACATGTTGTTGAGCTCATATTTCTATTTATTTGATTATTTGATTATTTAGTGAGGAAGAGGGTTTTTGATATCAAAATATTGCTTATTTGGTCAGCATTGCCATGGTTTGTATTTAAATTATTTTTTGTATTTTCTGCCAATTTTGTGATGGTCTTATGGTGACCACCTTTAGTTCAGTGTTGCTGACTCCAAGCTTAAACTTCAAAATGTTCTACCATTGAATACATTCTGTCAGTTGTTTTAAACTAAAAAAGTCCAAGTTTCTTCAAAACAAACATGCTATTCAAAATTGGACACACTCTTTCTTCATGACAATCAATTAACAAAAAGAAAGTACATGGTTCTTTTGTCTCGGTTTGCAACTGGGGCAGAATATGCCCGCCCAAAGAAACAGAAAACTTTACTTTAGCTCAGAGCTACAGGACACATCAGCAGCATTCATTCATTGGTCAGAAAGCGTGAGGTCAAGACTAATATGGTAAATGGACTGGACTGCCCTTGTTTAATGCTTTATCAAATCCCCATTTGAATAACTAGTAGTGCAAATGACCTGACACACAACACGTCCTGCGATTTTCTATCTGCAACATGAAGTAGTAAAATACGTTAGCTGTCACTCGCAACTGTAATTCATGACTTAATAATCCCACCTGGCAATGATTTACCACAGATAAAGTTGTGACCATGTGCAAGCTCCATGCAATATGTGGCTAATGCTACTTGCAAAAGGTTCAACATCTAGGCCACCCAAAGACACACCAGGGATCACTAATTGACCAACAGTACACAACTTCTACTCCTTTGAGACAGGCCACATGAATAATCTGTTTTATTGAATTTTAAAGCCTAACATTATCATTGTTATTGAGTAGTCATGTTACCCAAAATGCACAACTGTACACTCACCAGAGCTGGCCAGGGCGTTGTTGGACCTGGAATGGCGCTGACCCTGGTACTGTCACTGGGGCTGACCCAAACGACCGAGTCTTCGACCAACACGGCTTTCACTCCGTCGCCATACACCTGCACCCACGAACATCGCTGCGATGCGTTTTCGAATTCAAGAAATACCTGCAGTTAGTGAACAAGAAGGACAAACAAATATTAGGACTGAGGCTCAGTTTTTCACTAAGAAAACCAGAACAAATTTAAGAAGATTTCCACTGAGATTAAAAGAAGAGGGTAAAAGAGATAATTACATTAAAAAAACATCTGAAGTTATTTAATAAGGGATTGTGCATATTAATAAACAAAAGTATGTTAAACAGTTATGAAATTATGCCACATTTTGCCAGAACAGCTCATTTTCAACTGTAGTCTTGATGGTAAAACAAATGACACCATGTCGATAAATGCATCCACATTACACACATTGGTCAATGTTGAAACAAATGGTCAACTATAGAAATATATGTATATTATAAATCAAGACCAGCAATACAGTATATTTCTCCTGTCAGTTAAATTCTGTTTTTGGAGCATTGCCATCAATTATCTTCCACATATTCGGGGTCGGGTAGCAGAGGCAGCAGCCTAAGTAGGGAGACCCAGACTCCCCTCTGCTCAGCCTGTTGGGCCGGATCCTCCCGAGAAATCCCACGGTGTTCCCTGGCCAGTTAGGAAACACAGACCCTCCAGTGAGTCCCAGGTCTTCTTCTGGATCTGCTCCTGGTGGGATGTGTTTGAAACACCTCACCACTGGGGCGTCCAGGAGGCATCCTAACGTCAACTGGCTGCTCTACTCTGAGAATCTCGTGGCTGGCCAAGCTTCTCACTCCAGACGCTCTCCCATGCCTCATCTGAAGCCCAATAGTCAATGTTTGGTCACAGGATGTTCAAATTCATACACAGCTCAGTCCATCTGGAGAACTCCTTCCCACCAACAAACCTTTTTGCAGCCGGCTGTAATTTCCAGGAGTTTCTAGACATTTGACAAACTTTGTAGGTGTTTAGTGAAGAATTGTACAAATATGAACAATACCTCACCACGTTAATTGGTCATTTAAGTATTCATGTCATCTATGGTCTCAGAAAACGGATCGTGGAAGCAGACTAGTTGAAGAGTAATATCAACATTGCTGCATGATTTCTGCATAAACTTCTCATCAATCACAGAACACGTCGCACAGAGCTCTGTCAAAATAGTTTGACCTGCGCCTAGTGTTGAGAAGGGATGGTGGACGCCAGAAAACCTAATGACGCAATTTTTGTCATGCGACTGTCAATGAGAGCCAATTTCAACACTTTCAAAGAATTAAGGAAGAGAACAGAGACTGGAGTTCATCAAGTTCTGTAAATTCAGAACCTGCTACTGGACTCTTGTTTAGAGACAATAACAAACTTTGTGTTATTTGAAATCAAGTCAAACAAATATTTACTTAAAATACAAAAAAATATTCAAACTGAACAGAGTTCTTCTTTACTGCTTATTAAAAGGTGTCAAATGGAAACTGATCAGGTGAAACTGCATGCTTCGCTAGCATTACACATAACAGCGACAAACAAATTACCAGTAAAAGGCGACAGACAGAAAAAAAAACTACTAACGAGGGAATTCTTCATGGAGCTCTCTGTCCCCGTAAACAGAGCAACACACATTCATCCAATACTCGCTTTGAGGGAGGCTCTCTAGTAAAAATCCCATTACACTGTGTAATCCCCAGAGTTCATTCCTGTTTCCCATGGCAATTTAATCCACAATATAAAATTTTTTAAATCAAGTTACTTCCTCAGGCAGAATATGCATCCAGAGGCAACATGACGTCTGTTGATTATGTAAGGTACGCTGATACAGACCAATCATCATCTAAAACTTGATTTTTGAGAATGACTGCATTTTAATCTGAGAATTAAGTCTGTTAATGCACTGAGATATTGACCTGGTCTATTAAGAGAATGGCGTTGCTATTCTGCTTTCAGGTTATTACCGTTACCAACAGATGCATTAAAGCGGTGTTTTTCAGATCAGGTTTTGCTTTAACACACATGATTCAGGTGGCTGCAGTTCAGGAAAGGCCTGTGAATCAAACATCAATTGAAATCAGGTGTGCTGAAGCAGGAAAACCCCTAAAACATGCTGGGCAGTGTGCCTCCAAGACAGGGGCGGGCAATCGTGGTTCTCGATGGCCCGTGTCCTGCAACTCTCGATGTCTCCCTGTTCCAACACACTTGAATCCAATATCTGAATCACCTCCAAAGAACAGCCAAGTTCTCCAGAGTCCTGCTAATGACCTCATTATTTGACTAAGGTGTGTTGAAGTAGAGATGCATCGAAAAGTTGCAGGAGACCGACCCTTGAGAACTGTAGTTGCCCTCCTCTGCTCTAAGACCAAGGATAAAATATTATGGGACAATTCCCAATTTTATAGAGGACGTTTTTACTGCCTTATGTTTTTTTTTGTTGTTGTTGTTGTTTTTTTCCAGACTGTTTTGTCACTTGTTTTGAATTTGGCAATAGTCATTGTCAATACAGTTAAAACAATATTCTGCACAATAAATAAAATTTACTACATTTCACAGGTTTTTTTTATTTTTCTTACACTTGTCAAAGAGTGTCAAAATCAGTAATAGACAATAATCATAACAAAGAGTAGATTTGTTCTGAAGATACTTTTCCATATTACACAAACCTAAATGATAAAAGTGAATAGAGCAGATGGAATGGAGCAGTCATTTCTCCACAAAGTTAAATAGATTTTTTTTATATATATAATCCTGTCTGTCATATTGCCTGCAGTGAGTTTTTGCCTTGCATGGAGAACTTTGCACTAATGTGGTTTAGGCTCAGCAAGTCGAAAGATGGATTCTCTAACAGTCACAATGTTTGTGGTTAGAGACATCTGTGATGGCTCAGAAGTCTCTAAATGATGAACAATTTCACTTCTTTTTTTTTTATTATTATTATTTTTGCCTGTCCTCTAGAAGGATGAAGAGTAATAAAAATCTATGCTACATGCAACTTCTTTGGATGAAAAGCAGATTTCCTGCATAACTGCCGTCCCAGTTGTAGCCATTTTGTGCCGATTTGCCTTTGAAGATTTCTTCTTAAGATTGCAGATGCTTAATATCTGTCAGCTCTGCCTCAAGCCGAATTGCACTGGAACCTTTAGAGTGGTGATTTTCTGATATTGTTATGAAAACCAGGCGGACACATGCATATCCACATTAACCCGAGGTGTTGGGGTTTCTGGGCCATGATGTTGATAAACTGTAGTTGAGCGCCGGCAATACTAAATATTATTATGGTCCAACAAAGATATTCTGTAAGACTTCAGTGTGCAATTTCATTTTGTTATTCCCCCCCCCTTATTTGTTATATTGTACATCTGCATACTAACTTCAGTCACTTTGATAGAAATAGTTGGATTTAGAGTTACACCAATCAACCTAGCAGAGACCAGAGCTTTCGTGTGAAATTGGCAAGCTAAAAACTGAGATTTTTCTTCCCATCCGTGCATTAAAACTAAGAACTCCCAGCAAGTCTGGTGAATTAAAACGCATCAACAAACAACCTGTACTCTGTGCACCTTTCTGAGTTTATTACGCTGGCGGGTCAGACCTCAAAGGCAATCTTTAAATCAGTATCAGCCAAGAAAAGCCTGACTGGTGAACCTCCCGCTGCATTGTGATCTTTTACCAGGACTAAATTTAAAGCCATGGAGGATCCAACTAAAAATAGCTCTGAGTTATTAGGGCTCTGGGATCAACATTCAAGACAGGCCCTACAACTTACAGCTGCTATATTATGGTTTGGATATGGAATTACTAACAAATTTATGAGTCAATATAACATTTCTGGATCGATTTACATCAGTCCACATGCCACAAGGACAGTGGAAAAGGGAAAAGTAAACTGTAAGCAAAAATCCCATTCCCACTGGAATGACTCCTAGTGAAACATAACTCTTTGGTACTTTAAAAACACATAACTGTCTTGTGAGTTTAAAATGATTTAATGGTGAAAAGAAAAGCTAAATCAAAGCGATTCGGAAAAATCGCAGTCACAAACGGGCTGAGGTTAAGTAAAAGCTGACTTTTGCATTCTTGCCTTCAACTCATGCCGAAACATGGGTTAATTTTATTCATTTGTTCACCATTTAAACAGGGAGCAGAAGACTTTGCAGTGGAGACACAAAACTAGATAAAAATGTAATATAACTCAAAAATTAAGATGTTGAAAAATGAAATAAAATCACAGAAACAAGCAAAGAATAAATGAAATAAAATCAGCATATGTTTGATCTACTACTGTAGCTTGAACTTATTTCAATATTGTGGTGAATTTTCTAAATCTTAGTCTGTAATATCACCTGGTTTGGTATTGGTTGGCTTCTTTGTCAATATTTGAAGCCATTTCATATTCCCAACCTACTTCCACACTGTAGCTCTAAACAAAGTTTGTCATCCCTACTGAAATAAACTGATTTGCACATAACCGCAAATCAGTTTATTTCTCCTGGCAGGAGAGAAATAAACGTTACTATATTTTGGAGATAAGTAACGAGGCTATAACCGCTTATTCTTGCAGGTTCACAGTGGGGCTATTCCTCATCTCCAGAGATCATCAGGCGAGAGGTGAGGTACACACCGGACATGTCACCAGTTCATCACAGGACAGGTTTGTCCTTAATACTAGTAAGATGCCACGTTAGGTGTTTGGGTTTAGCCCCAACCTGCCCAGTCCACAAAATAGCGTACCAATGCATGCTGCACCGCTTGGTGGAAACGAGTTGCTGTTTGTTCTCCAATCACCAGATAGGTGAATATGCTTCTTTCTGCACAGTGATCTGAAATAACTGCTACTTTGGGTCGCAGTTTTCAAACTTTCCAACAATAAGGTATGCATACGAGCAGTATAATCGTACTTCTTTCATTTCTGTTATTGACATAGTCAGGATTTATTGTTGATGTTTGTAAATCAATCAAATAGTCTGTCGATGTTTGCCTGTACTGACCTGTCATATGAGCATTGCTAAACTGCCACACATAACGTCCAGATTCAATCAACAGTTCAAAACAACTTGTGCTTAATTTCAGAATTGAACTAGAATGTTTAATTGGGGGGGAAGTAATGCAAGTTGAATATAATTTTTGTTTAAACACTTTTTGTTGTTGCTTTTCATGGTGAAACCATCGTCATCATCTGCAGCAACAAACACGACCTTTGGCTAAAACGCAGGACAATTCAACTAACTGATATTCACTGTGACAAAAAAAATTTTCCTTATTGGTAACAACTAAGTGAATATTTTAGAAATGAAGCAACTTATTTACAGATCATGTTTCTTCTGTCTCGATATAGATTCCAAAATTTCAGCTTTAAAGTCTTTATTTTAACCAACACACACTGTCATGGTGTCATTAAAAAGTCCTTTTAATGCTCTTTCAAACGAATTTAAAGTAATTTTTAGAAAACGTGGCCACCCAGTCTATTCCAACCACTAACTTTGGCATCAACTTTAGCAGCAGTTCATCAAGATGAACAGCAAGTTGACAGAAAACTATGTCACTGTACAGCTTTCTTCCCATTGCGTACTTTTGAAGAAAAATAACTTAGTGTTTTAAAAGACCACGCTTTTTGAATCCTATATTTGAGCAGTGCCATCGATTGTTTATATGATTCTGGATAACCATTAGTTTGACTTTCCTCTGTCATGTTGGTCTACAACCACCACCTTAACATTGGCTCTGTCTGCAGAGTTGAATCAAAACGACAGCGTTGTTCATTCAGCTTGTTATAAGACGATGAAGCCGTGTCATTCTACACAATCTAGGTCAAAAAAACAAGGTGGGAGCGACTTCAGGTTCGCCCCTGCATGAACTTCTTCTGGCCTTCAAGAGGACTAACATTAGCTGACGGGCAGAATTGATCGCCTGTAATGGTTGCACAGAAATGATGTGCGATTCACTACAAAAACTGCTCGACGCTTCGCTTCATTCTGGACATCAAGCGTTTAACAGTAAATGCTGCAAGGTCACGCATAACACTTGCTTGAAGGCGAGATAACCAGAAGCTGAGAAAATCGAACAAAGCAAAGGCCAGAAAATCCCCGGGCTCGATTTTAGCTTCGCCTCTCCGCCTGCAACACGCAGCGGGCTGAGATCTAAATTTATGCAGCAGGTAACAATAAATCTCCAGACTGTGGTGGGTGAAAACAAGCCCCACTGAGCGGGATTCACACTGAAGCGCTGAGCACGCGTTGCATTTTAGAAAAAGGACTGATATTGAGCTCCGCAATACGGAAACGCTTGAATGTAAATACTGACTGTGAGTCCGGCAGCCGTGCTCGTCGTTGTCGCCTCCCCTCCTTCGCTGCCCTCCGGAGCGGCCAGGCCGATGACGCTCACCGCCCGCACCGTTCCTCGGAGCCAGTCCCGGGCCCAGGCAGGTTGCTCCGTCTCTGATCCGTTGGCGGGCCTGCTGTCGTCGAGTAGCAAAATAAGACGCTTCCCGATCAATTCGAGAGAGTCCCCCATGGTTTGCTCACAAAGCTAACAGCCTTCACTAAGCCACCATGAACAGTTGAACTTCTCCGCTCGGGATGGGAACTCAGGGAAGCTAACGTGACAAAAAGGCGAGGAGAAACCAGCCGCGACTGCTTTGGAGTTCAAGATAACGCGAAACAGAGCTCGTTCTGGTCGCTGGTCCCGGGTAGACGCGGCGGCGGCGGACCGCAAATCTCCCAGTCGAAACGTTTTTGTCCTCGGTGTTAACGCGACTATCCTGCTCTGTCCGCCATTGAGCCCTGCAACAATCAAACGCACTCCTCCTGGTAGACTGGCAGCACTGCGGAGACAGAGAAAATATGAGGAAACACTGACCCCTAGTGGAGGACATAGGCGTTACTTTTCCGCAGTGGTTATTATTTCGGGAGCTTCTCACCTGGAATCAAAAAAAGAAAATCCATGGATTCAAAGTGTCGAGTGCAAAGTAATGATGAGTAAATAAATTGTTAAGATGTTTGCCAGCATTTTGTCTGAATAAAGTTCGAGTACATGCATAAATAAATATATTTATAATTATTGTTTCAGGACTACATATGTACTTTATACTTTTATGTATAATTCTACATGAATATGTTGTATACTTTCAAAGTATTATGTATTTAAATTGCAGAAAACTTTCTAGATTTTTGATTCATTTATTGTTAATTTAAATAACTAATCTCAGAATCATACATGTTTACACACAAATGTATTCATATTCTTTTAACATATGACAGCTTCAAACCAAAATAAATTCACATTTAAAATGTAATTTGGGTTTTTGTTGTTGTTATTAGTTTGTCTTGCATATTTGAATAATTCTATGAGATGTTTGTGTATTTATTCCAAATCACCAAATTTGGAATAAATAAAAATTGTATAATTTGAAATGATTAAATTTCAAATTAGTTTGAAATTTAATCATTTGGAGTTCAAGATAACTCCAAAGTAATTATTAAATTACTTTGAAATTACTAAACTTCAAAGTAATTTAATAATTCAATTGGAATGTTTGTATTCACTTTGTATTGTAAAGTAGATGTGATCTGGTCATTCTATCAATTTAAAATCACCCAAAGGTTTTTGACCCCATCCATCAGACATGACACAACAATAGAACCCCACCCTCTATATTTACTGGTACCTTTTCTGTAAAAAAAAAAAAAAAACACCCAAGAAATACACATAGACATACACAGTGATCCAGTTTTTGGTATTACTCAGTGGAAAAAAAGCAATTCAGACGTGAGAAATCATTATGTGTGTATGTGTGTGTATTTAACAAAACCATCAAAGCACACTTACTGGCACCATTCACAGTTGCTATAAAGTTTTATTTTTATCTATATCTTATCTTTTAAATGAATCAATGTGTATAAGAAGCTACATTTAGTATTTCACCAGTTCCTGTTTTCCTGTAATATAATTAAAATGCTAAACCGAAGTCTTTTAGGCTCTTGCCTAAATCTATGTTTATTTTGGCTCCACACAGTCAGCAGGATGTTAAGGGATGTTAAAATAAAATCTCCAGTCTCAGTGATGTTATTCACTGCTGCACTCTTGTGACCAGATCTCCATAACAACACATTTTACTTCCCAAATAATTGTTTAGGAGGCATAGCATTAAAAAGTCCTCATGCTGCCCAACAATCACGAACATAAAATGAAGGAGTTTTATGACAAACTGGGTCTTGAGTGAAACATGCTTCCTGTTAAATACAATGGAAGATTTGTGAGCCTGTTGGCCTGTTTCTTTTTTAGGCTGTGATGGATCATAAACTCTTAGAAATACTAGAATATTGACCTCTGGCGGAAAACAGAAAAACGATTTTCACTGGGTCTTTCAGCAGGATAATGAGCCAAAACATGACCAAATGATGTTCAGATGAGCTGTTAGGTCCCTGTACATCCAGTGTCAGAGCCTGCTGTGCATTGACAATGGTGTTTTCCAGTGAGAGCTGAACAAAGGGTTGCCTTTGTCACTGATTCTGTTCATAATGTTCATGTGGACATAATTTCTAGGCACAGTCAAGATGTTGAGGAAATCCGTTTTGGTTGTCTCAGGATCTAGTCTCTGCTTTTTGCAGGTGACAAATTTATGCATTTCTAGGTTTCAATGATAGCCTGAAGGTACATTGTATTTTGTTTTTATTGCAAAAGAAAATATGTTTGTTTTAAGCAGTGGTGGAGAAAGTACTCAAACAATGTACTTAAGTAAAAGTACAAATACACAGACAAAAATGTAAAAGTAAAAGTACCACATTAACATTTGTACTTAAGTAAAAATTTAAAAGTGCTGGCTTTCAAAAATACTTAAGTATTAAAAGTAAAAGTACTTGCTGAATGCAATACCTAATCGCCATAAAACACCTTGATATCGAATACTGAAAGCTGAAATAAATGTAACCAATATTATTAGCAATTCTGCTTTGCTTCCATCTCTATATTGACCTCTGCACCATATCTATGGCGTTATCTTTTTATCCTAAAAAGATAACGCCCTGGGCGGTTGCCCATATCGCCCATGTCCGAAACCACAACTGTCTGGACCATGTTGGAAATTTTAATTTAATTATGCTAATTTCAATGCTAGCTTTAACTTTAGCGCATGTTTAATTTTTGATGGATCATGATTGTATTGAGTAGGCATCAATTTAAGTTAGATTTAATCAATATATAACTAATCAGTAGAGCATTTTTCTTAGCTGTAATGAAAACGATTTGATTAAAATTAGTCTAATCAGTAGTTTTTATATTAGATTGCATTTTTAAGAGTGTAGAAGTCATATATTCATCTGGAAATTGTTGTAATTTATTATAACTAAGGAAGTTGAGAACTAATCAGAAAATATTGAGTGCAACAGATGTTTTGATATAGAAACCGCTCATGTCTGTTTTACAAGAGTTTGAAGATATTATATGAAACGTGTACTAATTTGTATAATCAAAATCTGCTGTTTGATGCACTGGGTCAGAGGAGAGGTCAGGGGAGCTGTTTGCGGTTCAGGAACCGGTTTGAAGGGATGAAAAACACAGACAGCAGATAAACTTTGGTCCCGCTTTCTTGAGTAAAATGTTTCTTTGTGAAATGAACTCATCTATTATTCGTGCCCTGGGAAAGAGCGCAGGGAGGACAGCTTAGACAGTGGATAGATTCATCCCTGGTCTCTGGCGTGCAAACAGCAACACGTCTTCACAAGCTGTTTGAGTCCACCTCCAAACGGTATCTTAGAACGCATCAGACAATAGAAACACGCCCTGATATAAAAGTAATTGAGCTAAAACAGCTGGTCAGATCACTGGGGTGGAACTGTCTTAACTGCTACACACAGTGGTCTCCGAAGGCGCCTCTTCATGCTTTTCTAAGGTCATTAGTTTCCTCTTTGTTGCTCTTTTGATGATTATGTTGAGCTTTCTTTAAGCTCCTTTCCTTTCCAAGTGACGCTAAAAGTTGGACAACGCGCTGCTGATTTTACATGTCACCATATCTTATGATTTGTGTAGCGCAATTCTATTACTAACATAGACAGACATCTTCTCCCGCGCAGATAAAACCGCTGCGCATGTCTTGCAGCTTCTCGTGCGAGTGAAGGGGGACCTGAATGAAGCTGGCCACCCCACCTTCTTCAAATCAGACAAAATTGGTGTCAAACGTTTGTGCTCCGTTTGTGCTGGTTTATGCAGTAAAAATTTTCGTTTGTGCTGCTATCATTTTAAAGATGTTAAGAAATGTTTATAGAGGTCATTGAAGGTCAACCAGCCCCCCCGCCTTCTTCAAATCAGACACAATAGGTATCAATCAATTCGGCTATTTTGTTTGATTTCATAAAAGTGGGGGGGCTGGTTAACCTTTTGACCTTTAACGTTTCATTAATATCTTCAAAGCCAAAGCAGCACAAACAAAAATGTTTGCTGCACAAACATAGTCGAGTTGATTGATACCCATTTTGTTTGATTTGAAGAAGGTGGCGTGCTGGTTGACCTTTGATGACCTCTCGAAACATTTCTTAATATTTTTAAAATGATAGCAGCACAAACAAACATTTTTGCTGCACAAACCAGCACACACGTAGCACAAATGTTTGACACCAATTTTGCCTGATTTGAAGAAGGTGGGGGGGTCAACTTCACTCAGGTAAAGGGGGGCGATGGGTAACAACAGACACACTAAATTAATAAGTCACGTTATTGCTTGGATTTTACAGCACTCCGTTAAGTCCCTGAACCTCTCATTGTACCGAAAAGAAAGCGCAATGAGATTTGGATGTAACGAGTAACGCGACGGTTTTGTAGAAATGCAGTGAAGTAAAAAGTACAGATACTTACTGTAAAATGTAGTAGAGTTAAAGTCAAAAGTATCCATTTCTAAATCTACTTCAGTCAAGATATTTGAAAATTATACTTAAGTACAGTAGTGAAGTACTTATACTTAAGTACAAGTACACGGTTTTGACTTGATTATAAGCAATTATAACCAGTGGTGGGATTGCACCACCAATGGTTATAATCAAACATATATACCATATTAGACGCATGGCTATAAGCACCAGCACCAGTGCTATATTCCGGTGACGGCAATTAACGGCAGTTAATTGCAGCAGTTGTGATTAGGGAATGCTAATGATTGTGACCACTAGGGGTTGCTGTTTTGTTTCACTGATTTGTGAAAGTAAGCTGCTGACAGAATAATACAGCAGCTGCATTATTCTGCTGTATAGTAATACAGCATAATATCTGCCATGGCGAAATACAAAAACAATATACAGTTCAAGTTCATTATGTAAAACAATATATATTTTGACAAATATAAGACATCTGATGCCTTTTATAAAGGGAGCTTTATTAATCCCAATTGTTGTCCTTCAAATAAGGATCAGTACAGGGGCTGAACATGGAAGAAACATCTTAAAATCTCACCTGAAGGTGAAAAGCAGCTGAACCTTTTCTCACACAGATGTTAGAGACTTGTAGACGGCTACAATAGCCTCCTGTCTCAAGCCATTTCAGGCAAATTGGGTAACGTTAGCTTTTAGGGGGTTGGGGTATCCTGACTTTTCTTGGCTGGGAAATATTTTTCTTTTCGTGTTTTTCGCTCAGTGAGTAAAACAAAACCTTGCCATCCTTTAAGTGCAGTTAAATCACTTTCTTTCAGTAAATTACAAGAATATACATAAATCTGTGAACTTTTCTCATGATTATTTAATATCAAGTTTCTTTACATGACTGTGTGCCAATCTGCCGTTCTTTTAAATATCTGCACATTGCTCTTTGAAGAAGCTTCACATATCAGTTCAGCCTGTTGGTTAATTCTCATGGCAGGAGATATTTATAAATATGGGATTACAGTTACTTTAAAAGAGATTTACAACCTAAACATGTGTAGGTTATCCATGTAATCCAATGCTGCTATATTCCGGTGAAGGTATGCTGTAGGTCAGTGGATCTTAGTGTGGATCTTTCTGTGCACATGTAAGAGCAGTGCTCATGTAAGGATGTAGTTGATGTGAACTATATCTGTGCAGCAATAATACTTTGTTTCTTATAGCTTTAAAACACCTAAAGTATTTTACAATCCATTTTGAAGCAACACTTTCAATAATTGTCCGTCTATGTTCCAACCCCTCACCTGGGATATGGGTCATTATTGATTGAACAAGATCTCAGATACAAGTAGCTGGAAAACAAAAGTTTTTTTTTTCTGTAGGATGACTGGATTCGGCTTTAGAGATGAATATACTTTTCGGTATTTTTCTTCATGTGTTTTCATTGGATTTTGGTTCACTGGAAAATCTTCCCCCATGTTTGTCCCAACTTTTGTAACATAGTATTGGCATGAATGTTACAACAAAATGCGCATTTATTTGAGAAAAAAAAAGAAAAGAAAAATGGTACACAAATTCTTTGTTTCAACACAAATTAACTCATATTTCTGTTATGTTGAATGAAACATATATTTTTGGAGGTCATTTACAAATGGCTGCATTTCACTTTTATTTACATTTTATAAAACGGCTCAACCTTTGGGCAAACACAGGTTGTACAACAGTTGTAAAAATAAAGTCAGACTAAATAACATTTTAACTCTTTGCTCTTCGTCCACCAACCAGTTTTTTCCAAGAGACTTGTGTTTTTTCTTAGTTCTGCTGATTTGCAGACGTCTTTTTCTGTGACAATACACATTGAGTTCTTATTGCTTCATTTCAGAAATCTGACAAATTCTCAACATGGTAAAACGTTTTTCCAGTCCAGCACTGATAGCGTGAGAGTCCAATGTTTATCACTGGTTGTTTTTTATGCTCCTGCTTTGACAATTACTGCCGTTTCTTTATGCAGTTGTGTGGCACACATTCGTCCTGTTCCTCCAGCTCAGGGCAGGGGCTGCCAGCGTTTGCTGGCCGCAGAAGTATGTAACGTGTGCGGTGACGAACTCCACCTCTGGAGCAGGGACCAAGACACAGACCCCAAGAGGACCAGAGGGAGACTTCGCAATCCAAAGGTGTTGCTGCGGTTAAAGAGAGAGAGAGAGAGAACAAGAAAATGAAGAAACACTGCCCAATTGATGCCTGTTCTGCAGCAGCCATATACATCCAGACAGACAAACAGATGGACTATATTGTTCTGGAAGAGTAAACCTATGGTCTAGTCTTTCCCAGGGTGGGTGAGAAGTGTGATCTTTCAAGGGTTGGGATTCACTCTTTGTCCCCTGTCTTAAAAAATGGGACCACTGAACTATCATGCTACTCTGGCGTTTCCCCTATGCCTTTTCAATATGCAGCACTGAAGAGGTCTATTAACTATGATGGACTGATGCAGAATCTCATCCTCGTAGGTTGACATCCTGCCAATGGAGAGCTATTTAACTACCTCAGTGACGTCTGCTACCGTGATGGAATGCCTCCTTCCGAGTCTTCAGTTTCTGACTCCTTCACAGTAAAGAGACAAGATTGAGGAGATCCTCTAAGTGCTCTTTCCACCGATCTACAATAACATCAGTCTGGGTCTGTAGATCCCTAATTCAAAACCAGACAAAACACAGATGCTGCAGTCTGTCTTGTTTTTTCTATACCCGTGCTATTTGACAGTCTTCAGAGACAACCATACCTTCAAGGCCTTCTCTGGTCCTCTCTTCAGCCGCAGCAGGTCAAATGATAAGATTACAACACTGACCATTGACCTTTAGCCCAAGATGACCTGGTATCAAGCACACTTGACTCACCTTGTGATCAACTCGTTCTCAGTTAAATTGCAAAACATTCTTTGGCTGGGTAATCTGAATTGCTGTTCAGTGCAAAAGGTCAGAACCTTCCCTCTTGCAACCTAATGCCACAAAGAGGTGACACCTCATGCTAGTAAACTCTAAAACTGAGGCAGTCAGCTGAGAGCTTGTGGGTATCCCCACACCCTAGGAAGCCCCTCTACCCAGAGTTGGGTTCCTCTCTGTTGTGGTTCAACCTCAAACAGCAGCTTCAGCTACATTCCTACCAGTAGCTGGTAGGAAAAAGTCTAAATACTTTCAATAAATAGTTTTGTGAGGAAAAGCTTTGTGTGATCACCTGAGAAACGCTGAGGATTGATGGAGTTTGGCAGAATGTGATTAGAAATAGAAGTTTGGCGGTCTGGTGTCCGACGTTGTCGGCTAATCTTTATGCTGGCAATCGGGGGAAGCTCCCTTAGTCGAGGGTAGTAGAAGGAATTGGCTGGATGGTTTGGCATTTGTGACGTGATCTGAAAAGCAGTCAGCGAGCAGTTAATCAGAAACAGCAACAGATTCTCAGTAGAACCCCCAGTGCACATTAGCCAGCTTTAAAGCACATGCTGCAAAAGGATGGATAGTCTGTTACATAAGGGGCCCCTTTTTATTTAAATCACTTCAGGTCAGACATTAGGGCTGCCAAGCGATCATTCAGCCACAGACAGCTAAGAATGATGCCCCGATCCCACTCTGCTTACGTACTCCGAAAACAAGACAGAGACACCAGAATTTGAGGCACCAACAGCTTAGTGAAGGACATAAACAGATGATGGTTTCTCCCTACCTTTGTAATGTTTTCAGGGGGGCTGGTGGGAAAGTTGGGAGAAGAAAAAGTGAATCCACTGTCCGTTCCTGCATCATAAGGCTGGAGGTCGACGGTCACTTCCTGTTTCCACCGGTTACCCTCACAGAGATTGAGACTGTCCACACCGACAAACCAGTCAGGGCTGGGGATCATCTTCACCATCAGAGACAGCTGTCAGACACAAAACACTGATGTTAGGCGTCGACGTCCAAAATAGAGAGTTTAATTGAAAAACTATGAAACGCTAATTGTCATAAATATAAAGGGATGACCAGATTACCAGGAAGTTAAATACCACAAGGTAGTAAAAGATACTTACAGTTCCTTGCAAAGGTTACTCATAAAATTTGTGCTTCACATTAAAGCCACAACCTTATTGCACTTTGTTGGGATTTTATGTGACAGACCAACATAAAGTAGTGCACTGTAATGTGGAAGAAAGATTATCCATGTTTTTTCACTGGAAACCAAAATCCAAAAGTGTGCATCCTTCTGTGACACCTCTAAATATAACACAGAACCACCAGTGGTTTGTGAAGGCCTCAGAGGTTTGTTATGAGAGAACAAACAGCAACCAAGTGCAAAACAGGTGAGTTTTGTCGAGAAATTTAAAGCAGAGTTCAGTCATAAAACAAAACCCTGAGCTTTGAACATCTCACAGAGCTCTGCTCAATCCATCATCTGAAAATGGAAGGATGATGACACAACTCCAAACCTAAGCAAGACATGATAGTCCGCCTAAACTGGCAGGCTGGGAAGGAGAACATTAATCAGAGAAGCAGCCAAGAAGAGCATTGTTGTCACTATGGAGAATCTGTAGCGTTATCAGCTGCGAGATTCTGCATACTATTAGCTGCACTGCAGAAATACCGGCTTGTTGGAGAAGAGGCAAGAAGAAAGCCATTGCTAAAAGAAATAGATCTAATTTGTAGTGTTCTGTAAACCACGTCGGAAAAGTGGAGGTAGAAGAAGGACCTCTGGTCAGATGAAACCAAACTTTCTGGCCAATACAGAACGAATGGATAGAGCTAAAGTGCAGAGCACTCCTAGATTAAAAACATGTTTGAAGTTGAACATTGACAGTGGTGGAGGTTTTCCTTCCGACAGAACAAAATTCTAAACAATACATCACATGCATTAAATCATATGCTAAAATGGCCCAGTCAAAGTCCAGATCTAAAACACAGAGGCTATTTGGTGAACTGTCTTGTTAAGATATTGTGTCGTCATCATCTTCCAACATAACCCCGTGAAAAAAAACAAAACTGAACTCTATTTGAAGTTGAATAAAATAACTCTTATCTCTAATGAAAATGTTTTACACTTTGACATGTAGATTGAAATGTAATGAAAACACTTGCTGTTTGTTTTAATACATTAACCGTTAGCTCACTTTGGACTGTGCGACTGTTTAAATCCCCCTGCTGTGGAAAGTGAGATGAGTGCAGAATGAATGAAATCACAGAGATCACAGTAACATCAGCCAGGACAATAAATGCAATAGGCCTGACATCACACACATGAGCGCCGACGTAGGGATTTGGCGACTATAAAACAGAGTCGGCATGTGTGCACGTGCACCCCGTCTGTCTCCCGTATGATGTATGTTTCCTGAGAAACGGTGATCTCATCTCGGAGAGTGGATTCAGGGTCAAAACACACTGAAGTGATGGCAGAAGACCAGACAGCAACACATTTGAAAACTTCTCCATTTTTGAAAAAGAAAAAAAAGTTTGACAATTGCTGCTCATCTTGTCAGTCTGAGTGGGTTTTTGTGTGGGCTTTGCATGGATCGCTGGTGTTGAACCAAACAGAGAGCAGATCTGAGACAAAGGAATGAGACACACGAGTGTTCGGTTTTCTTCTGGTGATAAATGTTAAAAAGCAGAGACTAAACCAGAAGAAGTCTTGCGGCTTTTTAGAAACATCAGTGTCCTTTTGTTCTTTGAACTTCCTGCCTCTTACGCTTTTCATCTGTTTCGGAAACTCTCCTGAGCTGATCTGAAAGACGCCGCGTCTCGGCTCACTTCTTTACTAACAGCTGAATGGAGGTTTGCATTACGTAGGACCTGGTCAAGACAAAATCTTCAAACCCTGTGTCCATCGCAGAAAACCGTTTTCAAAGACCAGAAGGCCTCTCCAGCAGCTTCAAATGCCTCGCATTCTGCGTCTCCGTCTGGTTGAGCTCCACATTAAACAACAGCTGGATATATGATGACAGAAGTCGTGTTTGGGATTCCTGGCGGATGTCGTGTAAACCATCGGCTGTCTTCAAAGGAATGATACGGTATTTATAAATGAGAGCGCAACAGACAGTGCAACATGCTCACAGATTAAGTTATCAGCTGGATCACGTCATTAAATCATGTCCAACACAACGCGCTCGATAGCCGGGCTTTGCTTTGCTTTATCTGATCTAAAAACAGACCGGCACAGACGTCACGTACCTAGAAGACAACACGGCGGGGTGCTGTACATTACCTATGCTTACAGAAACAATGAGTGATCAATTCTTTCTTTGGTTCAAGGGCTCAGAGCATTAGTCTCCTAAAGCAAGCAGGAGACTCTCTGGACATGAAAACCTTTAAAAAATGACACTTTTAAATCAAAAAACGGGATCCAATTCCTTTTATTTGAAACAGTAAGGGCACATGTTATTGCACAGATTGGCGGACGGATAAAAGCCCAGATTTTATTGCATATGGATGTGAAGTATAGTGGACGCAAGAGGAATGGACCTTCTCTTCTCTCTCCGCTGATCAAGAAGCAAAAAAAGCTCAGATATCAGCTGGCGGGTTTAAGCTGAATCAGAACTTTACCAAAGAAAAGCAACATCCTTACATCGCATAAACAGAGAGCACAGATTTAATCAGACAGCTTTGTACTTTAAATTTCAGATTCATTATTGTGCTGCTGGTATCAAAACTGTGAAATATGTTTTACAACAATTCATCTGTTTTCATTGGACTTTTCGTCTTAAAAATTATTTATCAATAAAAAGTGTAAAAATCTTTGAGGATGTGCTGAACTTAGAGCAGTTCTTCTTAAGGGAAAACTGGCTCAAATACGCACACAAACTCCTATGAAAGCTCCAGTAAATTTCCAACTTTTGTTCTCAGAATCCAGTCGAGCTTATGAGTTGTATTGTTCTATTGAGCTGCTGGTCTTGTTGCATTTTCCCCCTTGTCATATTGATAAGCGTCCATGTTACTTGGCTATTGATGTGAAAGTGTTTGGCTGACCATGAATAGTTTACTAAGCCGAAAAACCCAAACATGGGTTGCATACAATTAGATTTGAGTTTGACCTGCTTGTCTTGTAATGTGCCTTCTGATAACATCGGATGTGAATAATCACCAAATAAATACACAGTGAACTGAGCTGAGACGATTATTTCAGCATGCCAGATGTTTGCCTTGCTTCACAGAAGAGCATTAGTAGCATTTAGGATTTTTACCAAGAAAAGCTCCAGACCAGTCAGAAGTCTGAAAAAAGCTACCTGTTGTTGAACATAAAGGGAGGTGATTCTTTGTTTAATTTTTCTCAACGTGAAAGCCACTCTGGCCAACAGACGTCTTCATAAATTACATCTCAGAGGAAGGGAATGTGTACGTCGCCTTCAATCCAACCAGCTCCTTTTGTTAAATGACATTCTTGGATTGAAAGTTAAATGTTTTTTTTTTTTTTTTTCTTTTCTATTTATTAAAATTAATGAACTATGAAAGATTTCATTGGCTCCCCCAGCGGGTCTGTACACGACTTATCATACTCACCAAATTGCATCATATTATATCTGCTGTATCTATTCATAGCAGCATCCAAACATATGAAATGTTTTAAAGTCTAATAGAAAACAAAGGAAAAGTAAGACGGTTTTTTTTTTTCCATCAAGCGCCGCAGAGTGAGGATGACCGAAAATGAATTTAGACATTTATATTGAAACCACGATCTGGTTTGAAGCAACCTCTAATCAACTGAAGGCCCCCTCTCTCTCTCTCTCTTGCGTTGGCTTGCGTTCACGTTCGTGGGTCGACCATCAGAGGAACTCCGAGCAGCGGCGGTGCCCGCTGCAGGGGCTGCAGGGAAGAACCCCGTTGCCCCATCTGCGGTTTGTTCCCAGCCCAGATTGACAATGAATAAACTCATCTGCATTTCATTAAAGATCACATGCAGAAGAACGGGGGGGTCCGTTGGAATTATGTCTCGTAGACAGAGAAGACCAAACATTGACGTTTTTTGGTTCATAGCAAAAAAAAAAAAAAAAAAAAAAAGATCCATTTGGACAAAGGAAGCGCTGCGTCCAAGCAGGAGAAACTCATCCCAGATGCGCAACCCTAAAACGGCAATAATGGTTTTTGACATGTTTTGTTTCTCGTGAAATAATTTCAATCAATCACAGCAACAAATTTTGACCAACAGCGTCAGGACATTCGTTCACTGACTTAATCTCTAAAGGCAAGTGAGGCCTGTAGAGCATTAAATGATGTTCTGGGCACTTTGTGACCTTCTGGGTGCATCGTCTATGCGCTCTTGGAGTAATTTTGGAAGACTGGCCAGTTTTCAGATGGTTCACCACAAATCCATGTTTTCTCCATTAGTGAATGATGACTCCAAGTGTGGTTCACTGGAATCCCAAACCCACTGAAATGCTTTTGTTTCTTTTCTCTTTTTTTTTTCAGGCCGAGAGATATTAATGACTTTGTTCTCTAACTATTCTTGGATATCTTTTATCCCATGTCATATTGTCAAATAGATTCTATTTAAGGGATTTCTGATTTCTGCAGTAATCAGGCCTGGGTGTGGCTGGTGAAACTGACCTATTGTGGTTAAGCACAGTGAATGCATGCCTTATCTTTGTGCTTGGTGATAATAACAGGATACGTTTTATTTTAGGTAGTGCATAGTCAAAGCACGCTGGCTCACAGTTTAACAAGCTAATTAACAAAAAAGCAAAGTAACCGGTGGGCCAATTTTCCCTTCCCTCAGACAGGAAAACTGTAGCCGCTTCTGTGTGTCTGCAGTCTTCATGTTGAGGTAACTGGCATTTACTGGTATTTACCTTACACAGATGGGCCCCTCCCTCGGCTCCAGTTCAGACTGAGAGCAAAGCGTGCAGGATGGATGTAGGCGTTTGCGGCTACTGAACTCAGGCACTTGGTCTAAACAAAGTCTGACAGGGTGTAGTGGAAATAAGTAGGAAATTACGTGGTGGGTGCAGATGCACGGTGTAACAGACCCGGCTCAAAGTGACCGCGTGAGTGTGGATGTTTCTTTTTGAAGCGTCGTCGTCTCCTACCAGTGGGTTGCGGGGCACCAGGAGCATCTCTGTGGAGCTGTGTCCGATCCCGTTGGGAATCCCAGCTGTCCGGTACATAACTCCGACCGTGCGCTTCTTCCGGGCCTCCTTGGCTGCTTTCATCAGCTCCACCGTCACCCCAACTTCAGCAAAGCTCTGCACCCCGGGACTGGCTGCAGAGCCCTCCTCCCAGAGCCTGAAGTGGTGGTTGTGGCTCGCCGCTATTGAGAGAGAAAAAGCAATTGAAGAAATGTGAGATGAGAGAAGTGAGATGCACGCTCACTTGACTCCTTGCGAGTGTCGATGAAGCGCCGCAGAGTCCCGAGCCAGACGATGAGCTCATTTCCACCACGGAGCCTGAGTGTACTTCTACGGCTGCCTCCTACTTCCTGCATTTAAACTGATAATTCTGGGGGAATTGCTGGTGTGCATGTGTTATTGCAAGGTTATATTCTCCGTCTTTTCCTGCAGAAACCGCAACACAGGCCGGAGCTGCCAGGATGTAGATCAGGATCCTGGACTTGGCAGGCAGCAGTTGGACAACAATTTATTTTAACAATTCTGAAAACCCTTAATGATGCTTTTTGTGCAGCCTGGGCCAGCAGGCTTTCTCTTCACATTCTTTTAAAAAGCTCTGGCTATCTCAGAAATCTGTTAAAAATCAAGAGCCCAGTTTTAGATTCGAACCACAGGTTCTGGAGACCCACAAAGCCACTGACCTGGGCCCGTGGTTTTAAGGGCAGAGTAAGGTTAGCCAGAAACACGCTGACAAATGCTCTGATTTTTCTGCCTTACCTCACTTTTCAGAGCTGCATAAAGACTCTCACTCAGACACACACACACACACACACACACACACACACACACACACACAGAGTCAGGATTTTAACCTTAAATAGTCTTGACACATGTATGAGCGCACACTTAGTTGCACAACTCGCCCAGCACACTTCACACACTATCTTGTTTCTCCCCGTACCGCCATTACTTGTGGCCCTTAATTGCATTTCCATCCTAACTAGCATCAAACCCCCGAAATTTGATAATGCATCACACTTATGCCCCACCAAGACTTCAAAGCCAACCCTTCCTAAATTGCTTGAGTATTTTTTTTTTCATTCATGACAAAGTCCAGTCCTTCGGCGTCCTCGGCCCGATGCCCCCACTGACGTTTGCTGCAGCTTTCTTTTTTTTTTTTTTTATTGTCCCCTATAGTTTACCGTCTGACTCACTGAGGCCCTTGTGTTTTTGTTCCCTGGTGACAAAGACCAACCCTTTCCATGCCCATGGAAATAATTATGTCAGAACCGCTGGTGCCTGTCTCTGTTAGGAATAAGTAGGACACTCTCCTCTTCCATGGCATCACCGGGCCACCTGGAAACCAGACATAGCCGCTACCATGTCCCCAATATTTTGTGACGTTACTCGCTTTAACCTTCTCCTATTTTGGCACGTCACCACTACAAGCAAGAAGGGACCACTGCTTTAGTTTTGGCATGTTCTTCAAAAAAAATCTTTTTTTTTTTTTTTTATATATTTTTTTTCTTGCTATTTATTTATTTGATTTTCAAACTCTCAGCAACACGACGTAAATAAGGATCTATTTGTTTTCTTGTGCTTGAAAGCACTGATCAAAGCAGGAGCTGCATAATTTCTCTTTGAAAGCTACTCGTTGTGTGGCCCATGTGTAGATATGTGTCATATTTGTGTAAACGTGCAGTTCCAGTTTCAGCTGAGGCAATTATCAAAAACCTTAAGTCTCCTAAATTGGTGCAAGCACAAAAAAAAATATAGTGATTTAAACTGAAAAGGGATTTAGCTGTGTGAAAGCTAATTCTACTGTGTTGGTGAGAGTTGATGAAGGATTGTAGTTGTTCTATGTTGAAAAAAAAATACAAAAAATATATATATATTTTAAGTATTATTGGTCACGCTGGTTTTCAGGTTTGTGTATTTCGCTGAATTCTTGTGTTTTCCGATCGCTTCATTGTTTAGTCACGTTCCTTCCTGCTGCCTTTCTTTTCGCGTTCTCTGATCTCTGTTCGCGTTGTTTTCTCCTCCTTACATCTGCAACACATTCAGTTAATCGGACTCACCTGTTTAGGTAATCATGTTTACACTCCCAACTCTTTTCAGCCCCATTTTGGAGCCATGTGATTTGTCTGACAGCCGACAGAAAAACAAAGAGAAACACCATCTGGTAGTTTCTTTGACCTTTTTCTTTTTTTAAAAAAAGAAATTCACCAGTAATAAAATCTTCTACTAGTTTTATATTCGACGTTTTTATTTCATTCCAAAAAAAAAAAAAAAAGCACTCTAAGCCATATTTTTCTCACCTATGAGTTTGGACCACTGTGCTGGGGGTCGGAACAAGGGATACTGCTTTGGAAACGCCTGTGGGCTCCAGTGACCTGTAAACACCAGGATGTAGGAAGCGGCACCCTTGGCTGTGCAGCCCGTTCCGTTGAGGGGTTGCGGAGGCTCGGCAAACGCGAAATGTAGCTTCACCAGCAAAACGAGTAGCTTGTGCAGCCAACCACAGGCCTGGTGCTCTGAAGACATCATCTGCAAGGAATGATCAAATGAAAAACTGGGTTATTCCTCGAGCTGCACGTTAGAACTGGAGATGGTTCCCGAACAAAAGGCTGATAAGGAGGTCAAAACTGTGAACTGGGAGGCACGTTTTAAGATCAGATGTGTTTGGGCGCATAATCGCGGCTTGGGAGGAAACAAAAAGGAAGACTGGCCCGAACATTTAGGAAGCCAAGCCCTGGACAATCCTCGAAAAATGAAAGGAGGAGAGGAAAATTCCACATCCCTGCCCTCGTATCACAACACAGACGTTTCATCTGAGAACAAAGCTTGTTGAACCTCCTGACCCTTGAGCGTTCAACTTCTGGGCCGGGCATGTTGTGTGCGCGCGTGTGTGTGTGTGTGTGTGTGTGTGTGTGTTGATCTCCAGCCAATCTCTAGCTATGCGACAACAGCTAATATTCAGCAGCAACGTGTGTTGCAGGAGCTGCCCTGAAATAAAACGGCACATATGACATGTCTGAGGCTGGATGTGAAATCCATCTGACCTCACCGACTGACCATCCACTGACCCGCAGCTGAGTCAGACAGACTCGCGCTCTATTTAGAGGCAGAGAGGGGAGGAGGGCACGTGCGCAGCCATCCCCACAAACACTTTTCACCTTTTATATATTTTAACAGGGCTCAGGAGAGTAATGGAGGGAGAATGTGTGTTTTCATTTCTCCCAAATCTTGAGCCAATGTTTTCTGCCTTATTTAGATGATGGCCAAAAAAGTCAGACTGCAGTGTTAAGTTCACAATGTCAACGGCAAGCGGTCAAATTACCATTTGTGAAAATTGTTAATACATCTTAAATCATCAACTTGATTTCCATTTTATGTGTATTTGAGGTTAAAACCTTTTAAGAGCATGCAGGGGTTTCTAAAAGTATTCATTCTTTGCTAAATTTTGTCACAATGTAACCAAAAACATCCACGTGTTGCAACTTTAGCATAGAGTAAATAAAGTGGAGCATGATGGTGATCGGAGAGGAGGCTTTTTGACTGGCAACAAGTAAATATCACAAGAGTTTTACTTGGATTTGTATTCAGTATCCCTGAGTCGATACTTTGCGGAGGAACCTTTTACTGCAAAAACACTGCAAGTCTTTTGGGGTAAAGCTCTTACCTGCTTTTAGCCGTTTGCACAATCATGATGCTGCCACCACCAGGGTTTATGAGGGATGTGACATATTAAACTGTGAAAGCTAATGCCATGCTAGCTTTCTTCGGCACAGCATTTTCCGTGTACGTTTAGGTGAGTTTCGGTCTCATCAGAGCACCATCTTCCTGGTGTTTCCTATAACTTGTTGCAAAGTGCAAATGGGACTTCTTCTGATTTATGTCTCGCTAAGTTTGCATTTGTTGCTCTGAACGTCATTACAGCTTTATCCCTGAACTCTCTGTTGAGCTTTTCAGCTGTTTGTTCACTAATAATAAAAATCTGACGCCTTCAAAGAACAGCTGGGTTTATATTAATACTAAAGTACAAACAGGCGAATTTTCCACACTTTTTATTGGCAAAAATGTGAAAAGATTTTTTCGAGCTACTTTGCTTTGGAACATTTGCTTGCAGTGTCGGCTGCTTTATATTTGATTTCTTCCTTTGCATTATTTCAACATATTTCTCCACTTCTGATGCAGAAGTAAATATTTTCCTGCTGCTCTTCTCTGTTTTCAGCTTTACGTCCGAACTGCATCACAAATAAACACAGAAACGCAATTTCAAGGCCACGTGTGATTCCTCGTCTTACTGAAAGCCGGCTTTAAACGTGAAATAAAACTTTAAAGCTGAGAGCAGAAGATTTTTCTTTCTATTGACATTCTACAAGAATGCAAAGAGCCAACCTGGTGTGTTCATAGTATTGCTAAAACTCCAAGCAGCTGCAGAATGCAGACAGTTAAATTTGGGTGAGTCAACACACACACACACACACACACACACACACGTCCACGCACACACACCATCAACACACCTAACACCCATGTCTTGCTGCATATTGTCCCTGAGGTCTATTTCCAGAGGTCAGATTGAATTACTCAGCCAACATAGCTCTAAATGTCCAACTCTGACACTTTTTTTGACCGCAGCCTCGCATGTCGCTGATCTTTTGATCAGATCCCCATCTGTACCGACTGCAGATTAACCATCGCAGAGTTAATACCTGCAGTATAGCCCCGCTTTTATCACTGCAGGGAGAAATATCAAGGTTTGCATGTCCAACTGATTCCTAAGGTCACTTCTCTGGCTTCTGCAAAGACTTGCAGGTTTCCTAAAACTGGCTCTCTTTTTCTCTTACCTCTTCAACACTATTTTGGTTTAGTAAACCCTCTGACCTTCCTCCTGAACTCATTTTCTTTTTTAATTTCCTTTATTTAACCAGGTAAACCCCGTTGAGATCTAGATCTCATATTCAAGAGGGACCTGGTCTGAAGTCTGCAACACACACCAAAGCCGCAACAGACTTCTGACGACCTGCCGTTTCTCGAATTCACACGTAAATATTAACGCAAATAACCAGCAGATGGATTAATGAGAGCTCACGGTGATTCTGACGTGCAAAAATACACACTTGCACCTGCAGCCCAGACCCACTGTGATCTCATCAGCCAGCTCAGACTCACATGGAGGAGGATTTTTTTTTTTTTTCCTGTCAGGCATAAGATGCAATAAAACCTTTCAGGCACCTTCCCTGTGCTATTAGAGCAGCTTCATGCAGCGATAATGCAAACATTCAACCTCGTCCCATAAATTTGGTCACTCGGATCTGCACGCATACACAGATTTTTAACAAGGAGCTGACAGGGAAGGTAATTTTGTTTTTCTTTTTTTTTTTCCTTGAAAGTCCTTTATTGGGCAACAATAGCAGAATTAGGAGTTTGTTCAGGGTGAGAAAAAAATACAAAAAACAAAAAAAAACAAAAGATGCAACCATCTGTGTTTAATTATCCTTTTCATGCATGCCTGATCCATGTGCAGATTTCTGGTGGAGCTACAAGGAGAAAGATGGACACTTAGACAGGTGGGGACATAACAGGAGGCGAGAAGTTTAATTAAGGCAGCCAAATGTTGTGTGCAAAAACTGGTTATCCTAAAGTATTTTTAGATACACTACCAACAGAAAGCGCAGAAAGGACGAACATTTGGACAATTTGTGGGTAGAGTTCAGTGAAATAACATGTTACTAAGAGGGAATATATTATCACCTTGCTAAAATAATGGCCCAAGTCACTTTATGCCAAAGGTGACGTTTGCAAAATAAATAATCTCTTTATTTTATTTATTTATTTATTTATTTATTTATTGCCAAAAGATGATTTAGACAAAAAATTAACTTTTAGCAAAAAAAACAAAAAAAAAAAAAACTTTTACAACCATTATTTTTTATCAAGGTCACCATATGCAAAAAGTCTGAAGGAAAATTGCCAAAATGTGTACATTGTTTGTTTTACAAGACATTTGATTCATTCAGACATATATATATATATATATTCAAATTTTATTTATTTTTTCAGTTTTGGCTGCTTCTCGTCAAAGTATACAGAAGCTTACTTTAAAGCAGAAAAATGCAAACATATGTTAATAATAATAAGTCATGTTCATTTGCATTGTTGTGAAAAAAATTCGTCTTCTGCTTCTGATTTCCAAATTCGACGGCAGACACACTCAGTTGTATTTACCTTCAATCACTCATGAATTGCATGTTGACATTGATTATTCAAAGTATTCACACAAATACCTGCTTCATTTAGCTTATATTTACAATCAGTTTTTTTTGTGTTTTTTTTTTTGTTTTTTTGTTTTGTTAAAAGAAAAGACAGAAACTTCCCGGATGCTTCCAGACCACCAGAACATCTCGGTGTGTGTTGAATGGATGACGGGTGCTCTGTGTGTGTGTGTGTGTGTGTGTGTGTGTCTGTGTGTGTGTTCCCTACCTGCGTCGGGTCAGTCGGAGAAGCAGCAGCACGACCACTGGGAGGATTCAGCTCTGCTCACTTTCCTCTCCACTGTAAACTGGCACAACCTCATCAGTCCTTTTCGCTCTCGGTGGGCTCCCTTTATCTCTTTCCAGATTTCTCTCCTCCTACCTTCTCTCTCTCTCATTGTATCTCCTCATATTACCCTCCTCTCGCTCTCTTTCTCCTCCCCCACTCGCCCCTCACCTCTCCTTGTATGGAAAGGCAGTTAACAGTCTTTGCTCCTCTCTCTTTTTTTCTCTCTCTCTCTCTCTCTCTGTCGCTCAATGTGCCTCAATTCCCAGAAGGCGGTTAACATCCCTCCAGGCAAACACCCCAAAGCGTTGTGTATTTTTTTTGGTGCACAGTTGCTTTAAAAAAAAAAAAAAAAAAAAAATGGCAGTAAGACTGAAAGAGTAACTTTGGCTCCGCAGACAGACATGCAACCTGCCTGACAAATGAGGGGAGTCTGGACAGAAGCAGTGGCTCTGATGTCAGCAGCTAATTTCAGTTTATTGGAAATCAGAGAGAATCAAAGGGGTTTAAAACGGTTTCCGTGTCTTTCTTTCCTTCCTTCTTTCTTTTTTTTTTACTTCTCCTCTGTTTTAAACAACTCCATCTCCAGATCCAGCTGTGATTCGAGCACGAGGAATCCCATTTTCTCAGGTTAGAGTGTGTAAAACGTCGTGTTTGTGTGCGGCAGGAAAAAAAAGGGGAAAAAAAGAAAAAAAGGAGCGATTCCCCCACAGCTGGGACGCACATGGACAGCCAGGGAGGTTTCTGTTATCAGGAGCCGCTTGTGACTCTGACTACAAGCACTACAGACAAGAGAAGAAAGAAAACGTGATTAAATGTGTGTGGTTTCTATATATTTCAATTATTGAGAGTTCAGTAGTTGTGGTGGGTTATCTTCTGATGTGAGTTGCGGCTGCGACTATGGATTGTGTGATCTGATGAATTATTTCAGATCATGAAAGGACTCGGGTTGGTGTGTTTGTTAGGACTACAGCAAGACAGTCCTGGGTTTAAATCCCAGCCTTTGGTCTTCAAGCGTTGTGTTTGCATGTTCTCCTCTGGGTTGAAACAACTTCTTTGTGCAAAACATGCCATTATATGGGAAACATTTCTGGAGAGAGACTTACACAGTTTGAGCGGTATGATGGATGCCTTCAAAGCGTAAAAACCTCACAAGTGAGACGTGACGTGATCGCGTGGTGAAAGTGGAGACTTTCTGCCGCTTCCGTTCACTGCCTAGACATTTACACAAGCAGCGTATCGCAAAATAAATCAATAAATAAAAAGCAAAACATCCTGACGGTGATTTGGGCATGGGGTCAGGACGCCTCCTGGACTCCTGCAGACACGTCGATGCCTGTGCTGAGAGGAGCTGAGATATTCTCAACCGGTGCAGAAATTACAGACCTTCCAGGAATAAGAAGCTGATGACGACGAGCAGAAAAGGGAAGAAGGAAAAGCAGACTTATGGGGATCCGGTAACTATTTAGTTTTTATGCCCTGCAGTCGAAAGGAGTCGGTTAAGTAGATATATTTCCCTCCATCTGTTTCTCCCTTCATTACGGACTTGATTCATCTTTTTGATTTGCATCCAGTCCTTCTGCATCCTTCACATAGTCTGTTCTGCTGCGGTGCAGGAAAACTCCCCTGCTTCCGCTGGCTGATTGATAACGATGAGCTCAGCGAGCAGGCAGACTGGTGTTTAGTTTCAAGCAACAGTTTTGGATCGGTCAGGTGTGCATGCGACACGTAAAATCACCTAAAGGGCAGATAAGAGAGTGAGCCCTTCTGAAAACGGGAACTAATGATAGCTGGGATGATTGTAACACACACACACACACACACACACACACACACACACACACACACACACACACGGGAGATTAGCGTTAGGACACCAGACACAGCAGCAGATCTTCCAGGCTGACGCAAAACTCCAAGATAGATGGAAGTTTTCCTCTCGTCCTCATCGCGTCAGCGTTGCTCCAGTGAGTGAAGTCAGAAGGGGGAAAGCCATGAGCTAATCACAGAACGCCTCCACCAGACAGACGCAGAGAAGAGAAGGGGGGAGAGAAAAAAAAAAAGCAACATTAGAAAGAGATCAGGCATTCAGCTGAAGCTCGCATTTATGCCATTTTTGGTATAAATTTTCAACAGACGGCAGCATGTGCTGACCTGTCTTGATGGTACGGCGCCTCACAAAAGTACTTGCACCTCTTAATGTGTGATTACACACACTAAGGGGTGACATTTTGTCACAAAGCGCCAGCTATATCCGTCCATCCACGCAGCGTGATGCTGCCTCACAGAGTGGCTTACATGGGTAAGACCTTCATGTCCTTCTTCTTAACAGATTTGTGAAATTATACTTGTCATATGCAGCAGTTCTTCCACCTGAGCTGCAGATCTCTGCATGTCCACACAGTCGGTTTGGGTGGATAGGAATATTGTCCTGTCCACCTGTGTCTCTGACCCCTCTGCTAAGGTGTGTGAGGCCTTCCCAACACACTTAGCTCAACTAAATGATCCAGATGTCGACTCTCTTTACTGCTTACAAGACGTTTGAGTAGCATTAGATTTTCTACAGGCGGGTCAGAGGAAATGTGGGCGATCTGAACCGATCATGCAATATGTTCATTTTCCTTTTGCACATTTTGAGAACCATTCACGCACCTCCTTTCACAACCAAAACTATGCGTCGCTTTGTGATAGCCTGTGAAACAAAAACCCCGGTTAAAACACGCCGCAGTTTCTGGTTGCAGCGTGACACAAAAAAAAAACGAAACGAAAAGCTCGGCAGGTGCGAATGCTTTTACAAGCCAGTCTGTGTCTTTTGGAAAGCACGAGTTAAACCTCGTGAACCTGTGGAGTTTGAGGAGCTATTCTCAGCTGAAGACTGTCAACAACTACAGTGCACGTTTACGGAGCGCTGCGCCGCAGAAGTGGGTCAAACGGTGAAATCATTTCCGTAAACTCGGACGAGCTTCTCAAGGCAGTTTAGAGATGATCTTAAGTGGCTAAGAGTCCATAAAAATAAAAAATCAGACGCAGATGTCTGCAGATGGTCAGAGAGCTGAACACAGAGCCAATCGTTTAAACAAGGATGTGAATCAGCCTCTTCCCGGTGCTCCGTGTAAACACAGTGATGGAAACCAGGTTGAACCCCAAACCCAGGATGCTAATGTACTTACAAGCACACCCCAGAGACAAAAAAAAAAGAGACTTCTTACACCAGACCACACATGCAATACCAATCATTTTTGCACTGATTACCGATCAGAATTAAACCAGCAAAGAAAAAAACAAACAAAAAACAATCAATCAATACAGATTAAATGAGCAGTTTAAGGGTATAATAAGATTGAAAACCAGGCTCTGAACGGGACGCAGCATTGAGTCCTTTATAGGCTGTAATAATATTCGATCATTCCAGAGACAACCCAAGACAAATATTTATCCCGCTGCCTTCGGGTTGGTAGTACGATCCCTCCGAGTGGGATACTTTGTCTGCCTGGAGACTAATCCATCACATGGGCAAGTGTGCAAAAGCCTGCCATACACTACCACACACTCCCTGGTCTGTCAGGCCGCCCCCGTTAAGGTTCAACGCTGTTATTTTTGTTGACTTTCTCATGCCAGAGTGAGGTTATTTCGGTTTTAAGGAAGAAAATCTGGAAACTAATACTTGTGGTTGAAAACACTTTGCTTCAGACAAATGGAAGAAATACTAGGCTGAACGAAAAAGACTGTTGGCAATTAAAAGATATGCATTTCAAATTGGAAAGGCCTCAAGTGTTTCAATTTGATTTTAAGAAAGAAAGAAAGGAAGAAAAAGACACCATGTTGTATTAATGTTCTAACAAACACAGAATCAAACACTAAACACATTTAAACTGTAAAAAAAACATTGTGAAAGAGGAAGAAAAAAGGCAGACATCTGGAAACCAGCAGAAGCAAAAAAAAAAAAAAACCACCTAGTTTTTCACCAAAATGTAATACACACTGACCCATTTTACAGAGCACTTATCTGAATTTATTTGCAGTGTGGGAACCGAGGGATTTTACTGGTTTAACTGTGTTCTCCCAGAAGTGATGAGGCCTCGGTGTCGACTCCCAACACTCAACGAACAAGCAAAAAAAAAAATAAAAATAAAAAAAAAAAGGTAAAATCTGGTGGTGCAGCGTGGCAACTGACAGAAGGTGGGAACCTGAAGCAGGAGTTGGACGAAGTGTGTTTGAAGTGAGTCAAGTCCGGTAAAACCCAGCTATCATCCTGGGCCTCTTGCAACTTCTGAGAAGTGGACAAACAGGTGATTGTGTAATACGTCTGCAGCCCCCCCCCTAGCCCCCCACTTAAACAGAAGCAGAGATCAAGGCTCCAGTATGTCGTGACGTAAAGATCCAGGTACTTTTAGACAGAAGTGCTTCAACTTTGGACTCATTATGTTAATCAGCTGGCTTTTCTTCAGGTGCTGTAGTGTAACCGTCTCACATCCATACACAAACAGTCCCTTGCACTTGTACCATACAACCATCAACATCAACATATTTCATTTGGATTTCTTTTGTATTCAGTCTCCTTCACCGCAATCACTTGAAATAAAGTTCAGCTTCACCAGTCGCTGTCAACAGCCTCTCAATTAGTAAACAATCATTTATTCTCTGCATAAAGTGGAGCGATGCCAACTCTAGAGGAGCAACACAGAGATGGTCGGTAGCATAATTATTCCCCTAAACATTTGAAATCTAGGTTAAAAATCTCACATTTTGCCCCATCAGACCGGCGTGTCCCCCACACGACCTTTAGAGCCTGCAGACCAGACTTCTCTCCACATGGCTTTCTTTTCGCCTCTCTTCCTCAAATGCCAGTGTTACAACCAGGTCGGCCTCTCGATAGTTTTTCCCACCTCAGCTGCTGATCTGTGCAGCAACTCTTGAGGGTATTATGGGGCTTCCGATTACCCTCTTCTTGCTCAACAGCCATGTTGGCAAGTGCAGTCGTGCCAATCCACTGACCGCATTCGATTTTATGAAAGGATGATTTAAAAGGGGCAGAATTCAAATGAAGCCATAATCCTTTATTTTTACATTGAATGCAACACATGTTTTTACTTCTACTTTGCAATTACGCAGCACTTTACTGTTGGTACATCAGATTTAGGGCTGTAATATTAGAAAATTAAATGCCTGGCAATTTTAGTTTTGCAAGGCACTCAAATCGCCTCAGTGTCAATAACTGGGATGAAACAATCCTTGGGAATCACTAAATAAATACCAACAATGCATTGCTGACTGTTTAAGAGAAGCCTCCTGGTTACATGCATGTGGAAGCAATTTTAAAGCCCATAATCCCCCACCGTCCCCGTCTTCTAGCCCTATGGGCCTACACAGCCGTCCTGGCAACGCATTGCTCCACATGAAGAGCTGCCAAACTGCGGTAAACAATTTTGTTTGTGGCAAAACTTTGCTAAACACAGCTTCACGTCCTCTGACCACAAAAAGCAGCCTGCAACACACTAACCACTAATAATCAGGCAAGAAGCTGCTTTAAAAACTGAATTAAACTCAAAAGTTTAAAGATTCAGCAAGAAAAACACTAGGATTTGGATGGCAGATAAAAACTTAGGCGCAAGATGTTTAATTTTTTAGGATTTTATTAAAATACGGTGTTGAGTTTACCATTGGAGGTTACCATCACAAACATGATTGTTTCTAATAAAAAAAGTAAACAAAAACAAAAAAATAAAGCTTAAGAGCCTAGTTACAGATTTTTTTTTTTTCTGGTGTTTTTGTTTTTGCAGTCTGGTGAAAGAAGAGAATTAAAATAATTCACAATGAGAGTGATTGGAGGAGGGGGAGAAAAAAAAAAAAAATGTTCACATGTTGTAAAAATACATTTCCCAATTTCAACATTACACACAGTCACTTTCAAGCATTCATTCATTCCTGGTTAGATGGTTAGATGTCAGTGCCAAAAAGAAAAATAAAAAGATAAAAAAAAGAAACGGTTCAGATCTGTGCACAGAACGAGGATCGAGAGTCTGTGAGGACGCAGGCGATCGGGGTCAACAGTCTGAGGGAGGAAAACCTCGGGGGATGGGGGGAGGCGAGGGACAGGACACGTGGGGCGACTGCTGGAGGATATGTGTGCATTTGAACCCTGAGAGAGAGAGGAGAGACAAGTGACCAACTCTCACTGAAACTACGACGGTGTCCGCCGCACCGTCCTTGTCGAGCGCAGTGGGCGAAGGTGGCGGTTCGGTTTCGCATCCGAGACCAAACCGGATGCAAGACCACATCCGGGTTTCTTGTCAGCCGGCTATGACGAGAGCTGACTGGATCTGAGTAAACCAAAACCAGCAGAATAAATGTGATCCATCTAAATGCAAAGTCAGTGCTCACACCGGGTGTGTGTATGTGTGTGTGTGTGTGTGCAGCTGCGGAACGAGCTTAAAACAAGGCTAAGTGTGGTTCTTTAGTGGAACAGGAAATGCACGGTGCAGTAATTTCAGGCCTGTATGGGGGGTGGAGGGGGAGTGAGGAGTTTTAATTCGGAGACCCCGGGGCCCCGCTGTCGTCTCCTGGCTTCACCTGCTGTGGTCGACTGTATTAAGGCAGTGAGTGGCTCCAATGGCAACTTTCTATACCAGCTACTGTAACAGGGAGAGAACGAGTAAGGCCCGCAGGATATAAGCCAGAAACGACAAATTTAAGAGAAAAGAAAGGAGGACGAGGAGGAAGGAGGGGGGGGGGGGGGGGGGGGGGGGAACAGGCAGGGATCTCGTTTTCTCTGAAATGTTTCAGTACAACATGCCGAACACGGAGAGCTAATCCTTTAAAAACAAAAACTGTTTCAACAACAGTGCACCGCTGGACTGGAAAATATATATCACCACCAACTGGAGATTTTAAGATTATAATCCAAACTATTGGGTTACTTTATGTTTTTTGTTGTTTTTTTTCTTTTTTTTGTTATTTAAAAATATATACTTATCACATGACAGAGGAGCCACCTGTTGCTCATAGACTCTGAGGGGGACAAACTGTACATCACTGGAAACGGACTACGACTGAAGAAAAGAAGGAGAAACACTTCGATGGAGAGGGAGAGAGGGTCAGGGGAAAGTCTAGATTCCCCCGTAAAAATGACTTCACATGCACTATAGACAGCAGCTTGATGAGAAAGAGGGGGAGCAAACGCAACGCAAGTGTGTACTACCGCCGTCCTAATCCACGTCATTTCACTTCGTCGGCTAACTTTTGCATCACTTTTTCGAAGCCGGAAGTCTGACAATTGTGCTAAGCTGAGTGAAAAAGGCAAACAGATGCACGTTGCTAGTGACGCCTGAGTAGTTTTCAAATTTATTTCGACTGGGCTTTTTTGTTGTTGTTTTTTTCTCCGTTTAATTTCATCGTGACTGCTACAATTTTGTCTAGAAAATCTGTACAAAAACAGAAACAAAAAAAAAACAAAAAAAAGAAGGGTATGCACGGTACATTCAATATCTGTTAATGAGGTACTAGAAAGGTGTTCCCTTCACACCAGGGCAACAGCGTTTTAAGAGTTAACTGTAAGGGACGACTCCTTTGGAACGACAACAACAGAGTGAGGGAGCAAACACTCACACTCTCTCTCTCTCACACACACACAAACATACACACACACACATAAACACACACACCACTTTCTCGAAGATGCAAGCATGCAGGAACGCTATCCGTCGTTTGCTCCTGCAGGAAATCTGACCCATACTGTCCTGTCACACCTGAAGGGACTGGTGGATGTGAACTGGTGCGTGTGAGTGTGCTGGGAGAGCCATGATACGAGAGGAGGATGAGGAGGATGCGCAGGGTGGTGAAATCTTAGCAAATCTGATGTCAGTTTCTCTGTGTTTGTTACGTTGCATTTCTTAAAGTAGCATTAATGATCTGTTACCGGGAGGCCAGATAGAGAGCGCCCTCTGCTGGCTTGATTTAGATTTCCTTTTTGGGGACCAAAACCAAACGAATCCGTCTCCAGCTGCTTGCTAGAAACATTTGAGTAAATAAGGGGAGAGAAGTCTAAAGAGGGGGATTTCATTCTTTAAATGGTTTAACGCTATAGAGTTTCACAGTTAAGAGAGCTCCACACAGACTACATTATAAACCCTCTGCTGAGCAAGCTAATAATGCCAAGGAGGTTTAAAGGATGGAGGGTGGCTAGATTCTGACCGCCTCACTGTAATAAGCAGTTTCCCCCAGTCATAATACGAGCAGATAGGGAACAGGAAATCAAAAACAAAAACAACAACAACAGAAGAAGAAGAAGAGAGTAGTAACACGAGCCATTAATGTACAAAGTGGAGCTTCAACTGTTCTGTTCCTGCTGGAGGCAGCAGACTAAAGCCTCATGTCAGAAAAAAGCAAAACAGCAACACCAAGAACCACAAAAGATCAACTTTCCATTAAAACAACAGCCAGCTAAGGAAGTAAAACCAATCCAATAATTGAATCCTTGAGAACACAGTTATTGCTGACATTGTTGGGGGTGGAAAGGTGTGAGGGTTGGTGCGTGAGATGAGGATGGAGGGATGTGGGGGGTGATGGATTGGTGTAGATGGGTCACTCCTGGGCTGGTTGTCTGATCAGACGAAGGACCGGAGATCCAGGATGAGTCAGACCGGTGCTTCCCGTGCACCGGAGCGTCGCTTCGTGTCTGACCCTGAAGGGGCGAAGTGAGGCGGAGGACGGGGCGAGGTTGACGGGGTGTTTGGTTTCCAGAGATGACGGAATGTGCCAGAGCTGGCAGAGGGGGCTATTGGTCGGAGGGGAGGTCTCTGTCGCCTTCAGCCTTAGTGGGCTGCCCGGGGGACGGGGCGTGAGGGGGGTGGGTGACGGGGGCGATGCCGTGCGCCAGGGTTCCTGAAACCAGGCTCTCCACGCCTGTGCCTGCTCCTGGCAGGCCCCCCGTTGCTGCTGCCACGCTGATCAGACCTGGGGGGAATCTGGAACAGAAGGAGGAGGAGAGCTCGTTTCCCCATCTGCCAACAGGGCCCCGTGTTGTCCTGGTCAGGATTCACTGCTCTCACCTGTAGGCAGCTCCATTAAGCTCTGGGTGAACAGTAGCTGCGTCCATGGTGGGCCACTGGGAGGCGGCCATCAGATACTCCTTATTCACACAGTTCTTCAGGCTGTCAGGGATACGACCTGGAGCAACATCACATACAGGGTGAGGATAGTGTGATGAAAAATGCGAAGGGAGTTAAGAGCGATCAATAATCATCGCAATTAAATTTCTTTCTGACACCATGTAGCCTCAATTGCTCAGTTAGATCCCACAATTTATAGAGTTTAATGATTGTGCTCCATAGAAAGCGGTGGGAACAAACATCATCAATGGAGCGTTCAACATCACCGGACCTCCACCTAATCAGATTCACCCATCTTTGTATTTTTCTGTGGAGAATATCTAAAACAAATGAAAGAAAATGCAGCAACTCCATACGCTACTGGTTACTATTTGCAAAGCAGCAAATACTATTTGCCATTTGCTGCTTTGCAAATAGCAGATACTATTGTCAAAGAACACCATTTATTTTCCGAGCTGCTGATTGGCTGAACTCCAAAGAGGGAGAATAAGGAAGACTGTGGATGTTAGCTTCTATGGTAGAGCTAAGAAGGTTTTCATTATGCATATTAGGTGTTTGGACGATTAAAATAGTCAGGTCTAAGTGTCTCTAGAAGGAATCTCAAGTACTTAAGGATTTTAGCTTTTCTATTCCACAAGCCCCATGAATATCAGGGGTCCTCTCTATACTTTTTTATATTTAAATGTTTTGTATGCCATCTAATCAACATGTACACTCACCAGTGATGGCCCGGCGCACTTCTCTGGCTGCTTCTTCACGAGCCTCAACTGAAGCCTGCTCGCTGTACCAGGATGTGTGAGGGGTACAGATCAGGTTGGGGGCATCCTTCAGGGGGCCCGTTGAAAAACTTGATGAAGAGTGAGAAATTGTTAACGTCCATTGATACTGTGTGTATTAAGTAAGGCAGTAACTCAGGCTCTGGCCTTCATGCAGCGCTCTTACCTGAACGGTTCTGTCTCATGCACGTCCAGGGCGGCTCCACGTATCCGGCCCTCCTTCAGGGCCTGAGCCAGAGCTTTCTCATCCACTAGCCCGCCTCTTGATGTGTTCACCAGGAACGCTCCTTGACGCATCTGTCAGAAGAGCAACAGATTTATTAAACTATCTGCAGCAAAACTCTCCATAAAGGCAGGAAAAAAGACCCTGAAAAAGGTTTTGTCTAAATAGGACGAAGCAGGTGAAACTGTGGTAGTCTCACAGTAAAGCTATTATGCAGTTTTGCTGCTTTAATACCTGCAGCTGCAGTTTGAGTGGCTGCCAAGCAGGGATGAGTTAATTAAGTTTTCTGCTCATGAACACAGCTGGCAGTGTTTGTATGATATAGACTCTGCTTTACCTGTAGGGCCTTGGAGACTAAACAGTCTGTTTAAATTTATCTGCTTTATATAATGGAAACGCATAAATAAACATCTAGTGTCAGATTAATTTCTATAATCTACAACGACAACATGTCTAAAGGTCCAAAAGCAATATTTAAATCATTATAAAAAACTGAAGTGGGTCTAAAATAGAAAAGGGAACTGAAAAAAAAAAACATTTTTATTTTCTTGATAAGACCAGATTTCCCATGTCACAAATTTTCCTAAATCAATGATTGTAAAACAATTTGGTGGAGTTTGATTTGGAGTCCCAATCCATACCCATACTGATATTAAAATAGCCTTTTTGAACTTCTAATAAAAACAATTAGTGGCAGGACTACATGACACATATCACAGAGAGTGTGTTAATAAAAATACATTCAGTATCAACAATCACGTTAAGCTCTTCACACTTTATTCAAAAGGGCCTCTCGGGTCAAACAGTGTTGAAATGGCTAGGAGTTTAATTACTTTCAACTCCAGTCAAAGTCCTACAAATTGGTAGACGATGTTATTCTTAGTTCTTATTAATAGAATATTATTTGACATTAAAAACACATTGCAGTAGCTTACATTCTATGCGGAGCCTACCGTGATTTCCCTGAGGGATCAGTTCTTGGACTGAATTGTGCTCTGTGTGCTTCTTCAAGGTTTGAAAAGCCCGACTTCCGGTTGTATTTTATGTTAACATACGAGCTTAAATCTAACAAAATATGATGCCAGATGGCAAATATATATATATATATATATATATATATATATATATATATGTGCGAGAGGGACAAAGTGCTGATAGTGGACATTTTCACTTAAAAAAAACATGCACCCTCCACCCATCTGTACACGCTCGCCGGAACGTTACACTCGCTCCGTTTAGTGGGTGTATGCGACAGTTAGGGATGGTGACTCTTAAGATTGATCTGATAGGCTGAATTTTCAATTAGATTCAGGTGAAAGCCAGCAGGGATTTGGCATAATTAGAAAAGAAGTTTGGGAGACGTGAAGTGGATTCAAAGCGTAGAAGATAATGAGCCAACAGCAGAAGAAGAATGACCTCATCAGTAATTTTGATTTGATCTGTTGATATATTGATTCTTTGAAATGCTAAAATAAGGACGTTCCCCTCTACTGTTTCTTTACTATCAGATCTCATTAATGTGACACTTGAAAATTAATGGAGCATTAAAAAGCCCATCCCAGTATGATTCGGAAGCAGTTTTGTTCCACTAACCTGTTTGATGGTGAAGTCGTTGATGAGGTGGTGGTTGTGCTCGTTGAGGCTGCAGTGCAGGGACACACAGTCAGAGTGTATGAGCAGGTCCTGCAGCGTGGCCATTCGCTGAAGGCCCAGCGAGCGCTCGACGCCATCAGGCAGGTATGGGTCATAAAAGATTACGCTAAATCCAAAAGCCTTGGCTCTCAGGGCCACAGCCTGGCCAACACGTCCTGAAAACAGCAGGACCCGGTTAAGGTTGGGAGCAAATGATCTGACTCCGTGTCATTAACTTTGGGAGCCGTGTTCGCTCACCTAAGCCGATGATGCCCAACGTTTCTCCGCGGATTCGAGCAGCACCTCCAGCCACCTCCCTGATCTGCTCCACGCTGGAGGCCCGGGTCCCCTCTCTCAGGGCTTGGTGCATCCAGGTGACCCGCCTGTACAGGTTGAGAATCAGACATAGCGACGTGTCGGCCGTCTCTTCCACCGAGGCTGCTGGTACGTTACAGACAGCGATGCCTGCATGATGGGTGAAGGAGGAGATGTTAGGCTCGCCTTGTTGTACAATAAAGCTGCTCGTGTCTGACATTATTCTGTAAACCTGATCATCTCACCAAGCTCAGCAGCTGCTTTGACGTCGACGTTGTCAAAGCCAGAGCCGATCCTGACAATAACCCGTAGGCCTTTGAACTTTTCCAAGTCATCTCTGGATAAAGTTATAGTGTGATACAGCAGAGCAGCCACAGCTTCATTTAACACCTGCAGAGGACAGATTTAAATTGTTCACCATCAGTGAAATTATTGTTTTAAGACAGGCAGTCATGTTTTCAGGTCAAAAACCACTGATGTTGGTAGCTGATCTTGTTCTACCTTCTCATGTATCTCCTGTGTGGACTGAGCGTCGCAGAAAGCCACGGTCGCCACGTCTTTGAGGATGGGCATTTCCACAGTGCAGTCGCGCCCATCCAGCAGGGCCACCAGGGGCCGCGGGTGCATCGGCCCATTCAGGATGGGGGGTCGGATACCTGAGTTAATCAGAACCAGAAAAATGTTTATAGAGGATCAAAACTTCCAGGATCCACAAAACGTTAAAGTTAACATTTTGTGATAAATTAACTGATGCCCAGCTTGGAAGTAGAATATTAATATATTTGCATCTGCATGGTAAAATTCATATTTTAGTTATGAATATTATTTAGCTATTTAAATAATCATTTCTCAACACAGCAGGACTTTTTTATGTGGTCCGTTACGTCAAATCCCAAAGATGAATGGTTTCTCTCTGTTAACTTCAGATCCTTCAAGATCTGATTGGTCAGCTGATTATAGTTAAAATTATTTCAAGAACTATAAAATAATTAAGCAAATACTACATCATATATGCCTCTGAGTTCCCTACTGTAGGCTTAAAAGGCCAAACACACAACAGAATGAATGAAAACAAGACAATCTTTCCAGGCTTCCAATACAGTCTACGTCTTTTTAACAATACTAACACCTTATTAATCTGGACGGCATGCAACCACTTGTTTTTCAAAATGACTAAATAGACTTAAGGTTAATGAGTCAGTCCGCATTTTCCATGTCTGGTTTGCTCAATGTGATGAACAAAAAGAAAATCCCCGTGCACAAATAGCTGAATGCTTTACTCCTTAGAGAAACAGCGCATGACTCTCTTTTTCCAACACCAACACAGAGGAAAATGTATGACTGCATGTATGTGTTGATGTGATTTAAGGTTACGAAGTTACGTGTAACCAAATCTTTAATGGTGCATCCAGGAATCTGCTCGTCTTTGCAGTGAACATCTGGGTTGAAGAGTCTTTGCGTAGAGGAAAGATGAGACTCTGGTCAATGAAGTGGTCCAGTATCGTTTCTGGGAACTGGGTTGGGGGTACCGTGTGACAGCAGACACACACGAAAGAGCCGAGAAGGTAGCAGGAGAGGTGATGGTGTGCTACAACTGGGGGAGGGGTGAAAAACTGATTGATGTCTGGAAGGAGATAGTGAGGGGGTTCATGAGTTTATAGTGGTGGGAAGTGGGGGCTTGTAGAGGGGGGTCAGTTGTGACCTACATCTCATGTCTAGAAGAGCCACATCTTCCAGTTATTTTACCCTCTCTTCCCAGTATAAACACGCCACTTGGTGGCAAATCTCATCCGTAGTCACTCTCCATTCTGCCAACCGAAGCAGAGCTGCCAAAACAAATTAATGCTGCAATTCTGCCAACACACTGCAGAAACACTCATCACAAACTGTCTTTTTTTTTTTTTTTTCTTTTACACCTCTTCCCGTTTCTGCTTCATACGAGATTATTTTCTGTGACCGTTATCTCGTCACTGCCGTGTGAGAGGTGTGCATTTCATTGGAGCTGGAGTGCGGTTTGCTGGAACGGTTTTATTTGGACAGAAGGCAGGACGCAGTGGCGAGACTGCTGGAGAAGAACGGGAGCTGGTAGCTGAGGCTGGAAATCAAGTATTCAGGGTTTCTGCACATTTTCCATTTCAGGGACTCCAGACTTTCCCAGGCTCGGATTTTTAAACACCTCAGCCAGCTTTCTGGCTGCGTTGGAATCCAGGAACACGTAAAGGACAAAGTGGCATTTAGGATGCCACATTCGCCTAACATGAAATTCTCTAAAACTGTTCACAAGTCGCATTTCATCCCTGACCGGTCAACCATGACACATGTGAAGCTTCTTTAGATTACGTGAACAAACGCCTGGTGTGATCCATAACAATTTATTTTTTTGTTATTTGGAGCTGAATTGTTCATCTCATTGTAATAACCATTATAGCTTGAGCTTGTTTTATAATGACTTGTTCTCTCAACTTGAAAAAACAGAACTTATCACATTGTCATATGAAGACAGGCCTCAGGCTCGTGTTCCAACGCTTTCATGATGCAATTATCAACTGGATCAAGATTATGTGGTTTCAAGACATATTATGACTCTAAAGGTCTTGAGCTAAATTTAAAATGTAAAGTTCTCAAACTTGTGTTGCTGTGACGACTTCCTTATAAACTAAAAACTGAATGTGATATTATGTTATATTAAAATACAAAGATCTTAAACTCATTTTGTGGCATGTATAATTTATCGTTTTCAGTCTTTAAATTTATTATATTGCTGTCTCAATATATTACAGTCTCCAGCTCAATTTGTTATAACAGCTTAATTTTTTTATATGATGTTATCAAATCAAATTACAATTGCAAGTCTCAAGTTCTATGTCGGTAAACAAATTTAATAAACTCCTTTAAGTCATAACATTTTCAGGATCTTAAAAAAGATTGAGCTATTAAGATTTGCTTTGACGTATTGTGTTAAAAGATCTTAAGCTTGTTTTTACTGAGATCAAAGGTTTGAAATAGAAATCTTAAGCTAGTTAGTCCTGAAACTGCATTTTCTTGAAATAACTGAAAATAATTCATAAGAAAATTGCTAATTTTGTGGAAGAATTAATCAAAATCTGGTTTTGAAAATAATGGAACAGGGGAGAGTCTGGAAAGACAAATGTTTCTCCATACAGTAAGCCTTTCTAGTAAATTAAGCTCACGCAAGAATAAAAACGAAGGAGCAAAACTACAGGCCTGCATGTCCGATACAGTCACTGGACGTGCATACTAGTGGACTGTATTAGGCAGTGTGATTCACATTAACTGCAGATGGCTCAAAAACGCTGCCATGCCAACTGCGTAACACACAACACACAAAGGGACAATTGCCACGCAGAAAAACTTAAAGTGCTCCATCACAAAGAGCTCCTCAGAAAAAAAATATACAACCAAGTTGAGACTGCAGGGAAAGTAATTTGAGTAAAGGACACTGGTATACCCAAGGCCTACGAAGAACAAGCATGGCCAGACACACAATACAATTCATTCAGTGATTCATTCATTCTCCCTCTCTTTGCCTTTCTTCCCTCCACTCCCTCCTCCTGGTCGTATTTAGAGTAAGAGGAGGGGGGGGAGGGGCAGCAGACGATGATAATGCAGTAAGCAGCAGTACTCCACCCAGACGCTGCTAGACACACGCTTATTCAGTTCCTTCAACGGCTGCGACAGCACCAACCCACACTGAGCGTGAAAGAGAAACAGAACACGCACACGTTTCTGCGCCACACCCAAACCATACATATCTCTCTCCCACCCACCGACGCACAACACTCACAAATCTAAATGATTTTTTTTTTTTAAATCGAAAACGCACGTAAAAAACAGAAAACACATGGGCAGTGGGCCTAACCTTGCATTGTGAAGTCTGTCAGCCTGCCTTCCTCTCTACGGTTCTTATTTTTCCTCCCTCTCTCCTGCCAGCCTGCTCTAGGCTGACTGGATCCCAGCTGTCATCCACGCCCAGCCCCTCCCCCACGGCCAGCCTCCAATCACAGGCGGCCCCATACAGACTCGGCCAACCAGCACTAACCTCATTAGCATAGCTGAAGCCGAGGCCTGGGGCGGTTTGGGCTGTTGTCATTTTTTAAAGAGACAGCTGGCCCGTTTCCCAGTAGCCTCGGCCGCAACCCTTCACCTTGTCCTCTCCCTCTCACAGGTCTCCAGAGACTCTCTCAGAGGGTTTCCTTCATTTTTGTGCACAATTATGTCTGATTCACATCACCGTTATACAACAGCTTAAAACAATAACAATCACAGATGGATGCACATTACCATCCCTGAGTGCACGTTCTGGAAACGGAAAGTTTTAATTATTGTCTGACACCTTCACAATGAAACAGAGCGCATAGCTTAAGATAAACACTTCATTGCAAACACCACACAAAAGGAAATTAATCAAGGTTACAATATTAGGTTGGGAGCGCCGCACCCATCAATCAATTTTAGCGCAAAAGCCTAACGCAAACAATCCATTCCGAACAGTCAACATTCAAAACATAAAAGATAACTTTTTAAAAATGTAAGGAACATAAAAAAATTTCAATTACTTTAAAGATTATTTTTAAAGTTAAAAGTCAAATCTTCATTTAGTTTGGGCCGGCTAATTTACAAGTGATGCAGCACCAGGCTAGCATGGTTAAGTCAAGATTATTTGTAAAGCACATTTCAGCAACACAGCAACTCAAAGTGCTTGACATGATAAACAAGTGTAGTAAACAATTGTTGTGGTTTGAGAACAGTTGCAGCTACAATTAACTCTAAGATCTAAGCTACTTCATAAACCGTCCTGCTTTATGAGCTGGTCTCCATTCTTACCTTCACAGATGCGGTCAAGTCTCTGCCGCTTGACGTGTTTGGTTTTGTCCATCAGAGCCATAGACCAAGGAGTCTTAACCTGGGACAGCGAAAAACAAGTCTGGGAGCTGGAGGAGGCTCTTGAGTGACGTCCACCTAGTATCACCTACAGGTGCACACAGATAAAAGACAAGGAGAGTTCACTTACTAGGAAACTTTGAGCATTAAACATGTGACAAACAAGCCGACAGGAATGTGATCTATGCCTATGAGTTTGATGGGAGCTTTTCAGACGCAGGATGAGTGTTCATCTCCTGGAGTAGTGGTCGTTTGTTGGACTTCGGGTCATTTTTCCCCAGTAGTTTCTAAGACATCCTGGAAGTTTTATGACAAAATTTTTACCTCCAATTGACCAGCTCATGAACTAACTCTGACATTCACTTCCAATTTGGCAGTGAAGGGCAAATTTTACTGCTTTGTTGACATTTTGCTTGGCATCTTAACAAGACCCAGTTTAACAAGCACCAATATAAAACTTTGATCCTGAAGGGGCTAAGGCTATGTTTACATGAGACCGCTGTCAAGAAACTGCTGATATATTTGATTGCGGAAATTTTCAACATTTAAATTGTGCCACTGTGTCTTGACTGGTTTGTGAAGACACCTCGAATCCACTGTAGTTGTCATGCGAAGACACTATAAGGCGTTGTAATTTTAACATGTTGTCGATACGCGCATGTGCTTAGACCCTTAACCTCCACTTCATCCTGCAGCCCTGCTTTCTGTGAATGTGCTTTCACACCAGCAGAGTACTTCACACCTCCGCAGGGGGTATTCCCAAAAGTTACACTCTCAGACCTGGCTTCAAAAAGTTCCGTCGTTAAAGACTCCAATCACTAGAGACGTGTAAACGAGTGGCTGGATGGCAACAAAAATGTTCCGGTTTCACTGAAAAGCAGCTCCATGTAAATGGGGCCAAAAGAAGCCAAACTAGATTTTGTGATGAGAGTATTTATAGATTAATTCTGTCAGAAACCAACAAATAAATGAGCGGGATGAAATTATGGCAAATTAGAGGTGAAGGATCTAATTTAAATATAAACTTTGTTAAAGTAATAAATCAACTAATCCTAAAAAAAAATTAAAATAAATAAATAAATAAATAAATAAATAGGTAAAGGGATAGGGAATAAAGTCAGTAGACCCTGTATCAAAGCTTGAAAAGCTTTTTCCAAACTTCACAAGACTGCATAAGAATCCTATCAAGCTAATTGTTTTGCAAAGCTACTTTCAGATACCGTCACAAAAGAGTGACAGCATAAACTGACATCCTGATAAATAATGTCAGCATTATATCTCACTGGTACATGGTTTTCTGAATACTTGTATATAAAAATCGGCTGCAGATCGGTAGAAATGTATTTAAATAAAAAACACTGCTGAATTGTGGGAAGCAGCCCCGTAATAGGTGGGAATCAGTTGACAGAATCTTCTTTTTTTGTTACATGTTAGAGCTTGTTAAGAAGGTGGAGTAATAATGGTCTCTAAGCTGCCAAAGTTAAATTGTGCTCTCAGTAACAAGTTTGGCCTTCAAATGGAGGAAAAACAAATACAAATGTTCCCCTCACATTTGTGTAAAGTTTTTGCTGCTGACTTATTGTTGCGCCACAAAAAGAAGAAAACCTAGGAGAGAAAAAAACATAAACATCCAGCATAAAATGCTCTTTTCCTATGGAAAGGTTGGTGCTGAAATAGGCTTTTAGGTGAATTAGGCATCTAAAAGTAAAAAACAGAGTTAAGAAAGAGGAGTGTTTGATATCACTGCTGATTATTTAAATTATAAGTCGTTTGATTCCTCTGGAAAGCAGATCGGATTGGGATAACTTGGACTGATATTAATCAAATTTGGAGTAAATTCTATTTCGACGCAATTATAGTTGTACGCCCGAGTAGTTGGTCTTGCAAAGAGCTTTTGGATGGCATTTGTTGATAATGGGCATTCTGTAAACAAGCTGAATTCAGCAAATGTTCATGTTTTACCAAATCAATCACACCTTCCCTGTGCATCCTTTTAGTCAACAATACTCCACTCTGCTTAGACTTATGTGACATAAAACAAAAACAAGATAATGAACATTTAAGGTTTGGCCATTAAATGAAGTTGACCATGAAATCCAAGTAAACACATTTTTATTCTCCTCAGATATAAAAATGTGTAAAAGAGTCAAAGAAAACATGACAAAAATAAATAAATAAAAGACACCAACTCACCTGGAAAATGTCTTGTGTGCCAGGAAGGTTGACAACTTAGCTTAAACTGTAAACGGGGCAAAGATAAACAAACATTAAATCTAACAAATGCCGTGCAGTTAACATGGCAATAAGTGTGCAAGCAACTTATTGATGCAAGAAATTCTGACAAAGCTTTAGCATTTGAATTATAATCATCTAATGTTATATTTATTTTCATTTCACTGAGTAGGTTTTCACACGTCAGGTTAGTCCTAAGCTAATTTAGCTTAGGAGTTTATTCTAAGTGAGGGTTTTGTGGTCATGTTTCACACTGTATGTTATGCAACTGAACTTCATTGCATAAACATTTTTCCCCCAAATGCAAAGTGCAGTAATACATGATTTAAACATGAACAAAATAAAGCAATAATACAACAAAACTCTTTTAATCGCCATCAAATTTATTATAAACGAGCATGTTAAAGATTGTATTTCTGAGTAACATTAAAATGGCTTCACACATTTGAGCAGCATTATTATACAGTGTGCCTTTGTTACAAAAAAATAAAATGAATCACTCAGGTGAATCATTTATTCTTAGGCAAGTAATCTAAGAATAAAGAATACTTGGCTAAGATACAGAATTATGCATGCTTAAATTTGTATGCAAAATCGTCAATCAAGTTTTCCCCTGCAGATAATTTCCTGTTTTCTTTCTGGTCTTATCTACAGTATAGGAGAACATAATCTTTAAAAAAAAAAAGAAAGAGAAAACTGCCCTGTAGATTCTTTGACATGACGGTGGTACTACTTGCTACAGAAATGTAAATACGATTTTCTCAATTTGTGCATTAACGCATATGTCCACCACCTTTGTTTGATTCTAAGCAAAATTTTAAAAAAGAGAGCATTAGAATATCTGGTCTCTTCACAATGAAAGTAACTTTTTATATGAACAATTGGATCACACACATAGCGCCATCTCTTTACTTTTTACCTCAGTGAAGTAAACTTCCTTGTAATCTCCTGATCAAGATGGTGTGATTAAGTAGCAATTTTTTGCCAATATTCGCTTTGTTTACTCCCAAGTCCTATGGGTCAAAAACGACCCACCCTAACAAAAGTCCCAAAACAGTTTTCTTTTACACAGTAAAGGTTTATTATTGTAATTATATAAATGTGAATTAATTAGACTGAACATCCTCAATAGAAGATAAAGAACATTTTCTGTTCAATATAAGGTGTTGAACATCTTCAACGTAAAACAATCCTTCCTACCGCAGGTTGGACATAAGATGAAGAACATCCCACGTTGAACACAAAATGTTCAACAAAATCTCCATAGCATGAAGATGTTCTTCACTATATGAAGACACTCTTACGTTGAACATCTTCAGCACAAGAATTTGTTCAACATAAGATGTTCAACTTCTTATGCTGAAGATTTCATGTAGGACAATATGTGCAAACGTACAACTATGATCATTTGGGCAGTGAAACATAGTCCTGGCGTCAGCAAGAAACCAACTAGCGGTATTCAGACTCAGCTGTACCTATATCCTCTATTCCTGCTTTGTTTTTATTATGTCTGAGAATGTTTTTTGTTGCATTTGGGAACTTGTGTGACGTGGGAGGTTAGCTGCAGATTGAGAGTGCAAGTGCCGGTCAAATGCAATTTCAATACGCACATCAATCCAATTTATTTGATATGCGTGTATAGGTGTGTGTGGGGTGGTCTGTGTGTATCGGAGAGAGTTTGTGTGTGGCCTTTGAACTCTTTTTGTGGTGTTTAAATGCTTTTATAATTCACGGGTCAGAAATGACCCATAAGACAATCCTTGTGCTGGTGGTGTATAGCCCACATGGAAATATAAACAAAAACAAAGTATGGCTTTTTCTAATGACGGGATCAATTTAGGAAAAGTCATAAAATTTCAAGTTGGAACAAGATCGTTTAGGATATTTTTTTTCTACAGCTAAACATGCCAGTGGGTCACTTTTGACCCGCAAGACAACACAGTGTTTTTGGCCTCCTGTTCTTTACTGTTAAAACCTGCATAAACTTTCTACTAACTTAGTGCAACTTTATTTAAAGTGGAAGCAGATGTACATTCTGGCTCTAACCGAAATTTAGATGAAACAAGAAGATAGTGATAATGAGCGGATACGTTTGTGTACGACTTCTGCTAAAATTTCTACTGATAAGGTACCGTTAACCAAGTAGTTAGCTGACGAAGCTAGTTAGCTTGTTTCTCCTCTTTCAATCAGCGAGGTAATTCTAATGAATGGTAGAGATGTGTATTTAGTCACAGTTCAAGTTATTTTACAATTTCTAAAAGTTATGTGTGGATATTCTTTAACCCCAGTGTGCCCACTGTCGCTTGCTGGCCAAATACAAACTTCTGAATCGCTATCCAAGTTAACTCAATACATAGCACGGGAGCTAGCTGCCCGCTAACCCAAACACAAACACTCCAGTACTACAAGTGGCTAACATTCTCAAAGAGCCAAAAAACTTTCTAAAGTACTGAATAAATTAAGTATTTCGTGTCATATTGCTACCACCGAGTTAATAAAAATAAGTATTTTTTTTTTTGTGACGACATATGTGGGGCGTTTAAGTGCTGCTAGCGTTAGCTAGCCATCGCCGTTAAGTGTGGTGTGGCTGGGTCTGTGGGAGAGATGCAGGCGGAGGGGGAGCCCATTTCGTCCGATTTGTTATCAGCGAGTGGCGCTACAATGTGAAATGTGTGACCCAGAAGCTGAGCAAATCCTCCCATTTGCAAGGCGATTCAAACCGCCGCGAAAGCGAACACAACTTATCGTACTTTGCCGCTAGCACGCGAGTTGTGAGAAAAATGGCAGTTATTTACCCCAGATAAACTCTTTCAGGAGTGCCGAGACAGTGTGCGTCCGTCGGTGGTGTTCCCTCTCTCCCGATCGCCATGAAATTAGACAAAAGAGGAAGTGGCTTGTTGATGAGGGGGTCAGACTGTCTGTTTTTTTTAAAAAAGCGGCCGTCTGCTAGAAGGAGCGCCCTCACCTTCCACGGCGGAGCGACCAAAAACAACAAAAAAAAAGGAACAAGAAAAAAAGTAAGGCAAGTTAGCAAAGACTGCTTTGGTGAACTTAATAGGCCTTTTAACACGTTTCAGTGAATTTTACAACTACGAACGGAAACATGCTTACACTTTTTCCACAAAAGTGTATGCAAAATAAAAATAAATAAATTTTAAAAAAATAAGACAGACAGAAAAAAGTATACTTTTTTTTGCATAATACATGAATCATTCTTATAATAAATAACTCACTGCAATTAAAAAATATATATATATTCATTTTGTCCCAATTTTTAATTTTTGTATATCTTGACATTCATTTTTGTCGCAGTATTTTTAGTTTTTGTCCAGTTTTAGAGTAAATTTTATGTAAATCTAGAGGTAGGCAGTTATAATTTTCAATATCTATTGGAAACAACTGCATGTGAATTTTCTTTTTGAAAAAAAAAAAAAAAAAAAAAAAAGCTAAACTTCTAAGTTATATGTATAGTGTGTAAAGGTTGAACATCAGTCTTCAGCTTTTATCTTCAGTTCCAAACCTAAAAAACACAAAACGTTCAAAATTAATAAGGAACAAGAGATTGATATATGAAATATATATTGTTCTACATTTAGCACATTTCTGCTGCATAGCAAAGATGAAATAATTAAGCAAATTTAATAAGGTGCTTAATGATATTAGGGATTTAAACTGAACAAATGAGTTTTGACACATAGCTTTATATTTATTAGTCTTGTAATCATAAACTTGCTTGTGTGGCATTTGCAGAGGCTGAAGCAGCCTGTAGAGATGCTGTCACTGCATTTGTTTATAGAAAGGATCTGAGCTCTTCTGTTACTGAGCTGGACCATTGTGCCTTCTACTGTATTTCGTAAAACTATCAAAATTTCAAATTAGGCTATTGAAAGTGACATGTAATATATCACAAGGCTCACTGGGCAATTCACCAACTAAACTGGAATGTAATTGCATTTCATCTCTTAGAGCTGATCAGTGAAAGAGTTTTGGCTCAGTTGTGCTCTACTGCATTGCGGAGGGAAAGCTCTTGGCCTAATTTCTGGCCTCAGAGCTTTCTACATAGAGTTTGAGTACTCTCTCTGTACCTCCATCTTCCTCCCACAGTCCAAAAACATGACGTTCAGGTTGGCTGGCCTCTAAATTGCCTCGAGATATGAATGCGTGCATGAGTAGTTGTTTATCCTTTTGGTCTTTGTGTGCTTGTCCAGGGTACTCCGCCTCTTGTTTACTGCAACAAGCTACTGTAGTATAAACAATAGATTTCATTTCTCTAACATTATTCATTTTGACATATATTTGTCATTCAAATTAACTTATTTAGATTTAGGAAGCCAGTGTTTTGCTGCCATAGTAAAACATTGGATTAATAATTTTATTTAAACCGAGTTTTTTTCATGCTTTTCTGGCATCAAGACAACTGTGGATTGAGACAAATGCAAGTCACTAAATCTCCTATTCTTGAGCACAGAAATAAAAGGCTTGCCCATTGCTACATTCCCCCCCCAAAAAACTGCCTCTGTAATTTCATGTTGCTCTGATTTTAAAATGTCTTTTTTTAAATCTCATCTCTACAAAACTGAACCTGCTCGATGCTCCTCTGTATTTATGCTTGGCATAGCTTGTTAGCTGCGTCAAAGTATACCAAGGACTTTATAAGCCATGGTTTCCAAACCGTTCAAGTCTTTCTGCCATACCATCCTTGCGCTTAAAAGTCCTTCATTTGGTCACTCCAGCAATAGAAATTCCTGGAGTTTTATTTGCCTTCATGGAGCGCAGAATGATGCTGCTTTGGTCGTCCACAACATACATTTCCCTTTTTGCAATGAGCTCAAGTTTAGCAGTTTTGGAACCTAATACTTAGCTTTTTTTTTTTTTAGAAGTGGGAACAAATTTAATCTAAATTAAAGTAACAGGTACTTTTTGTCAAGAATCTTATCAATCCACAGTCAATAACACAGCCTTTTTATCAACTGAGGTAAAAATCCTGTTTCAAATATTAAACAAGCAGCACATCTTCAAAGACACTGGTGGATCTGTAAACTACCAGCAGTGGTCTCAAACTCCACTTATCAAGAGCCAGTCTCCTGCAAGTTTTTTTTTTTTTTATAAATCTCTCTGCTTCAGTACACCTGGATCCAATATTAGCTCATCAGCAGAGCTCTGTAGATCCATACTGCACACTCGTAGTGAGGCAGTTTTTCCATTTAGTTCAAGCACAAGGAAGGGACACATTTAAAAGTTGACCCTGGACTAGACTTAATTTAGCCACTAGATGGCACAAATGATCATATTCTACCATCTTTCCTTGCTCTACTGGCTGATTGGAAGACAAAACTAAATGCACAAAAAAAATCTTTGAAAAAAAAAACCCCCAAAAAACTATTAAATTTTATTCATACATACATTGTGCAAGAGGAGTTTTTTTTTTTCCCCATCTGAAAACATGAAAGATCATTTCTCTAAGGCCACCAAATCATCTGCATTACTCCAAGCCTTGGTCACATACACTCAGGACAGATGGGGAAACGTGCACTCACTTTCACCGCGGTACAGTACATTATGGAGTGCCACAGGGAGTACACCTGCAGCACTGATTCAGTTATTCAGTTTGCTATTGTCGTTTATGTGCCAGGCATTCAGAGATATCTGAATTAGTGCAAACAGAGACCATAAACGTGTCTGGCTATGAAAAAAGGGGTCCAGAGCACCAAGGACTCTGTATTTTAGGCTTAAGGCATGGTTAAGTTAACAGTATAATCATTATTACTCTTGATGAGGGGTGCTTGCTTATTCATCAGTTAAGCAATTACAATAGAAAGTTCCCTTTGAAGTAGCAAACATATTTTAAGAGCACAAGCTGAAAACCGATGCATTTTAGCAGGGAATTAAAAAAAGGTACAGTGGATTCTGGAATGTTTCCTGTGTTAATACAGGAGAGCACTAAGATATGGATTTTTCTTTTATGCACATAGTAACATTAAAACAGCTTGTGCGCATCTTTCAGATCCAAGCAGAACATTTTTTTGTTCACTTCCATGTGCAGCGTCCATCAGGCTGCGAAAGTGTGCTGCTCACATGAAAAACTGCGTCTTTGCTCATGCGCTTTTCCCATAAGTAGGGCTGAACAGGCAGGCACTAATGTTTTTTTTTTTTTTTTTTTTCTTTTTTGTGAAAGTCTGAGAAGTGAGTTGACACACAATCACTGCAATCTAACTGGAAATTGGCTCCAACTTCCCCAGCTCTTAATCATCAACTCAGGACAGTTAAGAGTAGGTTGTTCCCAAAAGGCTCTGCCAGAAGCCAACGTGTGTGCTTTACATGGTTACAGTAGTTACTGTAAGCACCGATTAATGGTCAGTTTTCTTCTATGAGGCTCAAGTCCAAATCTGAACAGTCTCTTTCAAAAATAACATTTTTTCCAACAGCTAAAACAGTTCTTTTACACTCTTCTTCTTCTTCTTCTTCTTCTTCTTCACTTTCACTCAGTGGACCGATGCTGGTTCTTCCCAGGAATTCAGCAGGGGAGAAGGCCAAGCGCTGCTCTGATTGAGAAGACACTGGAAATATGCCACCACCTGTTCCACCCACCAGGCTCTCGTAATTACCCATCTGCACAGGAGAAGGAAGGTTTACAAAATCACCAGACAAATTCTCACAAATAGAGGTGAACAGCAGAAAACTAAAAAGCCTGTGTGTTTAAGTGTTGTTCTATGAGGACCAAAGAACACCACAGATAAGTCTGGCATATAGTTAGACGTTTAACCCACGGTTGGGTTGTAAAATAATTTCACGAGTTTTGCTGACGCGCTATTCGATCAAGAAAGTTTGGTGCAACAGTAAACCTATAAAGCATTGTCCATCAGGTGAGAGAGAAAATAATGCCCCTGTGCACCACGGCGTCCCTGTGAGAAACAAGGTGGTGGCACGCTGGGTGTGCAGATTACTGGATGTCAGTCACAAACAGTTTAAAAAGCATCAACGCTTCTGACTAGAACAGGCCCAGACAGATCGCTGGGCACTGCATTGTCAGCGGGGTTTTTTTCTTTTTCTTTCTTTAGAAATAGTTTGCTTAGAGACTATAGGATTTTGATTGGATTCCAGCTTTTCCAATCTAAAATTTTTCAGTCAGCACTTTGACAAAGGCCTAATATGAGCTTAATTTACACACTCCCTGTCTGTGCCTAACGCCTAAAACATGTACACCAACTCATCTTTTGGACTGCTGTTATACAGGTTATTTTCTATTACAAAACAGAAAATAACCCAAATATTTTATATTTTTTCCTCTTGAATGTTATTAAATTGCACACAGCTTTATTTTATTTCACTCAACAAATCAGCCGTCGATTTGGGTACTATGGAGTCCCAAAAGTTCTAAATTCCCAGGAGAAAAAAAAACAAAAAAAATCTATTAAAAAAAAAATTATCTTTCATAAACAGTTCAAAAATTATATTTATCACAATTTATAGGTTATGAATGAGAAACTAGGGGTTGATCAACAGTTACTATGTGCAGTTTAGTGATACAAATCACACATCTTTATATGACTCATGTCCTAGAGAAGCGCATTACAAATGGATATGTTTTTCGAGGGCAGAGTTTGAGACTATGATTCCTGTGGCCTGCAGTCACAGCTGTGAAGTTTCCTAAAAACAGAGTAATAAATTGTTCTTTATCGCTTTCACAATAGTACAACAAAGTATCGTAAGTACACACATCACACCTTTCGGATTAGCTAAAATAAATAAATCTGCTTCACAATTAAGCGCTACTTTGTATTGATGTCAAGTGAAATCCCTAAAAACATTAAAGTGTGTAAAATTGACCTCAACCATGCAAAACCCACTGTGCTCCCAATTGAGAAAGAAGAGAAAGAAGCTGACAAAACAATCTTTCAGGAGCGTCCCTGCTTTTCTCACCTGCGTCATTTTGCTGAAGTCCAGCCCTGGCCGGGAGCAAGGAAGGACATCTGGGTCATGGCGCCTCTTCAGCCGGGGCTTGCGCATGTCGCAGGGCTGCGAGTGGCATCGTGGCAATGCGGGGTGCAGGTCCCGCCGAGAGCAGGATGGGGTACTGCAAGCTGAAGTGGGAGATGGACACAGGGAAGGATGCTCTGGGCCAGAAAAGCTGTGTGCCAGAGCATGAGCTGGGGAAGGCTGAGGGTGGAAGGACGCCACAGAAGCGATCTGAATGTGCACGGGGGAAAGGGAGAAGCGACGGTGCAGGATAGAGTGAGAAACCAGAGGAGCTGGTGAAGAGGAGCAAGAGGAAGGTGTAGCAAGCGAGGCAGAGCAAGCACCTTTCAACGTGTCACAGGGATCCCATGGGAAGCCACAGGACAAAGAAGAGTCAGAAGACAGTGCTAAACTAAAGAAGTTAGGACTAGACGAGTGCAAAGAGGAGGAGGTGAAGGAAGAACTGGGACCACAAAGAAGCAAAGAACTGGCTCCAGAGCCTGAACTAGATGCTCCTCGACTGTGACAGCCCCGTTTAACCGGAGTCCAGACCTTTGATGCGCTTGGGTGCCAAGTGGAGCGGCACTGGGACAGGTCCTCTGGAACAGAGAGGGAGCGGCAGTGGCGTTTTGGAGGTGGAGGGGGTGAACTTTGGAAGGATTTGTTTGTAAGAGAAACCTCTGGTCCCTGGAGTGGCTCTCCAGAGCGCGAGCGGGGCCAAGGATCACACGAGTCAGCCAAAACATGTGCTTTGCATGACTGGTGTGTGTCTGAGCTGGCTTCTAATAGTGAGAAAACAAAGATGTAAGACGGGTGGCCATAACAGTTAAAGCATATCTTCTACATTGTTCTAACTTACCTTGTGTTGTTTTGCCAGAACTCCATGAAATGGTTGGACTTGAGCCCACTGCAGGCAAAGACTGCAACAAATGCAACAATTTAACTTTCAAAACAAACACCCAACTAAATTGCATCAAAGCCATTTCAGTTCATTATTATTTCTCAACTCACCACACTGGCATTGAATGTGAAAGCCTTGTGATAAGGTTCCTCTAAACTCTGCTTACAGAGCTGCTCTGTGATAAGTGTAACCATAATTGCAGTCCAAGGAGATGCATGGAGACGGCAGATCCACCGAGGGTAGTGATTTTTTTTTATTTTATTCAGTCAGAACTCTGGCGTGGTCTGTGGTGTCCCCTCCACACCTCAACCAGCCAGACTGACCAGCCTTCTAACTATACCATTCTCATGTCTATGCCACCTGAAGGGACAGAGAATCATAGATTGAAACAATCATTAACCAGAACAGTTACAGCAGAGAACGTGCAATTAATATCTTAATAAACCCACACAGAGGGGAACAGAATGCATGAATGTCAAATGCATATTTCTGCACAAAAATCTAAGCTGGGATCTGTGAGCTGCGTCATTCACTTCACACATGAAAGGGAGAAGTTCATGTTCACAAAGGCAGAGAGCACACAGGGACATAAGGAGGCCCTGAACAAAGAAGTACTTCACATTCCATCAAAGAAAGCGTGCATGCCCAATAAAACAAAAGAAAGAAAACAAGGAACTCAAAATAGTGATATTTAAGAATGAATAAAAAGTGGAAAAACTAAGGAATGATGTCAAGGCTAGTCATGTTGGTTAGATCCGATAAGCTTCAATTACTTCCAAGAGTTGTGGGTGCTGCAGAGATTGGAAGGGGGAGGGAGAATCCAAAAAAGGAAAGGATGAGGGGGGGGGGAGTGTTGTAGAAAATGAATGGAACAGAGGTTCAAAATATGTCAGTGTCTCTGCAAGGCAAGGAGGAAAAACTGACCAGGTGGCACAGATGCACTTAAAACTGGGAAAAAAAAAAAAAAAAAAAAGCGAAATCAGTAGGCCATGAGGGACTGTGCATCCTATTCGGTAGCACATTCCTTCCATGCCACCTTTTAGTACAAGTTTTAAACCACTGAGTGTCAATGGAGCAACTTATTTTCCTAAAGATTAACTTATGTTGGCACGAGAACAGAAATTAGACAAATATTCAAGCAACTCCTCAAACTAAAAGTAAATAAAAAAAGACAATATGGCAGATTGAATTGAAATAAAGAATGGCCTTGTAGCATTTGCCCTGGTGTTTAAGAGTGCAAAGGCTAAAGTACATTTAGTGCCTAAACTAGTGCCAACAGAGACAGAATAAACCGTTTCTGTGTAAATACTTTAAACTTCCATAGTCATAATTAAATCATTCAGTGACATTCACGGCTAATGAAACTTTACAACACTGCTGACTTTGTAATTTGGCCTCCACCGCCTGCCATCTCATGACAAACCTAGGTGCTACCTTGCTAGCCTGGTTTTACATGCCACAAGTCAAAAAGGTTTCACCAGATCTAATCATGTGGCAACAGCTCTGGGGAAAAAAAAAAAAAAAAAAAACTATATAAAAAAAAGACATTGCTGCAAGCAATCAGCTAATTCAAAGTTAGCACATAAGTCATTAGATCAGCAAGTTTGAATATACACTTGATAACAACAACGTGTTTAAAATCGTGATAGATGTGTAGAAGAATTTAAAAGACACTTCATACGTAAATGTAATTTGGGGTGTTCAACAATATCCAAAGCTATGAGCTTTTAAACGTGCTGGCGCAGGTCGCTCATTTCTTAAGAAAATTGCTAAAACCGATCTCTGATACTCACTGCAGTAAATATTTTATCCAGTTGATAAGATTGTGTTCTGGGTAAATCTACTACACACTGTAGCTGGGGAGCAAGCTAGCTTAACACGATGCAGACCGTGAGACATCAAGTTATTAGCTGGTTACGTTAGCAAGCTTATAGGATAACAAGTGTGCCAACTTCAATGGCTGGTGTCACTTCTTCCAGCTCAACCACTTACTACCAACAGAGAACCGTTCATTCGTTGACATAGTTTACCAAGACTGTGAAAACACGCTGTTCCTAAATTTACCGGCTCATATCTCGGTCACGCAGCCGCTCTAAGAGCTAGCACGCTACAGCTGACCTGATGCATTACCTGCTTTCTGTGGTTCCTTAGCAACCGAAACTCGCACGGCCAAGCGAGCGACTGAGTCTCAGAGTATTTATAGCCTTTGGGCGATACCAACGCAAAAGAACGTCTGAGGACAACGTTTTACCAAAATGACTTTTAGCAAACTAATGAAGCAAAATGTTGCACGTGATTATTCTGACTACACGATACGTTTGGTATTTTTACAGTAACATAACAAAAGTAGTATAGCATGCTACAGTAGTTTTTCACGTCTGCCCCTTACAACTCACAGTTATACTGTTCGAATTAAAGGTACAGAACATTTTTTTTTAAAACTTACTCAAAGTCTCTCTGCTAATTCAAAGATATGCTATTAAAAAGAAAAACTAACAACACAAAAATTATTTTTAATTAGCTTCCAAGAATTTGTTTGTAAAATCATACATTCGTCAAAACTAGGTTAACTTAACATACCAACTGGGCATCTGCGCATGTGCAGTGGCTGTTTTGACTTTGCACACCAGTGCCGATGGCAGAATGTTTTGTTAAATAGTTTAATGAAATGAATGGTAGCTGTGGGCATGTAGCCAACCGTTCAGTGCTTCAGTTATAGCTTTGTGTGCGTTAAACTGACGAAACAAGAGGAGACATGGCTGAGGAAAGATTCAGGAAAGAAGAAACCCTCGAAATGAGGCAGCGGTTAATTGGGTATGTAAAATCAAAGCTCTCAACGTTTTAATTTATTGTTGGTGATGGGTAATATTATACGCAGCCCACCGCTGACTTGTGCTTCTTTAATCATAGTCAGTCGTGCAGACTCTTCTATTCAGAAGCTCCTGTGAAGATAGTCAAAGCAAGAGGACAGTATCTGTTTGACGAAAATGGCAAACGCTATCTGGATTGCATCAGTAACGTCCAACATGGTAAAGTTTTAAGTGTCTGTATGTTGATCTTTTCTATACACGTTGCACTACTGTCACCTGGTGGCAGGAAGTCTCTACTGTAATTTTGGGAAAATCTGTCAAAAGTATTACCTCATTCACAGACTTGTGGAGTGAAGGGTACTAAATATAAATGTATGGTGCAATTTTCATATTTTATTTTTTGTAAAAGTAAAACAAAAACAGCTCTGTCCCCGGAAAACTACTTATTCTCTTCATTCTACTTCTTAATTACTCACACATAAAATCACAGCAGATTAATTATTATAGAAGCTTGTAAAAAAATAAAAAAAAATAAAGATGTGAACAAATGTGTTTCCTGCAGTGGGACATTGTCACCCCGCTATAACAAAGGCTGCTGCGGCTCAAATGGACCTCCTGAATGCAAATGCACGCTTTCTCCATGACAACATAGTCCTGTACGCAGATCGCCTGGCAGCAACCTTGCCCAAGAAACTGTCTGTCTTCTATTTTGTGAACTCTGGGTAAGAAATCTATCTAAAGCGTCAGGGAATCACATTCCCGAAGTAACATGTCAGTGATCAAATTTGCTTCTGACAGGTCAGAGGCCAACGATCTAGCCCTCCGCCTGGCAGAGCAGTACACCCAACATGAGGACGTCATAGTGCTAGATCAGTAAGAATCTTAACTCCTGAGCAACATCTTACAGAAAAAAAACACGCCTTTTGAATATAATAAACATTCCTTCCACACCAGTGCATACCATGGGCATCTAAAGTCACTCATCGACATTAGTCCTTACAAGTTCCGGAAACTGGCAGGACAGAAAGAGTGGGTTCATGTGGTGTGTAAACATATACAACTCTTAGTATGCAGACTGTAAAAGAAAAACATTGTATTTCTGCTTGTCTGAAATATTGCAATTTGTCCTCCCAGGCTCCCTTACCTGACACCTACAGAGGCATTTATAGAAAGGAGCATCCCAGTCCAGGCCAAGCTTATGCTGATACAGTAAAACACTTGATAGAGGAGATCAGTAAAAAAGGTCGAAAGGTACTTTTTAGTCCCTCTTCATGTTTCAGTGGTAAAATAGGCAATATTTTAAATATTGCCTGATTACAGTGAACAACACAAATACATGCCCTTTATGTTATGTTTATTATTCTTTCCACCTTAGATTGCAGCCTTCTTTGCCGAGTCCTTACCCAGTGTTGGGGGACAAATCATCTTGCCCCAGGGATACTTCTCTAAAGTCGCAGAGTCAGTACGGATCTACTTGCTGACGTTTCTTTGCCCCAGTCTAGATAGGATGGTGACTCTGTACTTTTACCCTCCACAGATATGTGCGCTCCGCTGGTGGAGTATTTGTTGCAGACGAAGTTCAGACAGGTTTTGGACGAACTGGGACTCATTTTTGGGCTTTCCAGCTTCAGGGAGAGGATTTCTGCCCGGATATCGTGACCATGGGGAAGCCGATGGGTAACGGTCATCCTCTGGCATGTGTGGCAACTACCGCGGAGATAGCCGGAGCTTTCACTGCTAATGGAGTGGAGTACTTCAATACGGTGATCATTCAGAAGTGTTATAGTGACAACCATCTTACTAACTTACATTTGTAGAAAGAAACATAGATGCTTTTAAGACTGCTCTCCTAACCGATGTCAGATGAATATGTCCTTTTAGGTTGTGTTTATTCCTATTTGAAAGAGCTTTGTATTGATTTTATGAAATGTTTCTATTATAATGCAGTTTGGAGGCAATCCAGTGTCATGTGCCATTGGCTTGGCAGTTCTTGATGTGATTGAGAAGGAAGATCTAAGAGGAAATGCCATAAGGGTGGGAGGACGTCTCAAAGATCTGCTAAAGAAACTACAACAAAGACATGAAACAATTGGAGATGTCCGGTGAGGGTACATATTCTTCCATTTTCTCACTGTTTATACATACAACAATAAAATGTCCTCTACGACTAATAACACACATTTAGTTCTACAATGCTTGCTTTACATTTCATACCATAAAGCTGTTGCAAAGTACCAACGGTACAATTATAACTTCAAATCGAAGTTACAAAAGCTATTTTTTGAAAACATTTGACTGTTTCTGCTTTCTTACTTTTAGCGGGGTTGGCTTTTTTGTTGGACTCGAGCTGGTTACAGACAGACAAACTAAAACTCCTGCCACTAAAACTGCAGCGTGGTTGGTAAAGAGGTATGGGATGATGCTGTCTTCCATGTACCTGATAAATGGCTTCCTACTTAAAACATGTGTCAGATGAAAGTTGGAGAATTAAATGGAGTTTGCCAATTATTGTGCTTTATGACTAGCACAATTACTTAATAATTCTGTTTTTACATTTTTTTAAACAATGACAAGGTACGCGTCATAAGTTGAACTGTGCAAAACTGATTTAACAAATCGAAAAGTAGGAATTACAAATTGATTTTTCTGAATCCTCCTGAGTATAAAAGAAAGATAAAAGGAGGTAATTTCAGAGCTGATTGTGCTGTCGTATTTTAACCTTCATCCGAGTCGTTTGATGTCCTCTTTATACCAGGTTAAAGGAAGAGGATCGAATTTGTGTTAGCACAGATGGCCCCTGGGAAAATGTCTTGAAGTTTAAGCCTCCTATGTGCTTCAGTATGGAAGACACAGAGCTGGTTGTTCAGTGCATTGACCGCATCCTCACAGGTTTGTAGCGCAAGCTCCACTTTTACATTAGCAGTAAACATGTTATGTAAACCAACAGCTCATTTACTGAAGGTTGGCGAACAGGCCAACTGCATACATTACAGCATTTCCCTGAAATGTAGAATAGATCTTTCTGCATGAATTACTGAATCAATGCAGTGTAACATGAAGGGTATCAGCCTTTGTCCCATCATTGAAATTAACTGAAGTTGAACTGTATCGCTGGATTTACTGAGGTTTCACCATTTTAATGAACTTTCACTGATATCTAGTTGAGATACACTTGTTTACCAGTAAAGTTAACACAGGGGGAAAAGAAAGCCTTCAGAATAAATTGATCTGCCATAAGTGACATTGGTTTTCCTCTTCACAGACATGGAGGTCAAGAATCTCAAACTGGAAAATGAAGACATCTAAAAGTTTGCCAAACCTGTAGAAAACCTTTAATTGCATTCAACATTGTCAAGATGTCACATTCATGAAGTTGTTCAGAGGTAGAGATTATCCACACTTCAGGCTGCTGCAGATCTGACAGGCTTCCAGGTCATTTCAGAGGTGGCATTTCCCCCTAAAACACTGACTGCTGTGGGACTTGAAGACTTTTCTGGTACATCAAGTATAAAATGTGCCCAATCGAAATACATTGTAAAAGATTTGGGCGTTGAGTTCTACTCAAGCTACATTTTCATGGTAAAATATTGTTTTGGGTGCTCAGCGTCAAATTCATGGTAGATTTTTGCAGAGCATGTGATCAGTCTTTCCTGACATTACCTTATCATATAACCTTTTTCTAAATTAAAAGAAAACTGTCAACTCTAAATCATGGAAATAAAAGTTTAAATTCTTAATCACATTGCTTGTTCTTTTGCCCACAGCAGCCATAATTTAAATAATGCAGCTTTATCATACGCATCCAAAACATGTCATCAATACACAGTAGGCCCAGTTAAGCACTTACCAGACCATCTTTAACTGATGGATACATTGTTACAAAAGCTCAAGTGTTCCAGGTTCACATTAAGTGCGGTTGGGTATTAACAGGTAGAGAAGCCCTCTGCCACATCTCCCCAAACGGGAATCCGAGGAGATGTCATTACTCGAAGCAAAACATGCAAGCCAATTTACCATTAACAGTACATTAAACAGGACATTTAACATTAACTTTACAAAAAAATAACCAAAAGATCCATGTGTAATATAAACCAAATTTTTATTTCTATCAATTTGCCCAAGAGGAATGAGTATCCAGTGACAGAGGGGTTACCCTCTTACATTATAACAGGCTTGCGTTCAAGTTGAATAACACTAATAAAGCCACTTAAAAATTGCAGACATGGTGGGGAGAAACTTTCTTAAAAGCAAAAAAAAAACAAACAAACAAAGAAAACAAAAATGAAATAAATGCTGGTTGTTGTTTTCTACAAGCCCCCATCGCACTCACTTGGCATCTTTTAAAGAACCCTTTGATTAGTGTAAATCCCTTTTTAAATCACCTCACCCCCATATCTGAAGCCATGCAACTCATTTCCAACACTCAGCATGGGAGAACAGAACTAAAAATCTAGAAACACACAGAACAAAAAAGCAATATTGTTTTATTTGAGAGCTTTTCAAAGCCCTTTGCTCCTGCTCGTCTGTAATTCCAGTCGACATGTAAAAATACAACCATACAATACATTAGATTCAAAAAGGGTACCAAAAAGTACAGTAAAAATAACACTTCCATCACTGGAAATGTAAATGGACACAAAACAATATAAAACAAAAAAAAAAACAAAAAAAAACAAAAAAAAAAAGTGGAAAAGTGACATTTGCTTCCCCAGTTCCTCACTTGATCTGTACAAATGGAGCATGAGTCCAAATTTCTGCCAACTCCAAAGGAAAAGCCAGAGCCCATGTTCGCTGTGGTCAGACCATGGATCTCTTTTTCTTATTTACTTTAGACCTTAGGAGGAAAAACACGGTGCTTTACGTTACTGAGAATTAACCGAGCGTGGCATGCAGTTACACAGAGACAGACAGGTGCATGAATGAGTTCGACAAATAAAGTGAATGACAAACATTTTGGGACGGGAAGGGGGCGTCTAGCTGATCAGATCAGTCCTCATTTCTTTTCTGGACCACCACAAATCCTTACTGATCAAGTAGGCTTTGTAGAGATGCATCTCAAGATGGCAGACAGGTGGAATGAATCCATCTTTAATGATCCCAGACCCCTCATCACGCCCTACTATAACCCCACCACAATGGTTGAATGGATTTAGTGTAGATGGAGCTCTTTGTGGGGCCAAAAGGCACTAATGGTTATAGCTACGATCTCATACTACCACGGATGATGCAAGAATGCATACCTGCACTACGTGTGATCAGTATGGCTTGTAGCTACTCTGGTGGCCTCCACGTCTTGGAGTTTTCCCATAGCTTGTATTGCCCTGGTCTGGAGGACAAGAGAAAAAGGGACTGAGTTCTTCTGTACAACAAGGAGGACCAAGAAAATAAAGTTTCTCTCATTCAGTCTTTCCCTGGGGGCACTTATCGCTTACTGTAATCGTAGCCACCCCCATAGCCGTAATAACCAGCAGAGTAGTCATAGTTGCCATAGCCACCGTATCCATAGCCCTGCTGTCCATAACCATAGCCCTGGTTGTATCCCTGGTTCCAGTAGTTGTTGTATCCTTGATTCCAGTTCTGGCCCTGGCCTAGAAACAATAGGTGAGGCCTTCGTCACAACTCAGTTTCAGAGCAGATGTAGCTGTAAAGAGAACGAGGTTTCGCCAAATGTGATGTAATGCCTCACCTCCACGTCCCCTGCCACGACCTCCGTATCCCCGGGCACCGTACTGCTGCTGCATGTAGACCTCTTTGGGCTGGGCAATTTTTATTTCACACTGTAAAAACAATAGCACATGTTTTTGAGAGGAAGGACATTTTTTAAAATGTAGCCACCTGACACCAATCACCAGTAATCTGTCATAGGGTTTTACCTTGCTTCCACCGACGGTATGATACTTCTTCTCCATAACTTTCTTGACAGAAGGCTCCTCTTTATACGTAATAAATACAAATCCTCTCCTCTTCTCAGTCTTTGGGTCTTGTGGAAGTTCAATTGTCTCAATCTACAAAAAAAAACAAAAAACAAAAATACTTTGTGAGGCAACCAGCAATTTCATGCTTGCTTACATTCTCAACCGTCTGAAGTCAACAGAATGCTTGTTGTACCTCTCCAAAGGTCCCAAAGTATTCTTCGATGACTTCCTTGGCGGTGTCCGGGTTAAGGCCTCCAACAAAGATTTTCTTTACTGGCTCCTTCTTCATGGCCATGGCTCTCTTTGGGTCGATCTGTCTGCCGTCTAACCTGTGCTCCTTCTGCTCAAGAACCTACAAAAGACAAACATTTGACATTAATTGCCACTTCCAATAAGAACATTGCTTGTATTTTAGATTAATAATAATCCCCCCTCCCTATAACAAATAATCTGTTTCTGGAATTGGCTCATTTGAGTATTTTTAAGGCAATATAAATCAACAGATGTTTGTTATACTGTCTGCCACCAACAGCTTTATTTACCTAGTACATTTCAACAGCTAGTTATCAAAATTCATTATGTAGTTTTCCTACTTGTCGTTTAAAGGTGTTTAAGTTAGATAACACTGATGTAGAAGCAATGGAGTCATGCCAGATTAAAAACACAAATGTAAGTTAAAGTGTTTTATAATTGAGCTAGGTATTGAATTTAAATCAGTGATTCTAAAAAGTCTTACATTAATTCTAATGGAACTCATCTTGTGTCCTTCCTTACCTTGTCTACACTCGCTGAGTCCTTAAAGAGAATGAAGCCAAATCCCCTTGACCGACCCGTCTGCTGGTCCATCTTAATAGTGCAGTCTGTCACCTCTCCGAACTTTGAGAAGTAATCCTTCAGATCCTTTTTGCTTGTGTCCCAGCTTAGCCCGCCAACAAACATTTTGCTGAAAACAAAATAAAATACAAACAGTTAGCCAAATGCACAGTGAGAATTACAGTGAATAGAGGATTTGGCTAAAACTTGGACCACATTTTCACAAAATAAATGAGAGGTCAAATTTGTCAAACATTTAGGCAGACCAGATTACAGGTATGCATAAGCTTTCGGTCACTTTACCTTTCCACTAAAAACCGTCAAATTTGCCAGGAAATGAACATTTCTTCCCCATTCATTCTACTCTGCATAGTTGACATTACACTGAAAACAGTGTAAATAGAAGTATCAATATTTATATGAGTATACATAATTTATTAATACTTATTTAAAAAGTATAAATAACTTTTCACCTCAATGTTTAATTGCGCACTTTCAGCCTGGATGCCAACATAGTCAATTTCAAGTTTTATAAATTAATGTTATCATCTAACCTGATTTTATTATGATAGGAAGTTGACAACTAATTTGTAGATTTAAATCCATACTTTGATTAGGACACCTTAACCCCCTCATTTAGTGTTATTTGAGCCTTTCAGGGGAAGGCTTGCAGGTCTGCTTAAGGTAATTGGCTCACTGTATAACCAAAGTATTGAACCAAACCAAAGACTGGTTTTCTAACCAAGTGTTTTATTAAAAGACATAATTCATTTATTCATAAATGATGACAATTCCTTCCAGTTAAGAAGCACCAAAGTAGCTCCAGCCCATCACACGACCACCACCACGTTTGGCAGGAAGATCCATTCCTGAAATGCTATGTGCTAATGTCTACAACAGATGTGTGTCCCAAAAGAACCCAAAGTGTTTGGGTTTAAGTTAGTGATGCTCAGTTTTAGTATGCTAATTTAAGTAATTTCCTAATCCACCATCCTGGCATTAATAAGGCCTGGGTGTGGCTAACAGAATTAAACTTGGATAGTGACAGTCAACAGAACGTTTAATGAGGAGAAGCGAAACTTCTGTCATTGTTTCACACAAAAGTAGATTCTGTTTTATTTACTTTCTCCGATATTAAAACTTCCTTGATAAACCGTTCTCACTTTTTGTTTAATAATTTACACGGTGCTCGCTCACTGTGTGGCAGGAATTGTCCTAAGAAGAGGGGGCGGGGAAAAATATACATTATGTACACCATGTTCCAGCACATCTGTTGATCCAGCAACACATGGGGGAGGGGGGTACTTAGATGAAGCTTTAGAGGACGTTTACGATTACGTTTCGATAAATTAAAAGTTTGGAGTTTTGCAGAATATCAGACATGTAGCTGTAATCTTTCATCAGCCAGTACTGAATGGTTTAATGTCTGCTGTAACGCCCATCCCCCTCCCTCCACTCGGCACATGGCGCCAACAAAAGGCCGGCTGAACAAAGAGGCATAGTAGTAAAGCAACAGTGCTTATTATGGCTACCTTCTAAGCTGGAAAACCCCTAAAATGTCGATCTGAACTCACCCAGCGTCTTCTTCGCCCTTGCTGGCGTCGATCTGGCCGCCGTCCTGCGAGCTCCCGTCCGGATCGGTCTCCGCACCTTGTCCGCAGTCATTCTCGGCGCCGCCGTCGTTTCCTCCTCCGTTAAAATCGTCCTCCGCTTCGTGGCCGTTTTCCGACGTCTCCATGTACTGCTGCTCTGCCTCAGACATTTTGAACTTCTATGCCTGGGAAGCACAGAGACGCCACGCGATGAGTCGCTTTCATAAGCGACGCGTTCACAAACACTCAGCCCTTGTGCGCTTCGCCATTTACGAGATGCCAATTTACGCTTTTCCCACCATTTTGACCGGCGACACTGCGCTTCACGCACTCACACAGGAAGACTGGCTGACTGACATTTTAATGGCTCCTTTTGTTACATTAAAGGACAACCACCTACCATCTGCAGCGCTACGCATCTGGTAGCAAAGATTAGAAAACCTCCTGAATCGTACTGATAAAGTCTGAATTGAAATTCGCAATTACGTAAGTCCGAGGCCGAGCTGCGCGAAACGCAGGCCGTTATTGCGATGCAGCATTTATTTCGTTACGCTCGAAAACATTGAACAGTTCGAAGAAAATACACAACAAACTATGCGGTATCTGTCAATATCAAATGCAAGCATGTTAGGAGAGAAACGAAGGTGTACTTACTGGTCGTACGGCCGAGGAGCTCTCTTCAAGATGGATTCTCCCACACGACGACAACTCGTGGTTGGTTTTTTAGAAGCGGCAAAGGGGGAAAAATGCATTTATGCAAAGGAGCCGTCTGATTGGTTACATTTGACTGTCATTCCCAGCGCTGACCAATCACCAACGGCGCTTTTTTCTTCTTTCACAGAGTCGTTGACGCCCTCTTACAACACAGGAAGGAACTCCATGAACCTTTTTGAAGTGCTGGAAATTAGTTCCCCAGAAGAAGTGAAATAGTCATCGCTATTGTTATTTTTTCACATGAAAACTTACAAAATACATCAACATAATCAATTTCATTTGACAAAAGGCACAAACCAATAATGTGTTGACATTAGTTCAACCGATCTGTAAGAGTAAAGAGAAAAAAAAAATCAAGACGGAGCAAATAAACAGTAATTAAAATATTCTATGGATCTATTTGTGTCTTTAATAAAGCTGCTGCTGATGGTATGCATGTATGGATTGAAAATGACTGCCACTTCTCCTTTAAAAAAAACTTTCCAATGTAAGTTGATTTGATTATGAGAGGATACAATTTATTGTTATAGTATTCACACCTCTTGAACTTTATATTATTTTATTTATTTATTTTTTCTTTACATTTTCTCACATGGCATGACAGACAGAAACTTCACTTAATTTGATTGAGATTTTATGTGACAGGACAAGACAAAGCAGTGCAAACTTGTGAAGCAGCAGAAAAAATTATAATTCATTTTCAAAGCATTGTCATGTGAACATTGAGACTGAGGATTTTGACCATTTTTTGCATAATAGATAAAGTTCTGTCAGATTAAAAATTGACCAATTTTTAAGTCTTTCTTCTGATTTCCGGTGAGATTTAGATAAGGGATTTGACTAGACCATAAGAACATTAAATGGCATAATGGTGAAACCGTCATGTTTTTCTTCTAATACAACATAGCTTATTTCTGTAACATCAATTCACTACACATGTAGTAGCAGTAGCATTTCAGCAATAAAAAAGAAAAAAAAAGAAAAAAAAGAGACTATTTCGATTGGCTGGCCCTTCTCTGATACGAACAGCCATGTGTGGATCAGTGCTGATTTTGACAGAACATATTAATTAGTTTTAACCATATTCCTTTTTAGTTTTAGTGAGATTAGTCAATTAAATTTATTGGAATTTTAAGGCTCTGCAAAGGATTATAAAAAGAGTTATTGCAAAACCATGTCAGTTGAAAATATGTTACAGTGTTTTATCTATTTCATTTTACAATATTGTTTTAGATATGGAGTTTAAACACACTGCTTAATCACTAATATCAACATGCTAGAAGAATTCTTTGATCTGTAAGAGAAAATCAACAAAGCTCTTTACTGCTACCAAGTATCCATATATTTGCATATATGATACTGAACACATGAATTTGCCAGAAACAAACAAAGGGAAAACTAGCAATCATGCTCCCTGGCTGTCACTTTTTATCTTCCAGAATCTATCCATTTATTTTAGGTTGGCTTGGATCATTATTCAGTAGCCAGTCAGCAAGCCAAATCTAATGAGAAGAGAAAAGATACGCAAGCTCACAACGTTGTACTTGTAATACAATACACTACGTAAATACTGAGCATCAGGACTTACGCAGGGGCGGAGAGGCTTTTCCTTACAGAGCTCAGTAAGTCCACGCAGGAGAACGGGCATCACATTCATGCTCAAGTACTCTTCGGTTTGTTCTTTAGACTGAAAGGGCTCGATTACAGCTGCAGAGAGAAATCACGAGGAGATCAGCACTTCATATGCTTATGAGCAACAGTAATTTCGACAGAGCAAATTACGTACTGTTGGGAAACATAAATCTAATCTCCCTCACTGCTGCTAAAAACGAGTCGCTGCCATGAAGACCGTTCTTTAGGTCAGAAGTTCCATATATTGCTCGAAGGCTGGAGAGAAAGAGACAGTAGGACTTTGAAACAGAAACACCAGCAGCACATGGAGTCAAAAGAAAACAGCATTAGGCGAAAGGAAAACCAACAGATCTTCACAGCATTCAGACAACAAAAGTATGGACAAAAAAGTATTTTCATACGTAATATCTAAATTATTCAGAAAAATTAAAGTATAATAAATTAACCTCAAACAACATTGTTCTTCTAAAGAATTTACATAATTTATTTATTTATTTACACAAGAATTATTTGAGACTGACCACTCTGGATATGATTCTTTGGCTACGGCCATGTTGTCAGGGCCTATCATGGACTTCCAGTGAGCGATGGCGTTGTGCCGAGCCAGCGTCATGACAACAATGGGGCCGGAGCTCATGAAGGCCGTCAGGCTGGGAAAGAAGAGCTTTCCATACTGGTGTACGTAAAACTCACTGCATTGCTCAGGACTCAGCAGCAGCCTGCGCTTCTATCAAAAGGGACAATTCATTTCCAGACAGTTCAGCAAGACACATGGTTATGGTTTGTTCTCAACTTTGATGAGAACTGATGCAGATCGATTAAATGTCCATTTAGACAGATGAGACGCTTTTTTTTCACCACTATTTCGTTAATTTATTAGATATATTGAATTGAATTCCTAAGTATTATTTTTCCCTACACAATTCTGATTGATTTCATTTTTTCTATTTGGCTTTCAGCTCTCCCCTTAAATGTTTATTCTTTTATTATATTGAAGGGGAAAAGAAAAGAAAAAAATTTTCAGATAGAACAGCTTACAGTCATTTGAACATGTACAATTTCCTTAAAATGTAATTAGCCAAATATTTCCAATCTCCCCATTTTCTCTTCATTGGTTTCATATAAATATTAAGCTTGGAGAGAGACTAAAGAGAGTAATAAACATGTTGGAGGTTACATTCTAGGCCACAACTAATAAAAATAAATACCTGATTTTTTAAACATAATTAATTGAAAACAACTAGGAAAATCTTAAATTCTACATTGGTATATTAATAATAATTAAAATATGTAACATTATAGTAATTTTGCAATTCGAATTTTTTCCCCCTGTATTTATCATGATACAGATATCTTGAAAACGGCTTAAAAAGAGTACAGTAATTGTAAAAATGAAACCCCCATTTAGAGAAAATGTAAAAAAACCCAAAAAAACATCAGTTTTAAATGGTTGATAGAAATCTTACGTAAATACTGCCTCAGAACACAGGGATTACTAAATCTATCCTTTCCTTATACATTTACATTTAACACAACTGATCATCTCTGAATCATTTCTACGAAAAATTACAACCCCTAGTGGCCGTCAGTGGAACTAGCACAAAAATATTGATCACCATCGCCCTCTAGTGGACATAGGGTATAAGGATACAATCTAGAGAAACACTAAAACAATAGGAGATTCTCTTTTAATCTGTGATTAGACTCCTACCCACAAACATCCTCAATCTTTGATATTTATACTAACCTGAAGGATCAAAAAACCTCCCTTCAGGATGACTTTCTCGATCTCCTCGGCTCGATGAACTACATCAGGTTTGATGATAGCCAAGGTCCTTTCAACATAAATACGTTGTAAAACCTCGTCCATTTTCCTGAGCGAGCTGACACGAACATACAACCTCTGCTGCTTTCAAACAGAAAATACACGCTGAACACCAAGTCTGTGAACAATTCCACACGAACTACGATTTGTAGCTAAATACCTGCTGAAGCAGACACAGCAAAAAGAAATAACGGTTGTTTGATTACTTTCTGGGTAATGTGGGTTGCTGTGATACCAGACAACTACGGTACGCCACGTGGGACAACTCGTGCCTTTTTCGAAAGACTTTTTTCTTATCTTGGAAGTGAATGTTTAAGTTGAAATATTCAATAATAAAGCAAAAACAGTGAATAGCGTCATACAGTTTTAAATCTCCCTACACCCAGCGCTAAATAATTCTGGTACATTTATGTTTGGTGGGCAGGTGATTTAAATTTGTCTCGAAAAAGGACAAATAAAATATTATTGGCACTCTGAAACTGCTGTTCAATGTTTTTTAAATAATCCTTGAAATGTGAATCAAAATATGTTAAGTTGGCAGGTCTTTTTATCAACTATACACATTATGAACTTTTTAGCATCACAGGAAGTTTAGATTACATTTTGATACACATAATTCTCCAATAAGGTCTGAGCATATAAATTCAAGATACTTCATTTCTTATTGATAACATCCTGATTCAGAGCATAAATTGCAGATCCACTTGCTTTGGTTCGTTTCTTTATTCTACATTGCAGCCAATTTGCTTATCATTTACCTCAATGTCAGGGTTTGAGACCCATTAGGACAAACAAGGGCAAAAGGGCCACCACTGGTGGGAGGAGGTCTTTCATGTGCCATACATTCTGACATCACTAGTCAATCTTTGTTTATAAACTGGATGGATTGTTTTTAATGTTCCTTTTATGCTAACCAGTTCCGATGGTCAGGCCAAGTGGTACTATGATGTATTTTCCCATTTGTATAGCTCTGTTTCCATATTAAAATGTACATTTACAAACAAAAAGTTGAGACAGCATATATTTTCTTAAACAGTCTTTTTATTCAAATTTGCTTCTGCAAAGGATTCTTATCGTGTTCCAATAGTGACCTGCCACACTCTGATCAGGTTGTCAGTGTAGCCAGCAAACAGGGTCTGTGGGGAAATAAAAGGGTGAGAAGTTAACACTAGATATAAGAACAGCTTGTTAGATAACAGTGTTTTATTTTCCCTAGCTCCCCTCATATTTGCAGGACTGTCAGCAGTGAACATCAGAATGAAAAGTGAATGGGTATAATCACCGGGGCCACAAGACTACAACAAACTTACAGTTAATCTGCCTGTAAAGTGCCAGAAGAGCTGAGAATCACATACCTGTCCATCAGCAGACCAAGCCAAGGAAGTACACTGTGGGGGCTCGGCCTTGCTGTTTGTGCTGATCACTTCCTGTCTCAGCTCATCCACAATGATCTTGCCTTCCAGATCCTGCAAGAGAACAAGAACCACGAGAGAGAAGATTTGGATCAGTGGAAATGCACTACATCCTCCTATAGAATAAAACTCTTGGATCAAAGCTCAGAAACAGCCTCTGATATCATCATTAAATGCAGCTAGCATGTATAAGTTTCATCATCGCCTATCCTAATCAGGAGATGTTAATCATGAGGACTCACCCAGATCTTGATGCTGGGGCCAGTGGCGGCACAGAGCCAGTAACGGTTGGGGCTGAAGCACAGGGCATTGATGATGTCACCGCTATCCAGAGTGTAGAGGTGTTTGCCCTCATTCAGGTCCCACAGCATGGCCTGACCGTCCTGAGAACAGAGACAACACTTGAATGACCGATTCCCACCAACTGCACATGACCTTCATCGCCAACAACATCCACAGGTTTCACCGTCGCTCAGAAACAGCCTCTGGTATCATCACTATTTAACAGATGCATGTGTAGTTTTCCATCACAGCAAACCTGAAAGCTTAGTTTGATGTTCAGATCAAAATGAACACAGTGAACCATTTGATAATCTACAAGTAAAGGCAGCTTACCTTTCCACCAGATGCACACAGGGAGCCATCGGGAGAGACGGTCACCGTGTTCAGGTAGCCGGTGTGGCCGATGTGGTTGGTCTTCAGCTTGCAGTTGGCCAGGTTCCACACCTAAAGGGGTCAGGACATCGGTCAGCTCGTTCGCAACGACCAAAACATCAGACGTAGCGGAGTTTTCTGCTCTCATTAACTTAACGATCTCCTCACAGAGTATGTAGGATAATACATGCAAACTGTTTTAAATCATTGAGCAAATGTGCCATAAGCAGAAGAGAATCTTCAGATAAATCCACCCACCTTGACCATCTTGTCCCAGCCGCAGGAGACGATAATGGGGTTGCTGCTATTGGGGGAGAAGCGAACACAAGACACCCACTCAGTGTGGCCTTCATCCTGCAAAATAAAAAGAAATCCTCAGCACACAGCTAACATTTAAAAAAAAAAAATCTACTTGAGTTTCTTGTTGAACAGCACAACTGAAATGTCATCTGAGGTTTCTGCTGACTGTTCCAAGTTGAGAATACGTTTGGTAAAACGTCAATTCATGCAAATTCTACTAAGGCTTCTTGCTACCCGCAACATCAGCTAGTTGCCCACCTGAATGGTGTACTTGCAGACTCCAAGCGTGTTCCACAGCTTGATGGTCTTGTCCCGAGAGCCAGACACAATCTGGCGGTTATCAGCGGAGAACGCCACGCTCAAAACATCCTTGTTGTGTCCAACAAACTGGCGGGTGGTGGCGCCGCTGGAGAGAAGAGCACAGCAGATCATGATAAACGATTTCACAGTTCAAGACATCCAACAAATTGTAACCAAAAAAAGATTACTTGTCTCTAAAATCCCAAAATATTGTTTTATTTTAAAAGGCTGCACTAGAAAATCGAGTACTTTTCTTGAGAACAATTTCTTCTTTTTTCCAACACCTATAAACTAATTAAAATGACAAACACTAAGCATTCATTACATATGGTCAATCTAGTACAACTTACAACCCCCCCCCCCAAAAAAAAGATTAGAAAGTTGAATGCCAGACAGTTTTTAGATCATTGCAACCTTATTTGACAACAAATGCAGATGCACTGAAACATTTTCTGTTATTCACCATATTTGAAGTGAAAACTGCTTCATAAACGCTGTACTTCAAAACTCGTGCAAGGCTAGTCTCTTAAGCTTAGTGAGTTCTAATAGAGGAATACAAAACCTCTCTATCGCTGAGTCACATATTTCTGTTTTGTTAGAAAATACAAGGACAATATTCATTCATCACACAGCATTTGTCCTGTTGAGTTAAATTAATGCATTTGTGGGCTTAAGTTCCAGGAAATCCATTGTCTTCCACGTTTGTAAAGAAATAGTCAAAGATGTAGGTCAAACTACAGTCCTCATAAGCCAAGGTCCTTATGTTAAGAACTTATGCAGAGACCTGCTAGTAAACCAGTCACTTGATTCAGGCGTTTTAAACTGGGGGAACGTGTGAAATCATGCAGGACACTGACTACTGCAGGCTGGGCTTGGACCCCTCGGGTGTAGGTGGACGAGAACTTACGTGGTGAGGTCCCACAGGCGCAGGGTCCCGTCCCAGGCTCCTGAGAGGGCAAACTGGCCATCTGAGGAGATGACAACATCACTCACGAAGTGAGAGTGACCCCTCAGGGAGCGCTGGGGGATGCCATAGTTGGTCTCATCACGGGTCAGTTTCCACATGATGATAGACTTGTCTGGGAAACAAAATAAACACACGGGATTCTTCACTCATGGGTGATCTCTCAATACCTGCACACATTTGCTGAGCTAGCATGGTGTACTGGCTCTTACGGGGCGGGAGACAAGAATACTGTAAGATACAAACATCTATTCAGCAGAAGTGGTGAGTTTATATGCATGTAGGCGTCTTCAGTCTGCTCAAGTCATATTAAAAGTACTGAAAAGTTAATTTAAGTTCAATATATGACGCCACATAGCATATGCTAACCAACATGGAACCTTATCTCCCCTTCATTTGAAAAATACTGAGTGTTAACAGAGATTAAATCTCTTCCGTGCTGTTTTTACAGTTCACTTGTCACATGTAATTCACCCCGTCTTCATACTGTTTTATCAAGTATTAGTTAAATGTGTTGCTAACCGCACAATGCTAGCTGTAGCCATGTTGGCGGAGCCGGCGGGGGAAGCCTCACCTCGGGACGCCGACAGAATCATGTCGGGGTACTGGGGCGTAGTGGCGATCTGGGTGACCCATCCACTGTGGCCCTTCAGGGTCCCCCTCACTGTCATCTGCTCGGTCATTTTGGCGAGGTTTGAAAGTGCCTATCGCAAGGATGGATTCGGATTCTTGACAGGTTCGGGCAAACCTAAGTCCTCATCGCATCTAGGCACGGAGGAAAAGGAAGAACGCACCCGGATGCAAACGCTATCAGGGGGTGAGAACTCCGCAAAGGACTCTGGGATATGTTGTCTTTGCTCGTTTTGAAGTTTCGGACTTTTTAAGACGAGGTTCTGAACAGTTTTTTTTTTTTTTTTATTTCAAACGCGGAGAAGCAGGATTCTACCGAAGAGAATACGGAAAAAACAAAAAGAATTCTGACTTTAATCTCAGAATTGTGAGATTAAAGTCAGAATTGTGAGGTTAAAGTCAGAATTGTGAGATTAAAGTCAGAACTGTTTTATGTTTTTTTCCAGTGGTCCTTAGCCTCTTCCGTAATATTCAGTTTTTACACACCAAAAATCTGAGTAAAACTTCCACAAAACTACAAGATGCTGAAACACTGAGTTCCTTTAAATCAAGGCTAAACTCCTACTTGCTTAGAGTCACCTTTTATTCATAATAACTGGAACATTAATCAATATATTTTATGTATATTTGCTTGATAACTTTGATGATAGCCTTTGATAAAATGTAATATTTATTGATTGTTTCGTCATTGGTTAGTGTAGTATGTTTTTATGACGTAAATCACTTTGAAATGCCTTTGTTGGCTTAAAAGAGTTCAGTTAGGGGCATTATTATTAAGTGTTATTTTATTTCTAGTCAATCAAAGAATCTGAAACATTCTGCAATATTACAGGTTACAAATAACTGCACAAAAACAGCATAGAAAAATATTTAGTTATTTTGCTCTATGCTCTTGCTCTCCTCTTGCTCTCACAGCTTTTATAGTGTCGTAGCACGTTCAGTCACCTCAATCGTCACATTACCTTTTATGTTCATTCACAGTCTGTCACAATCTTCTATTATCTTATTTAATGTACTATTTCTTTTCTTTAAAACTTACAAAAACAGAACCATATTGGGTGGTGTTTGTATAAATAAACAACAGTATTACATTACATTTACCAACTTTAGTTCTTGTCCTGCAGCCTTTAGCATTTATAACTCAGAATCTCTGGGATTTCTCAGGGGATTGAAAGATAATTTCATTCAATCCAGTGTCATCTGAAGGCATTTTAAATAGAAGTAAATGTTGAGAGGCCCTATATATTTCCTGTTTAAAGCAGGAAGGACTCCATTGTTAGAAAGAAGACTAATTTGACATTTGTCCCACACGACAGAGGAAATCAAAACCTAAATATGTGGTGGAAAGCTAACACTGCAACATCACTGGGAGACATATTGACGGCAGCATCACTCTGGGCAGGCTTTTGTTCAAAATGGTAATGATAATGCAACGTTATTTTGGAAGAAAACCTGTTCGAAGTGTACACTGGTTTTATTTATATGGAGTAAATGGGTGCTGAATGCAAATACACACCAAATCTTTCAGATTTTTATGTGTGAAAAAGAAAACCATGTGTAATATTCACTCCATTTCACAAATAAGTGCTAAATGTATAGGTCTATCACATAAATCAATAAGCTACCCAGTATTTGATGCATGCATTACTTTGATGGTACTTTGATGCATGCATTAAAAAGAAAAAAAAAAATCCAGTTTCATTAAGGTTTCCTTGATTTTGCATCATTTATTTTATTATTAAATATAAAAAATGTTTCTTGTTGGTATGTTTTTGAATAAATGACAAAACGATCGTAAAACTTGAGTTTATTGCTTACATGTTGGACTGACCATAGTTTGCTTTTTTTTTATATATATAATTGGACAAGTAATTACAAAAACAGCTGAAATCCTTTACAACCAAATGCACAACCAAGCAACAATGCTCACAAAGTCAAACTAACACTGTAGGGTAAGATTGGATAAAATATAAAACTTTAATCACAAATCAACTTCATTATACCAAGAAAATAGTGCTGAAAGAATCTGTGAAAGCAATAAAAATAAAGCAGATAACCACCAGCTTATTTTGGCATAACATAAAATAATGTGTTTTTTTTTTTTAAATTGACTGAAGTTTGAGTACTTGAATAAAGAAAATGGGAGAACTTCTCTTTCTTGAGTTGTTTTTCAGATTGATTTTGTTCAGATTGAGATGTATAAACCTGATGCTTTTACTCAAAAATCTGAACAGACTGACATGAAGAAACTCTTGAATGATTAATTATTGCATATTCAAGCACTACAGATCCTATTACTTGTCTGCATTAACACTTTTTGAAGTTCCTCTCAACACATATTTCAAATATCTCAGATTAATACAACTGCACAAATGCTCATGTTTAATATTGTGTACCCTCTCATTTTCTTTTTTTTTTTTTTTGCAAATCTGTTTGGGGCAAAAATGTAACCAAACACTGCAACAATCTGGTTGTATAAAAGTGAAAGTCCTTAATAAAAAAATTTGATTAATCTGAAATACAGTTCAGATATTCTAGAATTGGTTCTATAAATGAAACTTAAATCATTTGCACTCTTGACAATTTGTCACAGCCCAATTTTTTTTCCATCACACACACAAAAGAAGACATTTTAATAAGAGTGAGTACAACTTTTAAATCCACGCAAACATTTCCACTTCCAAATAAACCTGAACCAATTCAGGGAACTCTCCTTGAGACTGTAGTAACACTGAGACAGAAATATTTTTAACTGTTAGAATACTGCGCGTAGTATAATGTAAAATGAAGGCAAAACATCAAATAACACATATCAATGTACACAAAACTCCACTAATGTATATCTGTGTGTTCTGTCCACATTCGGATTATATTTCCAATATGTTTCCAAACATCTCAGCATATTTTATGATCTATAAGTACAAGGCAGAACAAGCTCGACTTAAAACAGGTTGTTGAAAAGTCTGCAGATGTGTGTTTTAAAAGACAGCGGATCAATGGCGTTTTTTAAAAAAAATCGGTCATATTGGTAGTTACCCAGGGAGACATTACAAAGGGGTGGCACAAGCGCCTCTTTTCTGTAGGTTGAGGATTACATAAGTTTATTGTTTTTATATATTTACTGTCGGTGAAGAGTTCTCCCCCCCCCTGCTTGTTGCTGAAAGTAGGAGTATTCTACATGCTTTGTGCAGGACTGTATATTATCCAGGAAAGGAAGTTTATGTTCTTGATTTTGATTGGTTTGAGGTGGCAGGGGGGGGGGCCAGGGGGACTCGCCCTGGGTGCCATGCATCAAAAACCGCCACTGTTCATGATAAAAATTAACAAAAAAAAAAAAAAGTACTGAAGCACCAAGAAATGAGTCCATCTGAGAAAGATTTGTTGACAATATCACACAAAATGAATGTCACCTGATAACAAAGATAGTTTTTGTTGCAAATTTAAAAAATCCATTCAGCAAAAAAAAAAAAAAACAACAACTCTGGGACACATATCGCTGAGATACAGTCAAAGTTGAGACCAGTGAAGAATTATTGCATATGTAATCGTTTCGAATGACATTATTAAGTACTGGTTCTTAAATTCAAAGCTAAAGATGATTCACAAATATATAGAAAAGAAAAAATAAAACAAACAAACAAACACACATTTAAGTCAGCAGCAAAAAACTTCTACTGTTGTCCAAAATACTGTAAGTAGCAATCTTCGATGATTCGAAGGCCATCAGCTGAAGACGCTTATTTCCCACGGCAACACTGATTGATCCAAAATACTGCAAACGGTTCCTTCAAATTTTACTCGGCAATCAAACCAATACACAGGAATGCAAACTGTAACTGGAGAAACATAAAAACAATATGCAAAACTAATACAACACACAAAATGTAAGCTTTACATTAGTTGACTTAATGCTATTTTGAAGGGATTTTATATGTAAATAATGCTTACTGCAAATAAAAATTAATATTTTGTATTGTCAGGGTTTGACTGGAAGTCCCACATGCTGTCAGGGTGCTAAACAACACTGCCATGCACTAATATTTTACAACAATCTCATACGACATATTATTATAACAAATTATCTGCACAGTAATTCCCTTCCTTATGTGCCAGGGACGTCAGTGACTCCCAGAAAACTTCAACTGGTTATCAAGCTATCGCGCAACATCATCAGCAACAGGTTTCTTTCCCATCAGAGGTGAATGTGGAAACGCAGAGTTCTGTCGCCCCCTCCTGGAGAGTCTCTGTAATGCAAGATCTGAGTGTGACGCAGAGGCATCAGAAATGAAGCTCTTCTTCAGTAAAAGCCCTTTTGTTTCACTCTCTCTGCCCATTTGTGTGTCCTCTCCCCGCCGGGGCTGCGTTTGTCTCAGGGCTGAGAGAGACGCTTACGTTTGAGCTTCTGCCTCACCATTTCCTCCTTGTAGAAAACACACACAGAGAGAGGACAAGAGAGCACTGACTCCAAACGCCTCCGTAAAAAAAAAAAAAAAAAAAAAAAAAAATTCCATCCCTTCGAACATCCATCCATCGGTGAGATTTTCACACACCATCATACAGCCACTATGCCACTTGTGGTTACCACACGTCAGTCACACTTTTGTTAGCGAGGCACTCTTCTACTCCAACAGTGACATTTGCATTTGGACTGTCCTTCAAGCTAAAAGTCCCACTGCCAGTTCATGGCTGCTTTCATACTGCATTGTGAGTTTACAAAAAAGGCTAAAAATGTCCTTGTTCTCTATCTTTCAATATATTATATAATAGGATTTTATTTTTTTAAAAAGGGAGGAAAAAGAGGTTGTTGGGGTAGTACACAGCTGCAAAATATACCATATCAATATGTACAGGTCCCATGCTGCTGGTTAGTCATCACTGCAAAAAAAACAAAGAAAAAAAAAACAAACACAAAAAATAGCAAAGACTGATTAGCTTTTAAGTTAAAAATTAAGCAAGATATACATGCTTTATTATTATTATAAACTCAAAAGCACAGATTAATATACTTACAAATTGTCTCTGTGTTAAATTAGAGTCAGTATGTGTAAAGTCAGTTGAAAAGTCATTTGTGTATACTTTGACTGTGCTCCCTACTCCCTAACTGCACCTTTAACGAGCTCAAAGGTGACGACTCAGAACTGCATAAATTATTAAAAATGAAAACTCAAACGCTCACCTTATGCAAACAGCCTGGTATTGGAAGCCCATCATGTCCCTGCAGGCGAGACCAGAGGTGGAAAGTTAATGTTTGCAACTCAGTGGTTTTGTAATGGTGCTGCAAATCTTTTTAACCTTAAACGGACAGAGCGCAAAATAACACTTTATTTTGGTAAATATCAGAGACTAAAGCACCTTCCACATTTCCTGGTAAAAATGTGTAAAGAGCCCTAAAATAAACACATTTTCTAGTGTAGAAACATAATATTGCATTTAAAATATCGAAAAATTCAGCAAAGGTGACGACTCAGAACTGCAAAAATGCAAAAATTTCATGTTCAAAAATAATTTCTTGCTTAAAAAAATTCCATATGCCACAACCATTAAATTGATAATATATATTTATTAATATTTTTGTAATGTCTACTGTCTTTTTAAGTTCATACAAGGAATGTTTAACGAATAATTCATCTTCTTGTAACCCACAGTTATAGATATGACATCAGAAAGTCCCATCTCTTTTAGCTGCTGTCAGGTTTTATAGTATACTTAACCTCAACATATAGTCAGTGCGTATTGCAACCATAACTATTTACTATCTGAGAATAGATAAGGTTTTTGATGCTATAGGACTATGCAGGTTATAGTTTGACTAAAGGAAAAATAAATAAATAAAACAAGACATGATAGATGAAAAGTAAGTGAACATAAGGAGGTAGAGTCAAGAGAGAAAGATACTGTACCACAGGACAGGGGGCCTCAGGGCCAGAAGGAGGAAGAGGAGCAGTGTCAGGAGAAGAAAGACCTGCCTTCACAGAGTGACCTTTACTCTCATCACAGGCCTGTGAGAGGATGCCAGCCACACATTTATAGCCATAAGAGGAAACTCAGAGAAAATGATAGGATAAATACTGAGAGTGAAGCGCAGAATAACAGAAAACACAAAAGATCTTTAAAGAAGAATAGAGGAGATTGAGAGAATATCAGGTATCACAGAGCATATGTGTGTGTGTGTGTGTGTGTGTGTGTGTGTGTGTGTGTGTGTGTGTGTGTGTGTGTGTGTGTGTGTGTGTGCGTGCGTGTGTGCGTGTGTAGGGGTGTGTGCGTGTGTGTGTGTGTGTGTGTGTGTGTATCCAGGATGAGGACATACCACAGGACAGGGTTGGTCCAGTCCTGGAGGACCTTGTTCTCCCTTGTTACCCTTCAGACCTCTCTTCCCGACTGTCCCTCTGTCACCCTGAGGCATGAAGAAGCCAGAAGTCAGACCCACATAACGAAAAACAAACTAAGCTGCATAGATAATAAGATGGAATTAAAGCACTAATGTGACAAAATATTACATTAGTAACTAAAAAGAATAGAAAAACTTCTGTTTCAGTAAATTTATTTAGTGGGGAGAAAGTTTGGAATTGCTTTTCAACAGGAACGACCAATGACAACTTCTGGTTTCTGAAGTAGGTTGCGATGTGATGATTTATAACGAGGGTCTATGTATCCAGGGTTTTTGAAAGAAAAAAAAACAAAAACAAAACAGGCCCACAGCATCACAGATCCTCCACCAAACTTAAAAGGTTCAACAAGGTGATTTTTAATATATTCATCCTTTGTTTGAGGCCAAAAGCACCTGGATATTTGTAAAAGAACCTCAACTTGGTATCATCTGACCAAAGGAAACGCTTCCAGTTAAAATCCCAGTAAACTTCATGGTTTTATTCACGTTTGGTAATAGAACAGGAAATATTTTCCCCAGTGTCTTTTTTTTCACCAAATATTTCAGTTGCATTTCATGTAAAGGCATTATTAGCACAAGAAATAGTTATGGCAGCTGTAATTTAGTTCGAAAGAGCAATTTCTTTTTGAGGGATTTCTCCTCTTCTCAGTAAACGTTCCGTATTTAAAGGTAAGCTTCATCTATGTTTTTCTAAATGAATCAAAAATATGTCTGCGTCTGCACAATCTAAACTAACCTTGTCTCCTTTTTCTCCTCGTTCACCTTTTTCTCCTCTCAGACCCGGAAAACCCTGAATGAAGAAAAGATGAGGAGGTTCAACAGACGTTTGAGTTGAGGTAAAAAAGAACCATCAACTAAATTCACTTCAACAAACTCACATCCAGTCCCGGCTCCCCTGGTCGGCCCTGCAGACACACATTTGAAAATCGCCCTTGTTATTTTTAACAGAAATCAAATGAGGTTTATAAAACATATGTTACAGCTTATTATTGATTTACCTTTTCCCCCTTTGCACCTGGAAGACCCACTAACCCAGGCGCCCCAGGTGGGCCCTGGTGGCCGTCCAGGCCCTGCAGATGAACGTAAACAATCGGTGCTGCGTGATACAAGCGATTTGCTTGTATGAATATAGGCAAATATGTCACTTACCTTGTATCCAGGAGACCCGTGTTCCCCTTTCTCTCCCTTGAACCCAGCTCCTGGTTCGCCCTGCGTGGTGACAGCACAGCCGTTAAGATCCCAGCATGTTTCCTCAGCCTCCGTTCCACACACAAAACACACAGGCATCTCAGGCTTACCTTAGGACCGGGCATACCATGCAGACCCTGAGAAAACATCACACAACGTCAGCATCCGTGCCTACAGGAATCCAAGTGCTGCACTGGGGTGTGGATGTTAAATACTCACCATGGATCCTGGGGACCCGGGTATTCCTGGAGGGCCAGGGGGACCAGGAGGGCCCGGCTGAGAGATCATCTGAATCTGATGAGGAAAAAAGCGAGAAAGGAGGGAGGGATTGATAACGTTTGTGTCAAGAATCTTTGAATTGTAGCTCTGACGAAACACAGCACCGAACAGCATTTTTGTTTCCATGGCAAAAAAAAAAAAAAAAAAGCTGATGAGGAGATGAGGTGGCGCTAAAAACAGGACAAGCCTTTGAAATAATAAAAACTGCTAGAGGCTCCCAATGATTGATCTTAGAACAAGTGTTTGAATGGCCCGGTACAGACTGAATCTAAATGAGAATCCATGAAAAGACTTAAAATTTGCTGTTTGCAGAGGCTCTCCATCCAGTCTGACTGTGTTTGAGCTTTTTTGGAAAGAAGACCGGAAAAAGTATTGAGACGATTTGTTTGGGAGACACCTCTGCACACTAACTTATGTCAGTTTAAATTTTTTTAACTGCAACATACCTTTAAACTACTTTCCCTCCCACTTTAAAAATGTTCACTACTTTATGTTGGTCTATCAAATAACATAAAATATACTGAGGATTCAAAGTGGCAAAATGTGGGGCAAAAAATCTGAAGGTGTTAATATTTTGGAGACTATTTAAGGTATTTAAACTCAATGTCATTTTTAAACCTACTAGAATATGTAAAGCAATAAAAATGATTGCTTAAAACTATTAGTTGAATTCATGTCGGTGTTAATTTGACTCAAACATCCGTGTGCTTATGTGTGTGTTAAAAACGAACCAGGTTGTCATCCAGTCGGCAGTCTCCTTTTTCCCCCTTATGTCCGTCCATCCCCTGATCCATGAAGAGGCAACAGTTATATTCACTTTTCACCATTTGAAACATTTTTTGAGAAAAAAGAAAGTTTGTTTCTGTCACGACTTACAGAAGGTCCAGACAGACCCATCTCTCCTTTCTCTCCTCTCTCACCAGGAGGTCCCATTTCACCCAAATCACCTCTGGATCCCTAAAGGTTGTGACACCAAACATAATCCCACTTTAAATATTTTAACATTAGTGCATACGCTGACTCTAAAACGTAGATAATTCTGGAAAACGTCCAGTCTCGCATGTGTGGAGCTTGTACCTTTTCTCCATCTACTCCTGCAGGCCCAGGCAATCCAAGCTCTCCCTAATTTAGAAAAAAGAGACACAAATGTTGGTTATTTAGTGAATTTAAGGGGCCTCATCGATGCACAAATATTTAAAGTGGATCTTAAAAAGTGTCCAGATGCCTGTTAAAATGCTTTTTAGATTTGGCGCAATTCCACTGAAAAAACAAACATGAAGTGCAGAATTACGCGCACTCTCAAGATTATATTTTGACAAAGCCCTTTCGGCTTTAATTTCATCATTCATAAAGCTTGGCTGGGAGTCTTTCAGCATCCCACATTTAGACTTGGGGACATTTATCGATTCAGAATTTCTCAGACATCCTTCAGGTGACGTATTGCGTCCACTCCTCAGAGCAGAATACTGATATATTATAACACATGAGGACTTCATCTTCACTTACCTTTTCCCCTGGAGGGCCAGGAGGGCCTGGTGGTCCAGGTGGGCCCTGGAGACAATCAGACAGGCAGACAGACAGAGGGGATGTATTTAATTTTCACTTCACATTAATCAAGTTTAAAGTTGCAACAACCTTTTTTGCTGCATTCAAACAAGTGGAGACAATGCAGCTGAGCTTCTGTGGAGACAATGCTAACATCCTGTGACCCTGTTAGTAAATAGCAGACTTTAAAAAATCTTACTGAAAAATGTTAAGTGACTTAGTTGGTAGGATAATGATATTGTGTATTGACAACAGCAGTCTCTTCATCTCTTAAGGTCAAAAACCTCCTCTACAAGACGGAGGTCAATGAAGTGTTGGAAATGTGGCAATAAAAAAAAAGCTAATTTTCTCTCTCTCTCTCTGTATATATATAAAAAAAAAATTTCCCTTCTCACCCACCGCGGGTGGTTCTTATCCTCTGAGCTCGGGTCCTCTACCAGAGGCCTGGGAGCTTGAGGGTCCTGCAGTATCTTGGCTGTGCCAAGGACTGCACATTTCTGGACTGAGATGTCTGATGTTGTTCCTGGGATCTGTTGTAGCCACTGCTCCAGTTTGGGGGTGACTGCCCCGAGGGCCCCGATGACCACAGGCACCACTGTGGTCTTCACCTTCCAGGCCCTCTCCAGTTCCTCCCTGAGGCCCTGGTATTTCTCCAGTTTCTCGTGCTCTTTTTCCTGATGTTGCAATCGCTTGGTATTGCTACATCTACCACAACGGCTTTCCTCTGTTGTTTATCCACTATGACAATGTCTGGGTTGGTTCGCCATTACCATTCTGTCTGTCTGGATCTGGAAGTCCCAGAGGATCTTAGCTCTGGCATTCTCCACCACCTTTGGGGTGTTTCCCACTTTGATCTCGGGGTTTCCAGTCCATATTCTGCACAGATGTTTCTGTACACTATGCCTGCCACTTGGTTATGTCGTTCCATGTATGCTTTCCCTGCCAGTATCTTGCACCCTGCTGTTATGTGCTGGACTGTCTCAGGGGCCTCCTTGCACAACCTACACCTTGGGTCTTGTCTGGTGTGGTAGATCTGGGCCTCTATTGCTCTGGTGTTTAGGGCCTGTTCCTGGGCGGCCATGATGAGGGCCTCTGTACTGTCCTTGAGCCCAGCTTTTTCCAGCCATTGGTAGGATTTACTGATATCAGCCACTTGGGTTATTTGCTGGTGGTACATCCCATGTAGGGGCTTGTCCTCCCATGATGGTATCTCTGGCACTTCAACCTCCGTTCCCTGTTGTCTGAGACATTCACTGAGCACATTGTCTGTTGAGGCTTTGTCCCTGATGTATTTATGGATCTTAGTTGTTTCGTCCCTGGACAGTGGTTCTCACACTCACTAGTCCTCTGCCTCCTTCCTTTGCGGCTCGTGTACAGGCTCAGGGTGCTGGAGTTGGGATGGAACCCTCCATGCATTGTTAGCAGCTTTGCAGTCTTAAGATCTGTGGCTTTTATCTCCTCCTTTGGCCAGCTAATTATTCCAGCAGGGTATCTGATTACTGGCAGGGCATAGCTGTTTATCGCACGGATTTTGTTCTTGCCATTGAGCTGGCTTCTCAGGACTTGCCTTATTTGTTGGAGGTATTTAGCTGTGGCTCCTTTCCTTGTGGCCTCATCGAGGTTGCCATTTGCTTGTGGTATACCTAGGTACTTGTAACTGTCCTCTATGTCTGCTATTGTTCCTTCTGGGAGTGAGACCCCCTTCTGTGCGGATCACCTTCCCTCCCTCATATATATATATATATATATATATATATATATATATATATATATATATATATATATATATATATGCTGCTCCTCATTGCTTTCCTTGTAAATAGGCGAGTAAACAAATCCTCTGCTGTTCGCGAACAACTTGAAGCCATTTCATCCAGCAGAGATTGTAAAACACAACAATCTGGCATAATTTTTCATGCTGTTGATTGTTGTGACGCGAACTGAGGCAAAGGCAGGGGAAGCCAAACATTCATTGGACTTTATGTAACACTGGATGAGCATTAGCACGCACACGAGTGCCACATTCTCTCGGCGTTGTCTGCTGTGTGCAGCAGGCCTCTTCAATCAGAGCACGTTTAATCTCTGCGTCTGCCGTCATGCGTTTGTTACTCCGTTCTTTGAAGGCGTCAGCCATCTTGAAGTAATAAGAGGAATAATAATAAAAAGAAAAAAAAAAAAAAACCCAAACAAACAAAAAAAAACATGCTGCCTCCCTGATCTGTGTTACTCCTTTCCCTTTTTGGACTCTGTGAGAGCCACGAAATCCTTGGAAACCAGAGATGTTTACGTGACACTATTTGATCTGCAGTATTTCATCAGCGGTTAATGAGCTCTACTCATGCAACCAATCATATACAGAGCTGCAGAATGAAGACCAGAGACTAACCAATAACATTATGGCATTACTTTACACCAAATTCATCAGCACAGATGAAACACGAGAAGCCACTCCTCACACAAACAAGTGAATGGAACAAATGCAACATGGGTGGCCGATGAGTGAATTATGACCTTCACATTCGGAGGTCCGCCAGAGGCCCAGAGAGCAGACTTAGTGCAGACTGAACCTCTTTGACGAGAGGTTTCTGATATGATCTTTATTTTGTGTTTCTGCCATCTGCTTTGAAGATATCTGAGGCTGTTGGGCTGTGACTTGGTTTGAGATCAGAACCCAAAGGGAATAGGCTCATACAAGTCTTTAATCAAATGCAAACACCACGGAGCAGATAGCCATCTTTCAGTAGCATGTATTCCCCAATACGAGGCAGGATGGAGATCAAGTGGATATAGGCAGAGCTGTGACGGTAATGAGTGTGGAGTTGCCCTTCCTATCGTTAATCAAAATTTCCTGCTCTTGTCAGCAAGAGTTTACACAGAGCACTTTTTTATGACCTATGTATTTCATTCACAGTTTTAATGTGGTAATCCAACATAAAGTAGTGCATAATTATGACTTGGAAGGAAAATAGAACTTGCTTTAAATTTGATTTTTTTTTTTTTTACAAATAAAAATCTGAAAAGTGTGTGTGTTTGGATTTATATTCAGTCTTCTTAACTTTCATAGCCCTAAATACGATTTAATACAAGCAACTAAAGATTCCTACTTGGTAGGTTAAATTCACTTGTGTAGACTTTACTATCAACATGCATCCAGGTGGTCTGTGAAGGCTTGGGAGATTCACATTAGTGAACGTGAAGCATCATGAAGAGCAAGGACCAGGGAGAAAGTAAAAAATTAACACTGCATATCACTGAAGCGTGGTGGCGGTGGCATCATGCTGTGGGGAGACTGTCTATAACTGTTTACTTTGTGTCATTCGCACAAAATGAATAGAAGAAGAAGAAGAACGTGTAAAGGTCAGATGAGACCAAAATTACAGATGTTTTCGCCGAGAGATGGTTTAGTGTCTCAACACACATAAACAATTCCACACCATCAAGCAAGAAGAAACATGGCAGTGGACGTGTCATGCTGTGGGCCTGTTTTCTTTAGCAGGAACAGATGATCAGGTTAGATGGTTTAAACGACAGGTGCGTCACCTTCACAGGACAAAGGTAAACACAAAGCAAGAAAAGGCACGAAATGAAAATAGATGTTCATAAAAGCTTTGCATCTGGTCAGAACTATTTAGGGGAGACACACACACACACACACACACACACACACACACACACACACACGCACACACACACACACACGCACGCACGCACATACACACACACACATGCACACACCGACACACACAAAAAGAAAACACAGATTTCAGCTTCTCGAGGCACAAAGCTGATAGATTCAGGCTGTAATGGCAATGGAAGGTGTTTCCACTTATACATCATACTGACTCAGTGGGGCCAAACAGATTTTTGCATGTAAAAAGAAAAAAAGACAAAGCTAATCTTGTATTGTGTATCCTTTTTGCTTCGCAGCTACAGACAACACTGCTGATCTGCAACATAATGAAACGCATAAAGCTTGCGGTTGCAGCAAGACAAAAAGTTCAGGGAATATGAAGACATTTGAAAAGCACTGCATGGGAAAATGCCAATACCAGGGAAAGCACACCATGCTGCCCCACAGTAACATTCACAAAACTCAAAACGTTGCAATGAGCCCTTTAGATTGTTCTGCATGGTTAAAGAAATGTCTTCAGGCTACATGTTATCTGATAAAACAACACAGCTGCGATGCATTAACTGTGGCTGCGTGTTGCATCCCAAACGAGAACGCAAAGCACCAGAACGCAACAGACCCCAGCATTCAGAGAGCCTCCTCAGATGTGGCCCGTGCAGTGACATCTAATACATCTGATGTCGCAAATCTGGACACAATATACACACAGAAATGACTGTTGAGGCAGGTGTGATGTGAGGGGGGGTAGGGAGGGGGGAATGCACGGGGTCTGTGCTGATGCAAGCACGTAGAGTGGTGTTAGTGACTCGTCACGCCACCAAAAACCATGCAGCAACAGCAGCGGATTACCGAAACACTGATGGTTTTGATGGCCTGTCAAGAAGAGACAGTAAGGCAGTTCACTTACGAGGTCTCTGGCTGAAATACTCAAGATTTATTTCCTACTACAAAGGCTTTCATATAAGCTTAGGTTTCCCTGAACCCTATTGTGGGATCCAGTGCTACGTTTAGAAGATTAAACTCACCTGGAAAGCATCGAGGAGCTTTCCGTTGAAATCGACAATATCTGAGGAGCCGGCAGCGCCCTTTTCGCCAGGATAACCCTGCAGCAGGAGTTTGAAATGAGAAATGCATATCATTTACATACCTGGCAACAAAAACAGAGTGAATATGGAGGATTTATGTTGTAAATGAAAACACACCATAGGTCCCTGTGGTCCTTGTTCTCCTGCTTCTCCTTTATCACCCTGTGTGAGGAGCAAATGACGTCACGACTGTGAATGTTACATGAATTGCACTTAAGTAATAAGCTTTGCCGTAAAACCACTTCAGATTAATTTTACCTTTAATCCTGGGACTCCATCCATGCCTCTCTCTCCTTTCTCTCCCATACCTGGCTCCCCCTGGGGAATTACAAAAAGAACTATAATCAATGTGCTAAGAACATGTTAAAAATTGTGATGCCAACTATGTGAATAACTAATTATACCCTCTGCCCTGGAGGGCCCTGCATTCCTGGATAGCCAGGCTCTCCGTCTTCTCCCTGCCAGTCAGTAAATTTTAATGAATGTAAAGAGCGGAAAGCTTAGCAGCGAGAATAAGTCAGAGGAGTAAAGGTGGATAATTGATTCTTAAAACTTTACCGGTTTCCCAGGCGGTCCCTGCGGTCCCTTGAAGTAAAACATAAATAAATAAATCAGATAAAGAAAAACTAGATGTCTGGTTCTGACTTTTGGGAACATAAAAATGATGAACTCTCACCTCAGCACCATCCCGACCTGGCAAACCCTGAGGAGGAAACAGAGGAAAAACCCCGTGAGGAAAGCAATGACAGTTACTTCAAGAGTTTGGCCACTAGATGTCAGTGTTGACTAAGGCCTTACAGGAAGTCCTCCACAGGATCCAGGTGTGGCAGAGGTTTATTTGCACTCAAAATCACTTGAATGTCAGAGAAGATTTAAGCTTTTATTGGTCTATTTGAACTGCTCTTGATTGGAGCAGGATTTAATGTATAATTAATGTCTCTAATTCACACAAAATCCTACACACAGGCTCTAAAATCTGTGAATAAGTGTTGCTGAATGAGTGATCATGAGTGACTGCAGCTGGTAGATGCTCTTTATATTAAAAATCCTTTCTTTGACGGCACTCACTAAATTGACCAAAGAATCAGGATGATGGAAAAGACAAAAGAACCTAACAAAAATCCACAAAAGAGAATTCTAGATTTGATTTCACAGTGAAACAAAACTAATTTGTTTTACAGTCAGAGGAGACAGAGGTTCAGCTATATGGGAAGAGGCGTGATCGGAGGACTCAAAAGCTCTGGCTTTTTGAACCTAAAAAACACCGACTACCAAGCACGGTGATGGCTGCATCATATTGGGAATATGTTTCACTGCCTGATAGTGTGCAAAGTGCTCGGAAAGCAAGCCTTCCATTTCACCTCAAATCAGGAGCAAGACAATAATAAAAACTTGGACATAACTTGAAGTCAATAAAAATAAAAAGGAAAAAAAAAAAAAGCAGATATTTAAAGCAGATATTAAAAGCAGATAAAGCTGGCTGGCACAAAGTGCCTGGAACAGAGTTACCACTATTCTCAGTTCGAACCAATTAAACTTATTTCCACCCACTCCGATAAGGAAAGTGGCTAAGCTTCCTGCCTCATTCCTGGCTATAATAGCTTCTAATTGAAACATTCAACCAAGTGTCAGTCAGGGTGTGTGTTTATTTGAACTTGGGTGAATGATTTTTGCTGCACTGCTGACCAGTGTTTGAAATTCCTCACAGTTGTTTGCTGTATAATCATTGAACTCTTATAAGAAGTTCAAGCAAATCATTAAAAGTCCTAATTACTATAATATCCATGCCATGATAAGTGCATGTAAATGTCTGACAGAAAAGGTCACAGACTGTGATAGATGGAAATATCTGGTTTTTATGGTGCTGATAGATAAAGGCAGAGAAATCAGTGACAGTAAAAAGCAAGTACAAGCATTAAATATGTCAAAAGGAGTAAATAAGTGATCTCTTTCATACTCTGAATAAGGACATTCCTTCCTTTCCATAATGAAGTGATTGTTTTTTTTTCTAACTTTTCATACTGACAACGATTTCTTCATTTACTCAACCACTCTGCTTTTTAATCCAGGAAAAACTCCTTTATATTTCCTCTTTAGCAAATACAACGATTGAATTTGAAGCCCTGCAGTCTGTATGCGAACCAAACAACATCAAACACACACATTTCATGTCAGCTTCCATGTCTTTCTCCATCTGTCTATCAGTGATTTGGCTCATTTAGGTAAACAGACTTATCGGCTGTTTGTGGGGACCAGGTGGATGGCTAAATGTCTGCTATGAAGTCATCCGTTACAAAGGAAACTTAGAGGAAATCTGCACTAAGCACGAACTACACACACACACACACACACACACACACACACACACACACACACACACACCCCCACACACACACACACACACACACACACGCGGCAATCAAGGAGTGGTGTTTACTTGATCTCTCAGTGCACTCACATAAATGCATATACATCGGAGGGTATTAACTTTCCATTTAGCGCTCATATTTTACAATATTTTGTAGGGGCTACTAAGACGTTTCCCAGGTGTTTCTCCTCTTCTTGCGCTCTGTCTGCACATACAAGCTGTCATCCTGATGCACCGAGCTGCTCTGTGGTCCGGTTTTGTTCCCATCCTCCTGCCGTCTTTTAACCTCTCTTCCCACCCCTCTTACCTCGGCCCCATCGTTTGATCTGTCCTGCACAGCAGTGGGAAACAAATCGCCGTTGCAAATAATTTTTAGCAGCGCTTTTTATCTTGAGTACAGAACAGAGCCCAGTTCAGATGTCAGATGCATTCATAATTACGGAGACCGGAATTTATGTAGGCTTTGAATTAAGCCGCTAAAGCAAATCTCACATTTTTCAAATTCGAAAGCTGTGAAATTGATTCCCATATTAAGCCGAAACTCCCTTCTACAGAGTCTTGTTTTTCCAAATTTTTCCAGGCAGCTCAGGGATGAGGCTATGGGGAAGTTTGATGGGATGTAAAACTCAAAGACAATATTAAAAGCAGGGGAGAAGCCAATAGTTTACTCTTCAGGAGCTACAGATCCATAGCTCAGTTGTTAAGCCACAAGAAGGATACAGCAAATTACGAGGAAGGTACTCTAGTAAGACGAGGCCAAAATTTAACTTTTTGGTCTGCATTTGAAATGTGAAGTATCCTAAAAACAAGTACCCTTAATATTCGATTCCAATTTTCTTTTCTTGAGAAGAATAAACAAGTTGTTGTGATTGGATAGCAAGATGTGTCGTGGTAATTTCAGAGAAACAATGGGAAAAAAAAAATATCTTAAGAGGCCATAAAAGACCTGAGACTGAGATGAAGGTTCCTCTTCCAGCAGGACACACAATGGAGTGGTTCAGACCTGCGTCTAATGGAGAATCAGAAGCTGGGTCAAAAGTATTGGGTGATGACAAATGATCTATTTGTCACTAATCTAAATTAAAATAATTTTTTCTCTTTACAAATTTGTAATAGTTTGTGTTGGGACCAAATTACAAGGTGCAAACTAAATGCGTTTCTATGGATATGAATACTTTTGCAAGCATCAGGTGTTAGAGGACACCCATGTTGGCGGGCTTCCTCACTTTCTCCTGCTCAGTCTGCTGAAACATCTGCCCACAACATGGAGCAGCTCTCAGCACCACTTTGTTTTGCTGTTTTGGGTTTCGCAACGCCTTTAATCAACTTGAAAAGACCATTTGCCGTCAACTAGGTTACACGATGGCCCGCGTTTTTGTTCGGCCCGTCTGTTTTTTGTCACTTTCTGAGCCGATCCGACTGCTCTCTGCGGTTGCTTCAGCGTGTGTTCTCAACTCACCCACGTCAAAACCAACATCTTTCATGTGAAATCCGTTGCAGTCCACCGCCAGATGAGAGTAATGCGACTATTATTCCTTCAAGTAAGTAAACAGAAAAAAACTGAAACTTTCTCCCCTCAAATTCAGGAACCACAGCTTGATGCTGCCACAGTGGATCAGTGGAACGCTGTGGGGTACAAACTTAATTTTGAGCAACAGAAAATGCCTCAGACGAGGAGTGCACTATTGTTTCCCGCGGCCAGCGAACTGCCCATGAACTCGCCACAGCGCCATATCTGTTTCAGTGTGCACGGCAACACAGTGGTGGGAGAAAGCGGCGTGTTTTGGAGAACTTTGCGGCTGCTGACTTATGCAAAACAGATGAGGCTTGAAGGAGAGTTGCTATTTTCAGAGTTTTTTTTTTTTTTTTTTTCTAGGTAAACCACAGCTCACTGGCTAATGCTGAAGAATGAGGTTTGGGGTTCAGTGCTTTTTACAGAGAAGACCCTTACCCAAGTGACAGACTCACACAAAGCTTGGTGTTTGTGGTGCAACCTTAGTGAGATGTGAGCAGAGTGATGGAAGAGCAGTCCAACATGGAGTAAAAAGGAGTTTCCTGCACTCTTGCGTTGCCCTTACCGGCTCTCCACCAGGCCCATCCTTCCCGGTGTTTCCTGGGGGCCCACGGGCACCAGGAGGCCCAGGAGGACCAGGAGGCCCTGCGGGTCCAGCTTGGCCTTGATCACCCTGATGAAAATAACAATAATATAATAGAAGCGTGGATATTAGAGAAACTGTGTTTTTGATTCACAGAAAAGTAACATACAACTTTCAGTCACTCTGAGTCATCTTTAGATGCAAGCAAAGCAAAGTGTGGAGGATGACGACAAAAACAAACTAGAAATGCACTTTATCTCAAGCAATAATTTAAAAATACTCAGAGGTGCATAAAACGTGTTTGCCCAGGTGGTGGCAGCAGACACATCATCACCTGAGAACATGTCTTTAGGTAGGTCAGGTTTTATTCTATAAAATGGCACCCACAGCAAAGATGCGTAATATGCTCTAAAATTAACTCAACATATGTCACGGTAGAATAATCTCACATTGAATAATTTGGTTTGTTTTCCTAAAATTGAGATTTTAGTACTTTAATATGCTGATTGTTGTCATTTTGTCAGTTTTCAGTGAAGGTTTCAGAAGGCGGGTTCTCACTCCAGCTAACCTTACGGTTTTCTTTACAATATGAATCTTTCATTCAGTTGAATTTATGTGCAGTCTGCACACAGAGTGAAAACACAAAGAGCAAAAAACTTCTTTTTATTTTTGCAAACTAACTAGTGAGCATTGCAGAAGTGGGGAGAACTGCAAAGCTTTTTGTTGCTTTGGATAAAAATCAAGATTAGAAAAAAGATCTGCTTGTTAAATCAAACCAACGAAGGAAAAATCTTTGTTGACTTCATTTGAGAGAATCAAACTTTGATTGTGATTTTCCTGGAAGAATGAGTAAGGTTCTTCTTTGAGTCAAACGGATATTTTGTCACACAGTGATAAATCCAGTCAGATCCAATTTATATTTTATGGTTTATTTTCATATAAAGCTTAAAAGAAACAGTCTTGTGTGTCAAAAAAATGAATTTGTTCCCTGTGTCATTCCAAATAAAAAACATTTTGACGACCCCATCTGATGCATATTTCCCATTTGTGTTGAGAACAGAAAACCATTAATGTTCCTAAAATTTCTGAAAATTATAGTGGAGACACTTTCTCTAAGCCCATCTGGAGCGTTATGGTTTGCTTTGTTGAGGCGAGACAAGTGGTGATTCAAGTCATGCGAATCGGAAAAATGTATTTTGTCAGTGATTATTTTGTCGTTTTGAAGCTGTCCAGCAAAACGAAAAGGAAATTTGCCTTTTAGATGAATGTGCATTCTGATAGATTTTTTTAAGAACTGACAAAGTTTCTGTCAAATTTAGACAGTTAAAGCTTATTTATTCTTTTAAAAATGAAAACAAACAAGTATTTTCTTGAGAACCTTTAAAGTGTGTTCCTAGTCATCCCAGTTGAGCTAAAAATCAAACAAATCTTCGCGTCACTAATATGGTTAAAATAAAATAAGAAAACGCAGCACAATCAAATGGTGACAACAATCAAACCAACACGAACTTATTACACGTAACAGAACCAAAAACAGCGAAAAGAACAGAAATAATTCAATTAGAGCATGCAAACGAGAGGCAGGTTAAAGAGTTAAAAGAGGAAGCACATGCCTTTTAGCAGAGGTCTACCTTCAGAAAGCGTCTCTGAAAGCTGCTGGACTGCTCTCCAGCGAGAAAGCTGTGATCATATCGGGGGAAAACCATCTGAGGTGCAACAGATGTGCAGTTGAGTATAAGGGAGACGAGAAAGAGAGAGAAGAGGGAAAACGAGGCAAATGAGCAGAGAAAATTGGAAATTTGTGTTAAACTGAGAGTCCAGGCGCAAAGGAGAGGGCCGCTGTCGGATAAAACCGAGGAGTCAAACTCCAGCAGACTGCAGAAGAAAAAGCTGAGAAGAGGAGCTATGCGATCTTCTCTCTGCAGAGATAGTGACAGATGTGCAGCAGGCGGGGAGAGGTGGCTGCTGGGAGGATTACGGAGCATTACAGTGGGAGTAACAAACCTTGACAGCGATCTGATTACTGTGCAGACCTGCGAATGTGCTGTAGGCCGGAGGACCCTGAGGAGAGGAGTCGCACAGTGAACGAAAACTCGCAGACCAGCGCTGGCAATCTTTGACAAGAAACATCGTCCTGCAGATACGATATCCGTACTCCTTCAACGTATTCACATTTTGAGATGTAAAACCAACAAATGTCGGTGTGTGTGTGAACAGTGCATTTTAACAAAAAAAGGCTTTTACATTACAAAATAAAAAAGCATGCCGTGCATGTGTATTGAGCCCTCTTGAGTCGAAAACATGTAAAACAAACGTTTGACCGTAATTCATCCCAGAAAATATTGAGATAAACAATAACATCATCCTTTTGAGACCATTTTGACATAATATGTGGCAGAATAATGCAAATTTGCCCTTTCAAAGGCTAAAAATCTTTCGTTGTGTTCAGAACATTTAACTGGAAGACGTTTTAAATATCCAAAATAAAAAATAGCAAATAAAAAGGAAATAAAACACACACATCCAACTGAAACCACAAATAAAATGGATTATGAAGTTTCTGGAAACAAAAGAAAAAAACAACTGCCCTTCAAAGAATACCATCAGAATGAAAATTATTGAGTTCATTTTAATTTATTATACAGTTAATTGATTATAAGTTCTTTAATCTTTCTTTCTGAATTGCCCCATATTTGGCTCTTCCTATCATCTAATGAACTCTGACTTGTTAAAAAAGACAAGAAGTGCCTCACAGCATAACAGCTGCATTTAAACTGAGACTAAGTTACACATAGTCTCTTAAGTTACACACTAAAGTCCACTTACATGGACTTTAATTACTATCTTCATGACTTCTGAGGCTATTTGGTTACACTGGATTTTATTTAGGGGTATCAAAGTGAATGGGATTAGAATAAAGGACAAAAATGCAAGTCTTTCCTTCCTCTTCCCATTTATGCACTACTTTGTCTTCATTTATTGCATAAATTCCCTATAAGACTCACTGGACTTTGTGGTCGGAATGTGACAGAATGTGAAAAAGCTCCTTTAAAATGTGCTGCATGTGCGTTTTATTACAACGAAACAGTAAAAATCTGCAAACTGCAACCTTTGCCCTTTTGAAATTTATGCCTCAGTCATCCATCCAAGGATATATTTCTCGGTGAATGTGGACGTGTGCTCTGTGGAATGGCTTCCCATCTTTCCCAATCCAAACAGAGGTGGCTTGGCTCTTTCCAGTCAACAGACAGTAATTGTGTTGATTGTCTGTCAAGCTGAAAGGAGCAGAGTTTGTCTGCCGCCACAGAGCTTTGAGCCTCCCTGGTCGAGCTCCCGCAAAAACACAAGCAGGGTGCAGGGAAGGATGGAGAGAAGTGACGAGGAGGTCTTGGAGAGGGAGAGCGAGGAACAGCGGGGAGTAAGGAGCGGCAGAAGGAAGGGAAGTCTGCTGGAGAAAGTCTCTGCTAACGACGAGCGCCGGACTGCTGAGGTTTTTTCCCCCCCGAGACCACGAAATGTTCCCTCCACCTCTTCATGCCTATATACTCCTCTTTTCCCCTTTGTCACATTCACTCATTCACACCGCTCCCATCATGAAGACCACATATGCTTCTTTAAACATCTCATAACAGGAGAGGCTGTTTCACAGTGGGGATCGCCTTTAGCTCATTCCCATCAGAAAAACCAAGAAAAACAGACATCCCCACCTCAGAGTCCGGCTTCAAGTTGAAGTTTTACTGCTGTTTCAAGGGAAGCAGAGAGAGAATTTGGCTGTGGATCCTTGCAACTTGTCTTTAACAACAGAGGTGCCAGATAAACCCAAAGGTGCAGTGACAGTGTCTTCTAAGAATAAACTAGAAGATATGGATATCTCCAGGCTTCCTTTTGATCAAGATGTTCTTAGAGAAAGATGAAAAAAACTCCATATCCTTTTGTATTTTGATGGCTCTATGACAGCCGATTTGGGTTTAATACGCCTCGTTTCCTGCGTTTGTGACCAGAGTCTGCCTGACGATAGCTCTGAACATGATGGATCGACAGGAAGTCACAGGTTGACAGAGATTCATGGCCGCTTCCTGTTTTCACATGTATTCTTTCATCCTGAAAAGTTCAGAGGTGAAGCAGAGCGAACTGTCAAAAAAAGGGCAAAGTGATAACTAAGCTTATGGCAGAATAATACTAAAAAACTCCCTCTGTAGCACAAATCAAGAGGTTCTTACTCTTCCTATTAGGGAATATCCACGAAACTCCACATGGAGGAATCACTCACAGCGTTTGTTTTGAGTCGAGCATGTGTTTCCAAGCAATGTCCTGAGGTTTTTGGGGAACTGCAGACTTATCCAAAGGCATCAAAGCAAGAGAAGCCTCAGCCAAGAGCAATATTCACCATTTGGAAAAAGTACCAACAGCGAATGCCAAAAATATTTTTGAACTATTGCCTCAGAACCAAAAATGCATAGGTAGGAAAATGTAATGGCCTACGTCTTGATTGAAATCAGGAATTCCTGCAATGTCTCAGCATCGCATCATAAAATATCTTTCCACTGGGCAAGCTTTGCAAATGTACACTCCGTTTCAGCTCTGCTTTAACACAGGAACCACTTTGTGCTTCCAGTACACTCACCCTGTGTTTTGCTAAATGTTCAAACCTCTTGATCTTCTTCACAATTTGTCACTTTATGCAAACTGCTGCATATTTTGTCGGAATTTCATGAGCTCGACCAACATAAAGTAATGAATAGCTGTGAAGAGGAAGGAAAATGGTGCATAGGAATGAGAACATTGTGGCGTGCATTTGTACTCAACAACTTTTTCTGCATTTTGAACAAGTTCATTGCAGTAAGTTTGATACTTCCTGTAGCAACAAAGAATTATGATGCTACAAATTCTCAATCATATTAAGGTCTAGGCTAGGCTATTCACAGTGCCATGTGGAGATAAAGTAAAAAGAATGTTATCATCTTTAAACATATCGATATGAACATGTCATAAACATGTCGATATGAAGAACTCTATATTTGAAGTTTGAGTTTTAAAGCAAAAGAAAAACAGCTTTGTTGGTCAGGAAGATATCTACTGTTTTTGTTCCTCACACAATATGTGCACAGACGAAAAACCTTTCCTGCACAAAAACAGCAATCTGACCTATTTTTCCTAAGGATGAACATGCAGAGGATTACGGGGAATGTGACCATCTGAACAGAATCTAATATTTACCGCTTTGTATTGTAGAGAAAGAGTTTTATTTTCAAACCGCACTGGATGAAATTAGAGACAACTACATATTTTCCATAGATGGTGAGCTAATATTACACATAAGGAAAACACAGAGCAAATGCACAAGGAAGTTATTTGATTATGTTAAAAAAAAAAAAATATTAAGACTGGATAGCAACTTTGGCACGTTTTTCCAACCATGGAGTTTTGATGGGGATGTTCAAATGTTTCCATCATTCTCTCATTGCATCATTTCCTAATTTCTGGCTAAAGAGATGGAAGCAGCTCATCCAAGGAGTGAGCCGCACAAGAAAAACACACTTTTTTTTCCTGAACTATCAGATGACTTTAAGGGACTGTTAAAAAGCAACTTGGACAGACACAGTCATGATAAGGTACTTTTTTTTTTTAGATTATTTCTTCATCCAGGCCCAGATTGCTCAAACTGTTTGTATTGTTTTATTCAGTCCTTCAAAAGATGGCAAATTTCTGCTCCCTTAAACGCGATTACGTCTTTTTGATGGTCTGTTACTTTGTCTGGTTTCAGTTTAAATCATTACTCAAACTTTCCCTTCCTAAATCTTTTCACGTAGGTGGACAAATTCAGCTGTTGCAAAATAACTTCTTAACACAGGTGTAGGATTGTAATAAACTTCTAAAATGTTTAAGCCTTAAACCTTCTAAGATTCTAGCGAATGCAAATGCTTTTTTAAAAAAGAAAATCTTTTAAGAAAGTTTTCTCTGATTAATTTGTAGATTTTTAATTCTATATAAAAAGTTCCTTTGTAAACTTTAAATGAAACAAAGAATAACCTTTCCAGGTATCTATAAAATAAATCTAAGTACAGTAGAAGTAATGCTCTCCTATGGTAATGATGAATGATTACCATAGGAACGATTAATGATCATTATTATTTTTTATTTTTCTTGGTTTTGAGGTGAAGCTACTATTGTGTTGTGAGTTATTTTAGATGAAAAGGTTAATCTCCTGTTAGACTTTAGTTGTGGGACAGATTTCCTCAATTTATCTTTATAAAATTATCTAAAGAGAGAAACATAACATCGTTTTTCGTCTTGGGTCTATGAAGTTGAATTTCTACAAAAAGAAGAAAAGGTTTAGCTCCTGCTTATTTCCAAGTTAAGCTGAACCGTGTCATCTACTTGATGTCCAATATCATTAAATAAAAATAAACTTTTAAGCACGATTTAGATTAATTTTAGCATTGACATCCCATTCACCAATAAATGTTTATTTGTAAATTAAGCAGCTTAAAACCACCATACTCCCTCCACAGTGCTTAGGTAACTATGTCTTTCTTCTCTATTTTTACCACTTAGTTCAACATTTTGATTAAATACTTCTGTTGTACAAAGACTTTTCCATTGCAAACATTTAATGCAGGTCACCATAAACTATCTACATCTCTGCTGAGGAGGTAAGGCAGCGCTATTTTGAGGCTTCTTCAGGATTATTTTTAAATTTCTACAAATCAAAAGGGTCTATTTTTCTCTTACTGATTTTCTTTCTTTCTGTCTTGTATTTAAATATCCCCTTTGCCTGTATAGAATGCCTTTGTTTTATGGCTATATTTATATCGTATCTATGTGAATGTCAAGTATTCCCTTTCATCCTCAATCAGAGCTCAGGACAATGAGGATATCCCAAATATTTTTCTATTCACATGTTTGATTCCAGGAAATAACCCATAAAAGTTATTTTGAGACAGTGTGCAGTCTGGGTTTCACGTTTGTATTTGCTGATTAATGGACAGGGACGAACTTCCAAGCTGTTTGCAAAGGTAAATCATCCTCTCCACCCCATGTTCTATTCAGTGCCTTAGATTTCCATGTCCTGGAAACATGGGATTGCACACCAACACACATCCTGTCCCGCCCTACAAAATTAGATTTCCCTTGATGACAAAACGAAACTTTTTAGTATATTGTAAAACAGGCATATTAAGTTCAGTGTTGAACTTAATATGACAATGACTTTTATTTATTCCAGTCCCTTGGAAAAGTATAAAACCCCATTGAACCTTTACATATTTTGTCAAATCATAGCTACAAACTTTGGTGTGCTTTATTTGGATGTCATGTGACAGAACAAAATAAAGTAGAGCGTAACAAAAATCTGAAGTGTGCTGTGTGTCTTTAAATTGTCTTTACTCTGATACACCTGAACAAAACTTTCTGTAACTAGTTGCTTTCATAAGTCAAAGTTTACATGAATTCATCTCTTCTGCACGATTGAACTATAGTTAACGTACAGTTACTCTATGAAGCCTTCAGAAGTTCACATTAATGGACAATGAAGACAAAGGAACACAGTTCAGCACAGGGGCAAAATTTTGCAGAGGTTTAGAGCAGAGTAAGGTCATAAAATAATCTTCATTTAATCCAGAATATGGCACAGATGAAAATCAACCAAGGCATGACTATTCTGCCTTACAGGTCAGGCAAGGACAGTGTTATTTCCAAGAACAAGCCAAGAATTTTATGTTAACTCTGGAGGAGCTGCAGAGATGTTCTAGCGACTAAGAGTTAATGGAAAAACAGGCGGAGTTTAATACAGGGGCCATTTTGGGAGAAAAGCTCTAAAGAGGACACAAAAGCCTTCAGACCAGGGCAGCGCTTAGTCTCCTAGCAGAATAGTGACCCTAAACATACAGCCTGAGCTACAACAGAGTGATTTAATATCAAAGGGTATTCATGTGTTAGAATGTCCCAGTCAAAGTCCAGACCTAAATGCAACTGATAGTCTGTGGTAAGAATTATTTCACAAAAAACAGAGAAGTCTGCAAATCCTGCACTGAAGAAACACCATCTAAACTGTGCAAATGTTTTCCCAAAAATTTTATTTAATCTCTCAAAGATGATAAGAAAAGGTGACTTACCCTTGGCCCAATGTCTCCTTGGTCGCCCTGATAGAAAAACAGGAAAATAACAATTGTCAGTAGTTCTCAGAATTGTAAATGCACAAATGGCTAATAATTCAAGAAGTACTGTGGTGCCGCAATGACAGACAAGCTTACTAAAATAGTGTTTATAGGAAGGAAGCAACTCAAGGGTCATCGGTCCAAACCACAATGGGATGTAAACATTTACTGGATAAGTCACTTGATAAGCCACAGATACACTCATTGGACAGGATGAGATCGGGGTAGTAACCCACAGGGCGAGGATTGTTTTTTGATGAAGGCCGAAAGGTCACGCTCCCATTACTGAGCTACTATTATGACGACACAAAGGAAAGCGGTTTTCTTTTTTTAAACATTCACATCATCCATCTGTTGGAGAGAACGCACGTGGGTGAATCCGGCCTCGACGAATCCCGTCCTGAGTTGCGGTACGTTCCTGCTTATCTGCAGCTCTGCCACTTGAGAGCAGCAGAAAACGCTTCAGCACGAGTGCGGGCATCGATAAGCACATGCCAACCTCAAACTGCTAGAAACTTCCAACGTCTTCAGCTGGAAGGAGGCTCACTGAGCGGGAACACATCTGGCTATCACCAAGCTTCACAGAAGGTCTACAAACCTTCTCAGTGAAGTACATGTTATCTTTTTCTTCATTTAGTCAGCGAATGGCAAAAACATGAAAGTCTAAAGCAATCGAGAGGCCTCATGCGTCTCTGTGGCTTCACAAGCAAAATAACGTTAGTGCCAGTTAAGCACAGCTGGAACTCTAGTTGAAGCATACCTTCTCTCCCTTGGGTCCGGGCAGGCCCTGCAGGAGAGATAAGAGAGATAATCAGAGACAGTTGGTGAAAATAAATCAGTGACACACCGTAGCACATTGCATCTTCTTCGTGGCCTCGCCATGGAGTATTAAATCAAGCAATAAGGCGACACGGCAACACCACTTAATTATGCGTGTCACGGAGATCGCTTAATCCCGACCCCGTTTTCTGCTGAATGTAATTCCTTGTTTGAAGTAAAAAAAAAACAAAAAAAAACATCTTTCAAGTATTTATGTAGGAGTTAAAAAATGTGGTGAGAGATGAAGCTGAAAAGCAAAGATGTTCCTTTTGTTCCTACATCAGTCTTTTTGACAGACGGGAACTTTGAAGATGTTGTAGCGCAGGGAGTCCATGGATTTTTGTGTTCGGTTCTGTGGGTTTTGTTGTGTCTTTGGGGTTGAATGTCCCAAACACTAACAGAAAACACGAAGCTTTAGTGTTCCTAGGCTGTATGTCAGATAAAGATACACAGTCCTGCTTTGTGTTGGACATTTTGACATAACATTTATAAACGGTGGGCAAACAGATGAGATTAGTTTGGTGGCCGCCTTTTTGTCCCTGTCTGTCCACTGTGCACAAGTGGCACAAGGACGCCACATGTGGTGGCACCACAAAAGGAAAAGCGCCACAGTGACAGAAGAACAAGAAGATGGAAATCAGCCAACATCCACAGGCCCTCCAAACGTAGTCCTTGAACTTTTTCACATTTTGTCATGTTACAACTCCTAACTTTGGTGTATTTTATTGGGATTTTATGTGATAGGCCAAGACAAAGTGGAGCATAAGCATCTAGTGGAACCAATTGTCTTCAGAAGACACTGCAGTACTAAATAGAACTAAGAGTAATAGAGTCCAGCTGTGAGTCCCCATAAATCTTAGCTGTTTTGTGACAGACTTGGATGGTAAATGGGTCACATTTTTATCGTGCTTTATCTAGTCAGAGGTCTCCAAAATGCTTTACGCTATAATCAGTCATTCATCCGTTCAATCACTTGCTCCAGGTTTGCTGCCCCTGGGGCAAACTAACAGAAGTGAGGCGGCCATTCAGTCAGCGCCATCGGGCACGCTGACCACCAGCAGCACGCGACGCAGGTGAAGTCTCTTGTCCAAGAACACGAAGACTGAAACAGATGTAGCAGGGGATTGAACTGGCCACCAGTCGATTACAGGACAAACCTTGAGCCACCGTTGCTCCACAAGATCAGAAATTTATAGATTACTAAATCAAATGCAACAAAAAGACCTGGGAACACAGCGGACTGATCAGGAATAGAGGGATGGCTCTGTGGCGAGACCTGAAAACCGATGTTCACAGACACACTGTATCCATTCTGACAGCTGTTTTGTTGAGCTATTTTTCAGTGAATAATGGGCATGAATTTCAGCCTCCAGATGTACAAAGCTGGTGGAAACACACTACAAAGGAGCTGACGCTATCATCGCACTAACAGGTAGTTCCACAAAGTATTGATTCAGAAGACCTGAACACAAATGCAAGCCAAATGCCTTTGGCTGAGTTTTATGAGTAAAGACTTCTGAAACCCTTTCTTCATCACAATGATGCCTGGCTTTTAGTTTATATCAATAATATCTGAACAATCTGAAAGCAATAGAATTGGTTTCTTATTTAGATAATAAGAAATCAATGTGTTTCAGGATATTTTGCTCCATTTTGTTTTGTTTCATCACATAAAATCTCAACATTAAAGTGTGTGGGGCAAAATGTGAAAAGCTTCAAAGGACATGAGGGTATTAAAGCGCTTTGTTTTGACCCCAGGGACCTAAAAGTGACACCACAATTCAGATCATAGTTTTTCTTTCTAATCTTCTTCCATTCATTGTTTGACTAACCTTTTGTTGGACTTAACTCTCTGTCCCCTTTGGCTGTTTTGTTGAGTCTTTTCACTGTAATTTTTCTTCCACCTTCAGACGGTGCTTTAAATTTTACCCCTGTCTTCGTTTTTCTTTGAGCCAAATATTTTGTTTGGACAGGAGCTCCTATTGTTTTATGGACCACAACTTTGACAAAGTGGGCAGAGTGGAGAAAGGCTCGGTGCCTTCCTCCAACAGTGCCTCAGTACTTTAGGGTCAAGCAGAAGGAAAGTTGTGTGATTTTACAAAAAATTAACTTGACAGACAATGATCTCCATTTAAGAGTTGTCGTACTGGAACTTTCTGCTAACAAATCAATCAATACTTGAACTTTTCTTCCTGCCTTCTCTTGTTTTAACCTTGTGCTCTGTGAATTCAGAAGCGACCCTGGGCAGCAGGTCTACACCTCTCCCGCTGTGGTTTTACGACAAACCATTGGTGATGGAGGAGGGTCCTATTAAATAACAGACTGCACTTTAAGTCAGTCTTAACAGGAAACAAGAGTTTTATCATGTTTGGAAACTATTTAAAGGTCTCCAATTAGGCTTTCAGATGTCAGGGAATGATCTGTTCTCGTTGCATGTAAAGGAAAGATATTTTCTATGCAAAACAGGTGCTGTAAATATCATTTAAATGTTATTTAAAAAATGTCAAGAAATAAATAAATAAGATAAAAGGACTGGGAAGACGATCATGGCGGTCAGCCAGAGGAGGAGCAGAGGACATCGTAATGACTTTTTAAAGAGCCTCTTGTTTGAGGCTGTAAACACCATTCTGGCTCCGTCTTTCCCACCGGTGTGTAACCCATTTGCTATGCTTTGCCCGTTTACACGCCACACCTGGGTGTGCCTCGGAGTGCGCAGCGTTTCATGGAAAGGTTGATGGATGGGAGGGCAGAGGGGATTTCTGAATTAGCTTCACTTGATCCATGACTCCCCCATGACTGCGAGCTCTGGGACGACTTAAGATGTGGAACAGCGATGAAAATAGCTACCATGTTTTCTTTTTTAATAGGAACAGTAAAAATGATTGATGTGCTACACAAAACCCACCTGTCTCCCAGGCAAAGTACCCATCTCGAGTCCCAGTTAAAGTCTGTATGTAGGAACGTCTTTATGTGAACTGATGTGTGTAATTAAAGAGCCAAACAGATGTGTAAGGATGTACCTGACTTCCTTTGAGTCCTGGTAAACCCTAACATAATAATAATAATAAAAAAAAAAAAACAGAACAAAACAAGAATTTTAGTATAAAATCAAATCCTTAAAAAAAGACATTGCAAAAATCTGTTTAGGAGAGAGCTTACTGGTTTGCCATCCAAGCCAAGAGGCCCCTGTTGGAGGGAATAAAGATAATCGTGAATAAAAGAAAAATAAATCCCTGCATGCAGAAGTGTTGGGATCATCACTGTGATACTTTTTTTTCTAATGAACCCTTTCTGGTTGAGTCACAAAACAGTTACTTTGGAAATATCTGAGGCTGTTCTTTCAGCTAGAATCTTTTTTTTTTTTTTTTTACACCTGATTGTTGCTTAAATGTAACAGATTAGAGAGGAAGCAAAGTTTTGGATTTTGTGAGACCAATAAAGCATTAAAATTCAAATAATTGAAAAAAAAAAAAAAATACAGCCCTCCTAACAATGTCCTTGAATCTCTGTTTTGTTCTTTGTTTTTAATATAACTTTACATGAAAAGCATGCCAATGTAAACTTTTCAACCACATTTACACTCTGTTTAAGTCTGAAGGCCAAGTTATCGCTGAGTTTTATCTAAAGTCATAGAAGAATTTATGTCATACTGGTCCCATCAACCGTAGAGTAGATATTTCCAAGTTTACCATATTGGAAATGAACCTTTGAGGATCAAACAAGTGGAAAATGTTTTTCCAAAATAAAAGAAGCCAAAAAATGCATCTTCAACTACTGTAATATACAATATTAAAATGCGCATTTCAGTCACAATGACAATCATTTAACAAAAGGATCTGCAAATCAGATTCAATATAAAAATATATGAATTAAGTAGAATAAATGAATATGGAATAAATTCCAAAATTAGCAAGGAGTTAGAAGAAGAAACCTCTAGCCTTTAGTTACCTCAAGGCTAATATTTTGTTATTTGTAGATAGCACTGCTAGCACTAGTTTGCTAAGCCAAGGCTTTCATGCCTTTATCTTTAATGGGCAGACATGAGATTGAAATCTTTTCATCCAACTCTCAGCAAGAGAGTAAGGGATAAATGTTTTCTACTAATGACCAGCTTCAAAGAGATCAAATGAGTCCTCAGTGGATGAAGAATGTCATTATTACTCTGAAAAGACACTATTTGCTTTAAATCCTCAGACCAGACAGACCATCTTAAAAATACCCTACAGCCAGATGTTACCGATTAGTTTCTCATAATGTAATGTCCTCGAAGAAACAATGAACATCATTTGCAAAAAAAATAAAGACAACAGTAAAAAGAGGATTTTTTTTTTGAGTAGCAGAAAGAGTTTGGAAGAAAGCATTAAGAGAAGAAGAAGAAAAAAAAAAGAAACAATATTGATGTATATCCTGCCCCACTTTGTGTGCGTGCACCACTTTTGGAAATTTCAAAATCAAATCTGATAGCTTGTTGGATGTATGCAGTAATCCCCCGGCTGCTGTGAGGGTTTGTGGCGATGAGATAACCTAAAAGGCGGTTCAGTTAGACCTTCCTGAAGCTAAAGTGCTGAAGCAGCAGTGTGGACTCTGTTTACATCAATAAAACGCAGCCGAGCAGTCATTGAACCTCCTCCTCAGAACAGCCCTCAGTTCAAATATGGAGACCTTCAGATCCTTAAACATAAAGGAACACTTGGCTCTGGAATAAAACTTTCCAAAAACACTTAAATGTGATGTATGTGGTAAAGGCTAATGTTGACTTCCTCCTTAACGACCGTACTCCATGTTAAGCTAACAGTTTTTACAGGGTCCCCTGAGTAGCGGGTTGGTGGACCCCTTCACAGTCCTGGTGGCTTTGCAGACTAAAAGCTGTCATTAACACTCGGGCTGTCTGGCCTTTCGCTGTTTTGCCTCTTATGTGGGCCATCTGGCCTCAGCTCCCCCTGTGGAAAACTCAGCATTGTCATGACTTGATGGATAAGCACTTGATGCAAAAAGATGGAGGCTAGATATGATGTTTTACATGCAAAATGTTTGATGCTGTGGCTGTAAAAAATATGTCATTTTCAAACATTTGAAGACATATATTAAGAGGATAGTGAAAACCTTTTGAGGCAATAATGTTCCATTGAATGTCATGGCTAAAACCAGCCAAAACAGTGAGGGAGTGATGATTTTTTTTTTTATTTGTACAACTCCTCACTACTTTCAGCCCACGACACGTTGTAGTTTTGTCACTCTTTAAAGCAGAATGCTGAGTTTACCATGTCATGAATCTGAGAAATTAGACGAGGTTACAGATGTCCCGCTAAGTTTTCCCTGCTATCAGGGTGCAGATCTCTGGATGTGTGCCTTGCGGTGCACATCCGACCGTGCGTATGTGGCGCTATCCCTGCATCTGGGAGCATTTACTGTGGCGCAGCTCCTTCAATAATCACCGGGATGAGTAGATGAAATGAATGCCGTGAGGTCATCTGCTGCTGCAGAGTCTGAACCCGGTCAAAAAGAGACTGATTTATGGATGCTTACAAGCGACCATAAATTGCTTGTAAGTCCTGGTAGTCTATGTCTTTGCTTTTGAAGGTGCGTGTGAAAGTTTTACTCGCCATTATAAAACCCAATATGAATGCCTGGTTCCTATGACCTCTATAGTAAAGATGGAGACTCCAATGTAGAGTTTCTTCTGTCCTCGCAATTTCAGGGGACACTATCTAAACTAACAGTGCAACAGTTCATAAATCTCTTTTATGGGAAAATGATGATCAATTTGGACAGTTCAAGAAAGATTTGGAAGAAAAACAATATAAAGTGCCTAACAAATGTATAAATAACCGTGGAACTTTTTCACCATTTGCCTTACAATTTACAAAAACCAACTTGAATCCACTTTGAAGTTATTTTGTGATGGACTAACAAAGTAGTGAATGGCTATGAGATGGATGACTGATAGTTTTCCTTATTTTTACAGATGAAAACCTGAAGAGCATGTGGCCCCTTTGTCTCTAACTCACGTGAGTCGGCACTTTGTAGAAACACCTCCCATTGACATTATAGCTGCACGTCTTTTGGTAAATGGCTCCACCAACTTTACAAATCCAGAACCTCAGAATCTTGCTAATTATTTTACAGGCAGATCAATTCCAATTAAACTGGACAGGGAACATCTGCATTTTTCAAATCTTGCCAAATATTCTCGCCTTTGACTCGGCTCTAAACATGAATTCAGTTTAATCTGAGCCATTCTATTGTATATCTAGCAGTATCTATTTTCCTGCCAACTCTGATCATCTTCCTTGCTGTTGAAGAAAAGCACAACGCGATGCTGCCAACACCTTGTTTCACAGTTAGGATGACATGTTCAGGGTGTGAGCTTTTTTCACACAATAATGATAATAATAATAAAGAAACATGCATTTATGTATACATTTTTCTTTCACTTTTACTTCACGTCCATCTTATACTGCACATTAAATCAAAGTCTATTCCGTACCATGACTGAATCTGAAAGAAGCGGTATGAAAGTCTTTACAAGGCACTGTGAATACCACAGAAGCCAAGGAAAGATTTTCCCTCTGTGATGGAAAAATAATATCCTATCTGTGTTGAATGTTTTCTGAAGCTGCAACATACCTACAAGGCAGACAAAGAGTCTACGCATAGAAAAGTTGGAATTCAAATAAAATCAGGCTGAACTAAGAGAAAAAAAGCAAACAAAAAAATATGGGGGGTGCGGTGAGGTTTTGTGGGTCGGAATTAGGAGCTGCTAGTATAAACCTCTTCATCTCGCACCACAAAAGGAACTGAGAGCCAAATACAGAATGGAGAGAGGCAAAGTGAAAGGAGAAAAAAAAACAAAAAACGTGAGTGAATATCCCAAATAATAACCACTGAAACCCCAGCTAGCTGTGGAGAAAAATAAAACAATGATTTCTTTTAGTGCACCTCTGACTGCATTGTCTGCCGACATCTTGTTCTACAGCCAGAATAAAATCACATATTTACACAAAAACTCCTGGTACAAGTTGGCCCGCAGGAGCTCGCATGTGTGTATTTCTTTCTGTGTGAATGCAGACGTTGATTAATGCAGGTATGTGTGTTTTCTGTTAATCACAGAGAATAAGGGTGTGGGGTATCTCTGCTGGTTTTATTGTGCTCTTTGTGGTGCAGACTGGCGATTATCCAGTGGGGTGTAATTGTTGAGGATGCAGCTCGGAAAGCATGCTGTCTGCACATCAGCGCAGACGTCTCGGCTGGAAACACACATGGTAACACGTTGTGTACATTAGTTGTTAGCTTGATTTCGGTCATAAAAGTGAAGCTGATAAGGCTCATGAGTGGATCCCACTTCCCCCCGCCCTTTCTCTCTCAAGGTGTTTTTTCCACTCCCCAACACCCACTGATTTTTTTATTTGCCTCCAGGCTGCTGCTACGGTGGGAAACACCGCAGTGCTTCTACAATTGTACAATTTGCGAAACATGACTTTAAAAAAAAAAAAAAAAAAAAAGAACACAGTGGCTGGAGCAGAACCAAAGAGAAGAAGAAAGCATACCAGAGGGCTGTGTGTTTGGGACAGAAAATTACTGACATGTTGTTGGGTGACCGTCTGGCTTTAATCTGCGGAACAATGGAGGCCTTAGCCGGTTTCGGCAGAAAAATGTCGGCTGTCTGTCTCAGACTGGCACTCTCACATAAACACACTTATAGCTGGGTATGCTGATCTCTGTCAATATGAATGAAAATCAGAAGCTGAGTGGGGGTGTGTGTTTATTGTGTGGGGCTGTGCTGCTGTGGGGCTGTGCTGCTCTGTCAGTGTGCCTTACTTTGATTATTTGACAGCGGGAAGTCTCTTTTCAGAAAGTCTCCTTGGCTGTGATTTATGAGAGGAAGGAGAGACACGGGTTGCATGAGGAGAGAAAACATACCTCAGCACACACACACACCCGCACACATGCCCACACATGCACACTTGTTGAGAAGTTATGCTTGAAATACTCACAAACCACACTTCATTAACACTGTTTATCAAATCACTGATGATTCAGCGGACTGCTGCCTGCATTAGGCTGATGAACTCAATATGTGTATTTCACCTGAATGAAGTATTTGATCTCCTATGTGCACGCAAATATGGACACACGACCTTATTGTGAGCTGTGACGTACACAACCAGCTTGTGCAAAAACACTTTTTGGACATAAAACATTACTGCACATCTCTGTTGTAAAGAGGTAGCTGGAGCAGAATAGCCTAGTTGAAACCAGATGTCTTAGATCGGAAAAGTTTAGTCTTATTTGATGTCAGATGGGAAGAAAATGTGTTTTTTTGTTGTTGTTTTTTTTATATTGCTGGCAGAAATAAACCTTTATTGCACCGAAATTAAGGTAAACCTTACAATGGGGCCAAAGCCTATGCGTTTTTACTCAATGTATGTGCATTATGTGTCAAGGTGAGACTTTGCTCACCTTTAAACATGGATGGAGCCAAACATAAATCAAAATTTATTTTGTCAGGATCAAACGGTAATTTTCAACATCACTTTAGGGCATTTTTAAAATATGAAACTGGGAGCTCCATCTCCTGGATTCCCAAATGAAACCATAACTAATGTCTCCACTTTATGTCTTATGCAGTCACTCCAAACCTCATAGAGTTTTGTAACTTCAACAAACTTAAAGTTAATTTCTTCAACTTAAACTTTAATCAGAGGATGTGGGTTGTTCATACTGACCGTTGGGTTGTTGTTTGAGCCGCTTTGTTCGCCTCGGTCAGTGTTGGTTAGAGGGCCGAGTGGCGCCAATTGTACGGCTGTCTTGCTTAAGTCAGTCTGTCCCAGGTTACAGTAGCCGCCATTAGTTTATGAATGACTGATTGCAGAGTGAAGGGCCTTGGACTTGATAAAGCACTACAGAAGAACCAGCCATTTACTCAGAGCTGAGCAGATGAGAGGACGGTAAAGGAGAGTTGGCTCCGGTTGAGAGAAATAACTTGTAATTATTTTACAGTGGTCACATTTGATGCCATTTAGTCAAATTTATTCCCATGAATCTTTAATAATTAAAACCTGCACAACATGTCCAATAGGAGGTCTAACCACACAAACCTGCAGCAGCTGCAGCCACTACAGTGCGTCCGCTCCTCTCCAACATGAAATGGGTTAATGAGAAACACCCTTGGGGAGTGGTAATTGGCTTAATTTGTAACGTAGAATGAAGATTCTCCAAGATATGGTGACATTAGCAGTTTGTACAGATGCCTGTCTGGATCTTTAAATGAAGAGTAGACTGGATGAGGAAACACTGATCTCAATGTTTACAGTTTGACACAAAAGGGATTTCACCATAAACATAACTATTGTGGAGATTTTGTTTCCTGATATTAAACTAACAACTCCTTTATGCGTTTGCTTCGGAAAAGTAATGAAGTTCAAGTTTCTTTAAAAAATTTTTTTAGCTAATACATGATCTCAGATGATTTTTTTATTTAGAAAAACATTGTATTTTAACATTTATATTCTACAGAATGCCAGAAAAAGTCTAATTCTGCATTGAATCTAGTAGCATATAATGTATTTACATTTACTCACCCCTGGCTACATGGTAACAGGCTAGATTTACAAAATTATTCACGTGTGATTTAATTTAATAAGTCAGAAAGTCACAACATGCATGATGGAAGAATGCAATCTCTCCATTTGTTTAAATAATTAAAAAATGAAAGCTTTTACTGGCACAGTAGAGTTCACTGAATCACTTGAGTTGTTTGTAGTGATTTGTGCGCCATGAGTAAAATGGTCTAATAATGTATTAACCCCTCTGGCCTGTTATGCTCTGAATCTACAGTAAATATAGGTGGTTGGAGGAAGTTCAGACAAGGATAGATGCACAGACAGCCTCAACATTAGGGAGAATGGTCGCTTTTAAGCTGCATTGGCGGAAATTCAAACATTTCTACTACTAAACAAAATCATTTTCTGTCCATGGAAACTGTCAGAAAGATTAATCTGCATTAATTTTTCATTCACTCAACAGCAAGATGCCCTATAAAGGCATCAAACAAACCTCTTCCAGTTGCAACATGATTTCATCTATCTGCAGATACACCACAAACAGATTGATTGCATTCTGTGTCCTAAATTGGGACAGCTTATCCAGAATAACCACCTTCCAGTACACAATTCCCATCCAAACATCGTTACACAGTAAGCATTTCCAAAGGAGACAGTGGCACAGAGGATCAGAGTCACAAAAAAAGGGAAAACAAATGTGCACACATTTATTTGTACACTCTGTCCACCTGTGTGCAATTAGCAGCGAGCATTTCCCGTCAGCAGAGCTGCGCAGTGCCAGACGGACTGCATGGGAATGTGCCCCCAGGGCCAGGCCCCCAAAAACCCCCGGTGGGAGACAGACAGAGAGCAGCGCCCCGCCAGAACCAACCGGGCCCCGCGGAGCACAGCAACAGGTGACTGCTCACGGTCACCATGACGACCTAACCACTCACAGGAGACGAGCGGCACACACGGATCTGTACCCCAGGAGGAGTACGAAGATGAGAATTTGATGATGGGCAAACCACAAACCATCAACAGACGATGGATAAGTTGCTCTGCTTTATGAGAACTCACCGCTAGAGGCCGCTATTTCACTGGATAACAACAAAACTGGGTTTTTATTTTACAGGGCAAATCAGAAGGGTTACCGCGTTTGAGGACCACTTTATCACCTGTTTGGTTTGTGTTTATAGATATCTCGTTCATATCAAAATCATATATTCTATAGATATATCATTTTGTCCTAAGATGTCTGAATTTGCCCATGTGTGAATGTAAATGTCTTCATTTTACATACTTCTTAGAAATGGGGCAGGATACACGTGCTACACAGTTAACAACTTTTAAAATTTATAAAAAGAAAGAACATCCAATTCATAGATGTAAAAGCTCAAAAGAGAAAGAAAGGAAGGAAAATCCCAAGATATCCGAGCAGAAACTGGATTGAGGAGTGACAGGATGAAAGAAATAAAATCCAAATTACCGGGTATCCATCCCGTCCAACCTTGCCCTGGTGAGGTTAGACATCAAAGCAAGAAGCAGTGAGACAAATTTGAACAAAAAATCAGCAGCTGAACACAACACATTGCACTTACATCAAATTACCATGTCAGCATGGGAGGTTTTACACTGAAATGTTATTTTTGTGGGGGTCTTCATGACAGAAAAGCACGAAGCAGCACTTAATTGTAATGTTGAAAGAAAAAGGTACAGAATTTTCAAACCACAGTTATAATAAAAAAAAGATGTTTTGCAGTTCTACAGTCAATTATGTTGCTTTTTTGGTCAAAATGGAAAGATTATGGCACATCTGCAAACTCATATTTGTATTTGTAACAAGAAATGACATGCATTTGCTTTCATTTCCAAACATGTGATACACTGTGTTGGTCAATCAGATTAAATTCCAATGAAATGCAGAAAAGTTTCTGGCTATAATGTGATTAAATATGGAAAACTTAAAGAAGTATGAGCATTTTTTTTTTTTTTTTCATTTCTTATTTTTTTCTTAAACCTTTACGTTTGACTGAATGTTTGTGGCTGTTTCATTGTGAATGCAATAATACTTTATTCTGCGCTGACAGGCTATTAATTTTTACACCTTCAGGCAAATTTATTAAACTCAATTCTTTTGTACATGTTCCGTAGAAATCTGCATTATTTCATGGGCATTTAGCGCAAAACCAATTGCCCAGACAGTTTTCTTCCAATCAAACTACTCCCAGGATTCGAGTAACGTCTTCCAGGCCAGTTTGATCTGTTTCCATGTTTCCAGAAAACGTCATGGTGGTTTTCAAAGCCAATAATCGCTTCTGCACATCTGATCAGTGCCACATGTGAGCATAAAAATAAAGGATAAAACTTTTAAAAATTGTTCCTGGTCAGATCACGACGTGTCCAGTGCAGAGGCGAAGACTGTCCTGGCAGCAGTTACGATACCTTTGCTGGTTATAACCATCATCAACACACACCACCTGGAGATCTCACACACTTCTGTAGGTGGTCTTTACATTCAAGTTTTATTGCTGTGGGAGAAGAGCTCATATTTGGTTTGACTTGCAGTTTGTCCAGCGGTGCAGCCGGGAATGACACGTGTGATGTGTGTGCATGGCTAAGGTCAGAACCCCTGAAATGAATTCAATACTACCTGGACGAGATGAAAGCATACTTACAGGAGGCCCTGCAACAGAGAAGAGAAATGAGGGAGAGGGATTAGAAAGCCTGCACGTTACATGTTTTCTGACAGATGAAGCACAGCATGTGTGACTGAGAGCAACCTCCGCTTTATACACCAATCACTTCCTCTGTGGAGTACCCACAACAAAAATCCTGTCCATGCCATGTGGTTGGTTAGATAATGACCATAATTAACCCCCTGAACATGGCAGAGAAGAAGCTCATTAGAGCTGCTGCCAGCGCAGCTTGTGGCGAAGCCGTTATGATAAACAGACTTCGACATGAGCTGTGTTTTAGATTAGGAATATGAAGTCATGTCAAGGCTTTGTTTCTCAGGAAGATGTGGGAGCAAGAGGATGGAGGACAAGCGTTGAGTGAATAGGTCAGGAAAACCATGCTTCTCTTTTAGGAGAGCAAACTGGACGTCTCTGACATTCCTACAGGGTAGCCTTTCACTTGTGATTGAAACTCTCTGATGTTGAGCATCGGCAGCAAAAAAAAAAACATACCTTCTGTTTTTCATAGTTTGTTTAACCAAAAGCAACAGTAACGATCAAAGAATCCCCCCCTTTTTCTCGGCGATCATAATTAAATCTAAGGAAAGGCAGAGGCTGAGGGCCCTGTTGAACCACATAAACCTCCACAATGTGAGTGTATTATTATGCCAATTAAGGTATTCTTTTTGAAATGTATTTTCTTAAGTATCTGGACTTGATTTTCTACTCATGAGGATGCTGATTTATCTGATTGGTGAAACAGTCACAGTGTATGAACCAATTCAGAGCTCATAAGCATCAGGCCACCAACAAAACATCAACATAACATTGAGAGCAGGAAGACAAGACGATGTCTGAGGTTTTCCTTTACAAATTAAAGATACCAGAGTTGGTCAATTTTGGAAGATGTGGAAAATTGAAGATAAGAAAGGGTGAATGAAGATGTGTTAGAGACATCAAGTCGACAGAGTAAAGCAAAAGTTTCAATCCTTTTTAAACTTCTTCAAATTCTTTTAAATGTACTTCATTTCAAATCGATTACATAAAGGGCCCATAGGGTAACCTGAAGTTTGGGATTAACATTGTGACAGATTGTTGAAAATTTCAAGAGGCGTAAAGACTTTTGCAAGGCGCTGTAGCTGCATCCAGACTGTTTGATAAAGACCTCCTGAGTCAGACAGCAAAGTAAACACACACTCTGGTTAAAGAGCCTCACAGTCAGAGCAGCTTTGTGCTCTAAACGTGAGGCAGGTGTGTTTGTGTGTGCAGAATAAAGAGAAAGGAAAAGAACAATAGGAAGAGAGGACAGTTTGTAAAACAAGAGTGAAAGAGATCAGGGAGAGCCGGAGCAGGACACCAGATGACGAGCTCAGATTTAAGATGCTAAACGAATCTGTCTGAACTCTTTCCTGTCTCTCACGATTGAATTTTCTGTCTTTCTTCTGCACTCTCATTTATTTTCCTTTTTAGTTTCTGACAGAAAAACATTCTGGTCTTGTAAAACAGAGGTTTGGCTGTCATGGAGACAGAGCATGGTGCAACAATCTCTCCGTAGGAGCAACCCACACCCTCAAGCTGCAAACGAAATGTGGCGGCAAAAAACTCCGAAATACAAAGACAGAACCTAAACAGAACCACACAGAGCTTCTGCAGAAACAGTCTGCTTTTTGACTAAATGTACTAAATCCCCCTGCAAAACACCAAGCAGATGGCAAACATCTGATTTAGAAATACACTAAGATGCTTAAGATATAATCTGAACAATAAACAGTAAATTAAAGTTTTGGAAAGGGTCTGATGATGTTCTGCAGTTTTCATGCCAGCAGTTTCAATAAACAGAACGCTGGCCCGGATCATCGTCAGAGAAACGCTAATCCTGCTCACTGCTACTCCAAAACCTGCAGCTGAAAAGAAGCCATGACAAATTGAAATCTTGTTTTAGAAGCCATTTCCAAAAATAACCATGTCCAGCTGTTTTGGGAACACTACCAAGGTTTTGTGTGTTTACATTTAAGGAGAGAAACAAGACGAATGCATTATGTGATTGGAAACAACAACTTGTGCATATTTTGATACAGTGCAAAACTCTTGGGTCATCCTTCATTTCTTTTAAATTTCTTGGAATCAGTTAAAGTCCCCCTGGCATTTTTTTTAAAGGTTTTCTTTGTAGCTTGGCTGCTTTTTGTTCATTTTCATTCAATTTGTTTTTGTTTGCTATGCTGTGCAACTTCTAGACTTAAACTATAAGCCAGTATTGCTTTGACAAAGAATATGATTTGCCCCACCCCTCAAAAAAAATAGTGATTATTACAAATAATAAACACTGTTATTATGGCTGTGGCTGTAATTTATTCACACGCTGGACTGATTTTACATACATCACATTTTTATTATTTAACTTTGTTATAATTTTTCTCATGGTGTATTTTTTTAGAACCATTTTTGAAAACCTAGAGGCCAGGTTGAAGTGTAAACCAAGAAAAATCCAAACAACAAAAAAAATCACAAACGTCCACATAAGGGGAGTGCAAAAATGAGTAGATAACGGGGAAGTCTTAAGGTTGAACCAGAGCATAAATAGACTCTAAGCTAGACCATTTCAATACGTATTATAAAATAAAATAATTTATTAGCTGTAGTTTATATATAATCAGAATATCAAAGACACAAACACCTCTTTTGCTCCTTTAAATGCACATTTTTCACTCCATCCATGTGAACGTTTGTGAATAGCTGTTCTGATTTCTTTTTTGTTTTATGCTTCTTCTGTTCAAGTGCACATTGAAGTTGTATAATGAACCTAATGTAGGCCACAGGCGGACACACTGGCCTTTAAATCAAGTCGTTAAACAGTCTGGAGAACCTGACTTCTCTGAGCGATCACAAGGCAAACGTTCAGCTCTTCTCCCTCTAATTGGGAGGTAGAATATGAAGAAATTAGTTCTGGTTGAAAACATTCGCACAAAACTGCAGCATTGCCTCGATGTGTGCTGTCAGAGGGATCTGTATTACTTAAAAATCGTATTCATAAGTTTGGCTGTCGTCTGTTACTCATCCACAACAATGACTCATGGGTAAACTGAAATCCTCCCCACTGACTCCTGCAGTATGAGATACCATGATCTAATTCTGTTTTCAGAGTCTCCACTTCCTGAGAAACATCTAAAATCAAGATGAGTCAAACTTGCAGAACATCTGTCACGGTGACCTTTCTTCTGGCAAGAATCACGGCGTTGGTTTCATAATGAGCATTCAGTGGTTTGGACAGAAACGAAACGATAACGTCGAGTAGCGATGCTGGCGATGGAGACTCATTAGGGTCGATCGGCTGCAGCTGCTACCGCTCAGCGACATCGACCAACATCTGGGCAAAGTTACCGCAGCCACATGGTGGAAATTAACACGGCGCTGGCTCATGATAGGTCACAACGAGAAGAACAAGCAGCCCACCATCCAGTGACCTGAGTCATGGATCACTGCCTTTACCAGCCCTCGACGAGAGCCCGTCTGCTCACCCGGAAAAAGGAAAGACGTTTACTGGGAAAAGAAGAAGTGAGTGATGAAACAGAAGGAGAGGGAGAGCACGAAATGAAATGGGTGATGGATTTTGCTTACCAGGCTCCCCTCTTCTTCCGACGCGTCCGCGTTTTCCTGGAGGCCCTGCAGAGAAATAAAGGAACAAGTCTCCTAAATTAACATGTCAGAGACAAGCAGATTGGGGGGGGGGGAGGGTTATGTGTTTTTATTCCTAAAATAATGAAAAGAGCTTTAAAAAATAAAGTGGTGAATTTACAACATGCATTAGATTTTATTTCACAAGTTTCACACACACTGACTCCGAACGCCCATCACTCCCGTCTCACACTATCGTGGATGCAACTCGAAACTCTGCCCTCCTGGTAAAAAGATTTCTGCAGCTGATAGAGGAGGAACGCAGTGATATATAGCAGGAGTGCTGCTAAGGGATGAGGAAATAAATTATTTGCCCCCAAGCCAACGTCCATCTGCTGCAAGATCCCATGCTTGAAGCAGGAATATGAATCACTGCTGTACAAATGCTGATGTGCATCAATTCATATGCTGTTACTTTACAGAGATGTTTTTTTTTTTCCCCACGAAGAGACAGCTTTGTGAGAACTGAGGCCAATTCAAGTGACCAGTAAGGAGATGAGCAGCTGAAAAACATGCAGAAAACAGAGCAAACAGTTGAGGAATAGACTGAAAATGGTGTTTTCTCTGCTTACCAAAGCAAACACGAGGACAATGAGGCACAGCAGTGAAGCTAACAGCATTACCCTGTCTGGCAGAACATAATTAGCTGAGCAAATCTGTGTGTCAAGTTACTTTAAGAAATCTGCTTTCAAAGATTAAAACACAGTCGGTTCCTGAAAGCTAAAGATAATATTGATAAATTGCTTTAAGAGCAGCTGAGTGTATTCTTGTAACACAATTTTGTAAGTTATAGTTGGATTCAAAACACTTTACAAATAAATTAAAAAGCAACACAATCATTTAGGGGAAAAAAGAGAATATTCAATTGATAAATAGCTAATATTTTTAAACATTTATTTGATAAATAGCACGTTTAGACAAGCTCACGCACAGATAGCATGTGGCTATATCGGCATTGACCCCTGTGCTTACACAGGTGGGCACAAAAGCTCAGAAAATGTATTAATCTTGATCTGGAAGCATAATCAGCTTGAATCAACATTAGAAGTTCAATTAAAAAAATGCTGCCTGCATGTACTCACATTCACTTCTCCTCTATAGCACTGGAGTTATTAAGGGTCATTTAAAGCAGTCTTTAATATGAAGCACTTATAACAACGATGAGCCCAAGTAGCTAGAGGAATAAATGTTCGGTTTGCTTCTCTATGGACTGAAACGACTCTGAAACACTTAAAAACTTCCATATTCCCCCTGCATTCATATAGAAATGGGAACCATACAGAGTTCCTGACACTAAGTGCTTGTGGCTGCAGACATGTTTTCTCTATTGTCATTATTGGCGTTATTGTAGCAGCCTAATCATTTCCTGACTCTGCCAGCAATATCAAAGAGCTCGCTTATTCTCCTCCACGTCTCCCACTTTAATCCTTCTTTCCTTCCTTTACGCAACATCGACATCCTATAAATAGTTTTGGAGCCAGAGGATTACGGAAGTGGCAGAGGAACAGCTAAAGTAAACTCAAGATGATGATTGGCTCAGGCTGAATCCGTCTCCCAATCCATACTTTCCAAATTAGGGTCTTTGTTGAAATTCTCAAGTATGTTTGAATGTTTAAGTTTCAAGAAAACTTTCTTGGTGATTAAAAAAGTGGCAATAAGTGGGCAGACGTGTGTAACACGACATTAACTCGTTGGAAACAGATTCAGTCCTAAGTCAGTAGATTCAATCTTACTAACTCACATAGGTGATGTTCATATTAATGACCTCCACAACTAATAATTTGATTTACTTCTTGATTTTTTGTCGAACAAGACATCTCTGTGTTGTAGTTGGGAGGAGATGTGATGTACAAATAAAGAGGAATAAAATGTAGTGACTTAAAAACCCATTTCAAAATCATAATAAGAAAAGGGAATTATGTTTAAAGATGCAGGATTTTGATTAAAGTGTATATTTGTTCATTATCCTGGTAGGTGCTCGGCTTTTAAAGTGCAGGTATGGGTGTTAACAGTATGTGGGTCAGGAGGCACCACCGTCGCTCCACTTTGTTTTTTCAGACTTTGACAGCGGCAATCCGCATGCCAGCAAGTTTGTTTGCCAGCTTCTGAAGGAGCAGGCGTCAGATTGACTGAAATGTGGGAGTGTGATTGGTCCTGAGTGGCACATTTGAGGCCAAACGAAGGTGGGCGATGACAAACTGATGGAGAACTGGATCAGTTCGAGGGATTAATGGGGAAAACAGTCGAGCTGGAATATAGTAAATGCAGACATAGTTCAGATTCCTGTTCCAGAGCAGAACGTTAAATGCTCAAATACAGACTTATCGACCTTGCTGTTAGTTTTGCTGTTCATTTGTCTTTAATTGGGCAATGCGTGTGCCAGAGAAGGATTTATAACTATAAGAAGCAAGGGAAAGTCCTTATTTCTGCTTTCTCTCTGTTCCTAGCTGCTGATTATTTTAAGTATGTATAGAGTTTACAACTCAATAGTAAAACTGATTTTAAGCAGATGTGAGGATGTAATAGAAGGAGACATTAGGAAGACATTTTTCAGAATTACTGCTTTTTGCTTTGACAAGCAAAAGTTTTACATATAATAAACTACTTTTTAATCAGTATAATCATTCATTCAAGATTTCACTTCTCTAAGTACTGCAGTTTTCAAGCAGGACCTTGCTTAAGGTGGTCCTAATGCCAGAAACAGCAGGGTAATGATCCTTTTATGTGCTCAAATTGAATAAATGTTGAAGTTATGGGTTTTAATAAATCCCTTCCCAGCATGAAATAGTCTCAGTTCACGTTTTAGTATTTTCCAGTTTGCACTAGAAGTGATCAGATGGCGTCCAAATTAAAGAAGTGACTTTAAAACAGCCCTGCAGTTTCAGAGCAGAATATGGTTTTATGTTTTAACAAGGAGAACTGCGGCTGCACAACGTCAAGACGATATGCACAGTAAGTGATGACATTGCTCAAAATTGCATTCAAAACAATGAGATTAACGAACTTTCCTGTGACTCTACACAATGTGTTTACTACTGTGTGTGAGGTTTATTATTTCAGTCACTCAAAATACACATCAGGCATGTGAATTGAGGCCAGTTTGAGCTCACTCATCTGGTTAAATATACAATAGACATGCAGGGCGTGAATGCAAGACATCTGAAACATAATATCCTTCTGAGTTCTGCATCCAGGCTGCACATATCGCACAGACCTATACTGCAATGTGACTGCAAAGACATCTATTTCGGAGGAAAGGTTTACCAAACAGTAGTTTGTATTTAAATGTTTTGTGAGTGTACAGTTTTCAGTTACGTTTTAATAATAAAAATGTTTTACATATTGAACTATTTATTAGAACCTTCAAGTAGGATGCCAGTGTCGCTGTAAATAAATGAAACACTAAGTTCCCTCCAAATGGAACCCAAGAATAGCAGATATGGAGAGAAAAAAAGGGTTCCTAGTATAGAACCCTGTGGGACCCCACAGTGAAAAGACGGTGTAGACAAAACACAAACTTACAAAAACGTCTGTCATGTAAAACTAAAAACACTCTCTCTTCTTTCTCCTTTGTGGCCAAAGGAGAAAGAAGAAGCTTTTAAAAGAAGCTTTTAAGAAAAGCGCAAGAGTTTCGAGATTGGTCCAAATTAAAACTAAATATATAGACCAAGACCCTTTTTTAATTAAATTTGGTATTGTTTAAAACCACAGGAACCAAACTTATAAGACAATACAATATTCTGTAATATTTCAAGACAAGTTCGCGGTTCATTTAGGCCGAGACAGAACGAGATATTTCAGGATACACGCCGACCACACCAGGTAATATTAGATCCTGAAGAAAGTTAAAAATTTAAACTCTGTAAAGTCTATCATTGTTCTTAAAATGCAACTATCTTTTACGCTGGCTGCCTCCAAACTAACATGAGGCAAGACATTGTCCCTTCCTCCTTATTTATCTAATTAGTGTCAGGAAAGTTAGAAAGCAATATTTTAAATCTTGCTATTAAATGTTGTTTTATGGTTCTTAATAACAAATCAGAGCTGGTGCCGAAAACTCAAACCTCAAAAATGAGAAAGTTACGATGGAAAACTGCATCTGGAACGTAACTTTCTCAGGGGCTCGCTGGTAAGCACACGAACGGCTCCTCGGGAACAGGATGGCAACATAGAGCACACAATGAACTCCATCTGAACTGTAACGTAGATGTGTGTGTGTGTGTACGTGTGTTTATTAGTTGGCCTGAGGCTCTGTATCTCAGACTTCACATATAGCTCCTCCTTATATATAATGGATACAAAATCACGGTCTGACAAAGGGAGGCCCGCAGGAAGATCCAATCTCTTTGGCTTTTTATGTGTGTGAGAAAACCCAAGAAAAGCAGAGGAAAAAATAAATGTTTTGGGTAAACAGATCCAAACTGAACAATGCAATTTCTAGACACCACTTCTATAAAGATGATCTGCTAAAACCAGACGTTCCTTCGTCAATCTTTGGTCTCAAAACTGCTTCGTGCTCCTTGTGCGCTAGCAGTTGGAGAAACTGTGACATTTCTTGCAAATGAAGAGTTTCCAGGGAACAAAGTGTCGGAAATTCAGGAAGCAACACCCGGGCTTTTCCTTTTTCTAGGCCCCACTTTATTTAATGCAACTGGGAGCAACAAGGAGTCAGCTGAAAATAGAAGGATGTGATACTCTGAATGCCCGACCGCAGGACTTAGATCCATCTGTCCGTCAACCCTCAGCTCCTTCTAAAAGCCATATGCATATATGTCCACACTCCCACTCTTACATGTTCCTGAATCCTCCTGTGAGGGAAAAAAAATCTAATTTGAGTGGAGGAAGAGGAGAACGGCAAGAGGAATGGGAAAAGTCATGAAGGCTGGCTTGTTGGGAGCCGGAGGCGATGGGTCCCTGCAACGCATTCTCTATCGCTGTTATTTCTTTGCATTTTTTCAAAGTCCCAGGAGCTGATTTTAATTACAGAAACTAAAACTTGAGTTTCCCTTCATCAAAGCGGTACTGTTCTCCATATCTGCAGATTCTGACAGAAAAAAATGCCCCTCTTGAGTCCAGATTATCTACTCTAAACATGCAAACTTTTGTTTAAAATCGCTAAGAGACTTGTTTCCCGTATTTGTCCAAGAAACAATTTATTCACTCATAAAAATCTGTGCTGCTGGTAAGACTGTATTAGCGTGAGGATTCCCCCTCCGTCTGTTTGTCTCGTCGCTGACAGCTGCTAAGCCTCTTTTCCTCAAACAAAACAACTTCTGCCTGGCAGTCTCCTGGATCTGTCGTCGTTCGGCAGCTCGGCCTTTTCTGGCTGAGTAAGATGGGGGACACATGCTGTGGAAGTAAACAGCGACAGAACGAGAAAGAGACAGCGGATGTGATTCACGTGGCGATGATCCGTTCTCCAGCTGCCCTGCATCTCCCACCGGGTCAGACGAGGTTCAGTCGCTCGGACGGTTTCTGTTCAGCCTTATCGTCGGTGGGATCAGATAAAGAGTCGAGGACATTTTGCTGAACTCACAGATCAGATAAGTTCACTGTAAAGTTGAAACCGCATCAGTGTCAGTGATTATAACCTTTTGAAGACGCTTTAACACACATTCCTCACATTTTTGATTTCAGTTTTGAAATATTGTTCCGCAGATATTTTCCCATTATTGATTGTTTAGGATTCATTAATAATCTAGTATTAGGGACTTAATGTTTTGAGGTCTTTCTGCTATGAATGATGCTCTCCATCACTCTGCTGAAATGTGGTCATGGACACACAGAAAACATCGTTCTCCTACAAAGATAATAAGACTGAGAATAAGACACTAAAACCTGGAAGAGTCGCATGACAGCAGCACTTTCAAGATGGCGAAGAACCAAAGAATTTGAATTATTTATTTTACAGTTTTCTGTAGATTTTCAGTCGAGGCTGGGTGGCAATGCCTTAAACCTTTTCATATGAGATTTACTGGTGCTGACAGTAAAAATCCCAGGAAGTCAACTTTTGGATAGAAACTCATTGGGAGCACAGGGAGAAGTCTGTGAGTTCTCTGTTCTGACATCTTGCAGGTAGTTTGTCTGACACTCTGTTACAGAAACACTGAGCAGGTATTCAATGATGTTAAACACATTGTTCAGTCTGATAAAGTACAGCCATATTCAATAAATTACAATATGTATTCCGAAGCCGCTTGTTTGTTGGATATAGTGTATCTTCTAAAAATGACCCTTAAGCAGGTAAATGAACATGCTTTGTATTAAACCCTTGATTGAATTTTTTTTATTGGTCTGTTGTGAAACGTGTTTTAATAACCACTTTCTATCTTTCTTCAGCTCCACAGTTACACACAGGACAGGAAGACAGATCACTAGAAATTATGAATATTTTTTAAAATGTAACTAAAGTCTGCAGCTTCAGAATTTTGTAACACCCGGTAAATAAAGCTAATATATGTTGATTAAATCATTTGAAGCTTGGACCTTGGAAAAAATAACAGGAGCTCATGCGTGGCTTTATCTAAAGACAAAAAAAAATTAATTTTTTTCTCTTAACTGCAGAAACAGACGGTACAAAACCAAAGCCACCTACAGTTTTGTCCTCAAAAAACCTCTGAAATGAAAGACTCCACATTTTGACTCAAGCTTTACAAACTTATCTCACAGTGTAGGAATCTCCAATACAGCTGAATCAAATTTGACTGAATTTTATCTAAGAAATTCAATCAAATTTGACAAGAAGCCATCAAATTTAATGGCATGAGCCTGGCCAGGAGCTATTTATTTGATTCAGCTGTGTTGGATCAGGGTTGCATCTGAAAACAAGTTCCCAAACCAGACATGTGCCTGTTGAGAGCTTCACCTTAATATCGGTGACAAACCGGAAACCAGATCAGTGACACTTGGAATAAGCTTAGCTTTGTGTTTGACGTGGTACCTAAACTCAGGTACCCCGAATTCCAGCAGCCAATAAAATGTCTTGAAGGACAAAACATGTGATGACTTGACAACAAAACTGCCACGACCCCTTTTATGTAGTCCAGTTTAACGACCGGGATGAAAGGCACACTGATCCTCTTGAGTCCAAGGTTCAGCAATCAGCAAATCGCTCCCAACTCCTGCTTTTCACTTTATATTTTACTTTTTCCTGTGAAAACTGTCCTGATGTGCCACTCCACATTCTATACTGAACACATGTGACAACCCAACAGGCTCCATCCATATGGCGAGGTGCAGGCATCTTATTTGGATACATCTCTGTGGAGGTTTTCCAAGGTGATCACGTATGGAGATGACAAATGCTTAGAGGTAGAAACCAGTAGTGATTTTTTTTTTTTTTTTTGATGTGCCATGCTTGAAAACAAACAGGACAGCTGGAAATATTTGTCTGCAACACACTTAAATAAAATGATCTCTTTCTACAAGTAGAAAGACTACATTCATCGCTATTTTACCTAATTTTCTTAATTTCTGTCACTGTGTATTTATGCATTTGCGTATTAGCCATATTGCCCTGCTCAGGCCTGCATGCAGTAATTTAAATGTGTGGCCAAGATGTCGGACAAAAAGGCTTTTCAGTGTTGCAAAGTCAACACTGCATTCTCCCTGCAGTCGGAGAAAGTCTTAGTTTTACACAGTCGAAACGTTGTTTAGCAGCAGGGAAACCTCTGTCAACATGGAAATGTTTAACAAGAAGATCTACAGGTTGATTACTGTGGAAGTAATTTGTCATATTAAATTAATTACCACCCTCTCGCTGGTGTTGTTTATCTGTTTAAGTTTACATTTTACTTGGATCTTTCCAGGGTTATTTATGCACGATTTCCTTTTATGACAAGTAAATTAATCGAGTCATGGATGTTTTACAGAAATCAGAGAACTGCTCTGAAATTTTCACCTTCTGGCTCAAATTAGCTTTTGACTTTTGAGCGTTATTCCATAATTAAACATGTTTGGAGCACGTTTAGTAGGAGAGTAATCAAAATTAATTATCATAGAAAAACATTTCATTTTGTTTGATGAAGACTGTAAATGTAACTTTTTTTTTCTTTTTCTCTGGGACTTTCTGTTTGTCTTTGATTCACACAGCAATTATAATTTTGTCAAAGTCTGTGACATCTCTGTTATTCAAACAAGATGTTTCCTTTGGCTTTGGTTCTCTACATTGATGGAAATAGTTAAAAAATAAATACAAACAGAATCAAATTAATTTAGAAATTATGAAGAATCTAACTTTGTCAGAGAAAAACAGCACAAAGCTGCATATGTTTAGCAGCACACAATTTCCTGTTCGTTGATGGTTATATTTTATCAATGATTTTTCTTCAGTTCGTAATTAATTAGCTTTATTGCACAAATCTACCAATGGCTAAGCAAAGCTGTGTCACAGCTTCAAGCTAAATGTAACAGGAGACTTAAAAAGAAAGCAGGAAATATTTTTATTCTACTACAGAAGACCGCTGTCCAGAGTCTGCTGATATTTTTGGATGCAGATAAAAGTTTCATGTTTAGAAGAGACCGCAATCCACTGTAGTTGTTATGCCTGACCACTAAATGGCGCTGTGATTTTAGCATGTCGTGAAAACACGCATGTGCTTTTGACTCCCAGCAACCCGTTTTAGATGAACCAAGTGCTCATTTAACACATACGTATTCCGTATCATAAATTGTGTTAAACTTACCAGGTTGCGTAATTGTTTTGTTGTAATCTGTCCATGCGTGAGCCTGAGAGACGACAAGTGGCTGGATCCCAACAAAAACGTTGCAGTGTCGCTGAAAACCGACTCTGCGTAAACGGGGCCTTATAAGTTCAAGACTTCTCTGGAGAACGTTTGCTTTATTTTCTCTAACGTCACTTTATGAATGTGAACTGTGTGATTAATTTCCAACTGTTTTAAGTCAAAGATCTGGACAAGCACCTGGAGACTGAAAGAGTCTGTGCCAGTGGATCTCTGCTGGGAAACTCAGCACAGGAGGGAGGTTTTCCTGAACTGAAGAGACTTTTTAATACAGAGTTAAGTCCACTTTACCTTCCAAATCATATTATTATGGACCTATGCCAAAATTAATAACTTCATTTCGATGTATTTGTGCAGTGGGGATCTGGGGCCTATGAGGGAAGCATGTGTTCAGCCTGTACAGTGTCACTTTGGGTCCATCGAAACAGAAATAAGTCCGACTTGTATCCGCTGGAAGAACTCTATAATCTACGGCCATGAAAATGTGGAAGTGTATTTAAATATTAACCATTTTCAGTCACCAGATTTACCAAGATCTGACTGAGAAGTCTAGGTTTGATAAGTCATATGTGGAGTTTATCCTTTCATCTCTGTATCCAAATCGACAGTAATGATAAAAGATGTCTGATGAAAAAAAATAAGGAAATGTTATTGATGTGGAGTTATGGCTACATTTATCTCCAAATAAACAAACCAAACCAAACCAAACCAAACTGTGTTGTTCTTTGTTATTGGGTCTTTTCATTTTTTTTCACTTGCAGGATCTGCAACCACAAATGCTTGGATTTTGGTACCCAAGAGGGCTTTGAGCAAACAGACTCACACGGACAAGAAAAATCTTGGTTTCTTTACACACTAATCTACAGTCTAGATTTGGGCTCAGAGGGAGGTTCAACATGTGTGTTTTCAGTAGCTCTTCCTCAGGAAACTTTGAGCTAATCACCGCTTTTAGACGTGGGAACCAACGAGGCCCGTGATGAATGGATGCTGTTGCCTTCAGTGGGGGTCGGCAGCCATTGGCGGCGTATAAAGTGAAGAATGAAGGTTATGTTTGTGGATCAGATCAGATTGGAGGCCATTTGTTGACCTCCCAAGATGTTGAGATGTGTGAAACCCACACACGCATGACCTAGAGCGGCCTCCACCCAAACATTAAGACAAAGCACCTTTAACATTCAAAGTTTCATGCATCAATTTGGGGCCTTTTAATGTGATAAACTTCATGTAGAAGTCTGGTAATTTGACAGCGGTATTCCGTTGTGTTTGTTTCATTCAGGACCAGACTACGTTGGGTGAATGGCGGTCTGAAAGGGGGTACGAAATACTCTTTTATCTCTTTGTGCTTTATTCATTCATAAAATGTGGTTTTAGTTTGATGTTCTGGAACATGTTAGAGCGAAACGCGGAGACTTGGGGATGGAGAGGGCCTTCAACTATAAAGGCACGCAGACAAAAGCACAGTAATCACCATGACTTTAAACTGCAGTACATATATCTGTGTGTGTGTGGCTGTTAAATAAGACAATATGTGGACCATGCTTGGGAAAACATGGTGCGAATATTCAAAAGGAATCTTTAACCCAGATAAACTGCCCTGGAAAGAGTCCCACACTTTTTCTCCTGAGTCTGAAACTCAAATCCATTCTTGCTTCTCTGCGCTGCTTCAGCCAAGCTGAATCCAATATAAATTTTTACTACTGCTACTTTGAACCGATTTGCAAGTATCTCACCCCTGGGTCTTTTAGCTCTCACCTTGGGCCAGCACCTTGCTCTGTTTTTTCTCACATCTTTTTCTGGCACTTGAAACAGACAGGCAAATTACAGCGGCACTGGAAACCGAGGAAAGAGCATGAAGTCCTGCAGCAACTAACCACTTACTGCACGATGCTGGCTGAGCCCCGGGTAGATTACAAGCTTCTGGCTTGTTGAGAATGTTACAGGTGAGTGGAAATATGGTAACTGAGAAGGCTGAGAGGTAGTAACTGCTTCATTGGGTTTTTATGAAGTGACTGGTGATAAAAAGAACAATGATACGCTCTGTTCCCTGTTAGTATCATTTATTTCTCTTGTGCGTCAATGTATTTTCTTTTAAGCCCACGCTTTCGTATTTTCTTCCTGCTTTCCCTTTGATTTTCTGTAAAGCTCTTTGAATAAGACAAGTCAGCAAACTTGTCTTACTCAAGTTTGCTAACTTCTGTACAAGGCACATTTTCGTAATTTATCTCCTCAGCCATCTAAATAAATCTGATCTAAAGGCGATCGCATGGGAAATGTACCTCACAAATGGCACAAAACAGGATTTGTTACACTGACCAAACATTAAACAGTTTGAAGAATTATACACATAAGCTCTACATATTGTACATGTAACTGTTTTTCCTTGTGCAGGAGAATAACTTTAACTAATTTTTAACACTGATCCAAAGAAATCCAGTCCGATACACAATAATAACCAGAAACAATGTGTCTGAGCTCTTCACTAAACTGAACTCCTCAAAGGCAATTTTTAGCTCACTCGCTTCACACACCACTTTTTGTGTATGCCTCTCTGAGACTTGTGCACTTTACATTTCTGGGTACACTACAGTGCCTTTGCAAAAACTAAAACACAAAATGAGAAACATGTGGAGTGCAGGTATATTCACCTGCACTCCAGGTGAGTATACCTGGCTCCCTTTTGAATATGTCTCTATGAACTATGCAAATCTACAAGCTGAAATGTTTTCATTATTTATCTTTGCTAAATAATAAGACCACAAATTCTATTCTCAAGCGACTCTGAGATGTTCACAAAGCCTCAATTAATAGTGAATGAATGACTGAATGTATTTTATCAATCCCAAAAAGGAAATTGACATATTTCAGTGAAGTGATCTCCTCACAAAGTCACTTATGAAAGCAATTAGTCAATTTTATTTACAGCCTGAGTTAATAGCAAGAGCACATAATTTGTTTCAATTTGGAAAAAGCAATCAAAAGAATTTCCAAATTTTCCTTTTGGTTACTAATTGTCTGCCGCTTTGTGTCACACAAAACCCCCAAACGGCACAGCAAACTGTGCTACTGCAATGTGGGAAAATAGCAAAATGTTCAAGGGACATAAAGACTTTCACAAGTTTAACAGAACTTTCCTGAAACCAGTAAAAGCAGGGGCATGTGATACCAAAAGACTGGCTAATGACTAAAAAGTGGCAATAAAACTATATAGAGTGACTCTCTCATACACCTTTACCTCAATAAAAGATAAAATACCAGTATGGAAAATCCAGGTGGGGAAAGTTCCAAGCGAAAAGGAAAAGCTGCGGTTATTTGTCCCAAATAACCGCAGCTTTTAGACTTCCTCAGAAAGAACAAGAATCTTTGATATAAACACGAGGACACTGTGTGTTTCTTTGATTTACATCAACTCTGCAAGGGTTGGTACAGGGGAAAACTGCAAATCATCCAATTTGCTCTGATAGCCATGAAAATCAGAAGTATCAGCCAATCTTTTGATCTTCAGGGTACATTTTAAGAGGCATTTTAAGAGTTATGTCAGATTCAAGTGGAGGAAGAAGGGGGGGAGGTAATGTGGTAAAAAGGCTCATTTCCAAACATGTCCTTTCAAACTTCCACAGTCTTAATGGACATGTTAAAACTTTGGAAGAGGAGTGCTGAAAGAGCATGTCATTGTTGAATGTCACTGTTCGTTAACTTTTAAATCTTTCAATAGTGTTTGTTGAAATTAGAAAAAAATGTGCTTTTTTAAAAATTTTATTTGATATTTTAAGAGGAAAAAAAGAACTCCCACAGCTTATGAGCCAAAAGTAAACCCATGTGGATCTGGTCCTACTTTACTGTGCTTCAGTTTTGGTAACATGATTGCAATCACAAAGACGGGGACAAATTTACTTTGATTTCCTTGGCATATTTTCTCATTATAATTGTTTGCAGAAACAGCTCATAAATAACCTCATAAAGTGACAAGTTAGAGAAGTCAATTGATAAAATTCTGAAATTCGCAGACCGACTGTTAAGCCATGAATATCAAAAAATAGTCTGCAATCTGCTTCTTTTAAGGATGATCGTCTGCTTGGATCCGACTGGGAGAACCAGGAGTATTTCTAAGACAATCTTAATCTGTCATGTTAGAGTATTTTGAAACATTGATGCCAACATTGTTGAGATTTTGAACATTACTAGTTTAAAAATAAACATTTTCATCAATGACAAGTTTCGGAGCTAAGACAGCGTGCTGTATTAAATCTACTTGTGTGTGTGTGTGTGTGTTTTATGCTGCCCCTGTAGCAGGTGCAGGCTTGTCCCAATGTGAACTCCAGAGGAGCGGGTCATGTGTCACTTTATCTGATTGTTGGCCTCCTTGTTTGGTCCAGTCGGCTGCTCGGGTTCCTGGAGCGGGAACATGGCTGGGATGGCTGTCGAGCCTTTCGCTCAGTCAGAACTGGGCTGAGTCTGATGTTTCCGTTTACATTCAGTGATTTAAGGGACTATCTCATGACACATCAACTTTACTAAATTGCATGACAAGGTATAGGGCTCTTAAAGTTAACCAAATAGATACAAAATGTGATTTTCAAATCATTTAATTCATTATGTTACAAAGTTATGTGAAAAATAATCCACCGTTTGTTGAATTTTGACTTGGCCACATTGGCCAAATCTCTTGGTTCAGTTTCTGACCCGAAGAAGCAAGAAACCCCTTAAATAGAACCGGTCTGACAGCACGAAGTCTGCAGAAAGATCTTAAAATGCAACATCGTGCCTTGATCTAAAGTAATTCAACATCACATGAGAAACAAATTCATCGATCAGTCTGTTGTTTCTGAAGCTTTGGGACGACAAAGAAGTACAAGAACAACCATTAACCACAAATGGAGGAAACAAAGAAAAATTGTGAAGCTTTTCAGACTCGTGATCAACACACCAACATCACCCCAAGAGCTCATCAGCAACTCATACAGGAGAACTGAGATATCTAAAACACTACAGGCCCCAGTTAAGGTCACAATTGCATTTTGTGGCCTGTTACAGGCAAAAACTAGAACACAGACAATATCTTGATGATCCCAGAACATTTGGGAAAATGCTTGTTAGACTGACGAAACAAAGGAATAACTTTTTTTGGATAGTTTGTGTCGTTCCTGTGATAAATTCTGATCTATACCAGAAAATCCTGATAGATAACGTCCCGTCACCACGCTGGTAATCAAGTGTATGTGTCTTATGCAGAAGGGCAAAGACTTGAAGCACTGAAGCAAATCCAGTAGAAAGAAGCACTTGGAATGTCCTAGTCAAAGTCCAACTTAATCATGATTGTCATAGGATTTATTCTTCAAATCTACTGTGAAGCAAGCTTTTGCTCTCCTGCTCTTCCAGGTTTCTGGCAAACCACCTGAGCAGCGGCTGGCCTTAAATCCAAGCTCCCTCTCCAAGCGAGGATAAAGGCGAGAATAAAAATTCAAGTGCATGACATGTCTGTTTGTTTGTTTAATAATAAAAGCTCTTATTCGGGTATTTGAAATAACACAAAAGCTTACTGAACATTTAAATCCATTCGAGGTGCTTTGGAAGAAAAGCTTCAAGAGGTGAATCAGGTTTAAGCCTCTTTCTGAAGTACTTGTGGGCGTAAACGCCTCTCGAACCAGCAGACAGGTTCTTGGACTTCACCAAAATCCCAGATCAACCGGAGTTGTGGATAAACTTATACGTCACTACAATAAATTCATTTTGTGGTCACTTTGAGTGTGATTTACAGCCCACGTCGTCCACTCGAAGCGGTGGCTCTTTTCAAAAATATTTTATGTTTTTATTTACGGAACCGTTCCAGCCTCATAAATCGGTTGCTGCTGGTTTATAGTAAAATTATGTGGGTCTTCCAACAAAGGAAACTTTGTGTGCAAGCACCTTTCTCATGCAAAGCCAATAAGACATTAAACTAAACCAAACATGGTGAATCCAAATAGAAATCCTCCTGCAGGAGTTTCTGAAAGCATCCATTATGGTTGAATATCCAGGTGCAGTAAGAGATCAAATGTGTCAAGTTTATTCTGCTTAGTGGGATGAAGAACAAGACTGCTGGCAGGATATGTTATAGAGCCTAATAACAGCGGTATGAAAAGGTTTATTCAGCATCCATTCTAATATCTAAATTTATGACAAGGAATAATAAATTTATCTCCATGTAGCAGAACAGATATTTTTTAATATTAGAGAAGCGATATAGGGTATTAATAGAAGTGTAACAAGCTAGTGAAATGACAATACATAAGAGTAAAGACAAGACAAAAGTTTTAGCAATATTTCTGGAGAAAAGTATGAGAAAACTTTTGTGTTTATGAACAGAAAAAAAGTCCACAAATTACAAACCGTGCTTTAAAGAATCTGTAAAGAGAGAATCCAATTGAGTAGTCCATATATTTTCTAAAAATATTCAAATAACTGTTATTACTATCACATATTAAACGTTAATGTAAAAAATGCACCAGGTTTGATTTAATTAAGTATCTTGAATTCAGAGATTGTAATTTCAGGCCAGGCTTGTTAGGAAAAAAGTGAAACAGACTTTTAGTTCAGCTCTAAGTTTAGATGCGACTTTAACATCATTAATGACTAAAGCCGGGACGTCATTTGCAAGAAAAGATAAATGTCTTCTTCCAGACAAAATGACACCATTCTGATCTAGCAGCTTGTTCTTGACACACAATCTGGACAAAGTTTTTATTGTTCAGAAATCTGAACTAGCTGCAGTAAATAAGCTCAAAGGGCCGTATGAGGATTTCCCAGGAGTTCTGCCGTTCATGACAGAGTTTAGATGTTCAGGCCAGCCTTTATGTCACTACTTTGACTAAAATAATATAATTCTCTATTTTTGCAGAGTATGCAAAGCCACTAAGGAAGTCATTTATTATGCAGGTCCCTTGCTTTTTGAAATCCATCTGTCATTATAGCGCCACATGCAAAGATCCTACTCTAAAGCTAACTCACTATCAAGAGGAGCGAAGGTTAGTAGTAGCACACAATAATTGCATTTAGTCTCTTCTCTTTTCAGCAGTTACAGACCCAAACCTGGACAAGATTTTAGAGTTTGGTTGATTTATGAGGTTGCATAAATAGAGTCTTAAATCCAATATGGATGCAAAGTGACAAACGCAAATGTTCTGTGCTGCTTTTGTTACACCTGTTTTGAAAATCTTATCACATTTCTGGTTCGACTCTGTTTCTATGATTTGAGAGAAGTAGCCAAAAATAGCTCCATTTCATAAAAATAACATTTTGATTTATGCTTTTCTTTCATCAAGTTTAGATTATTGTAATTCCCTCTACATGCATCTGACCAAAACTCTAATAGTGATCTAATAATTTCTTATTGCTGCTGTTGATAGTTTTAATACTTAGTACTCAAAATGCCAACACAAAGTGCTTTTTCTTACTCGAACTACTACGTTTCTCTCTTTTCTCTTATATTTTCATGAAAAGCAAGGTCAAAGTTCATTAAAAGAAAGAAAAGTGTCCGTTGCAAATTTGACTTCACTTTTATCTGTAAGCTTTCCTCTTTTATGATAAGGTCTGCTCCAGCTTACATACCACAGCTCTGCTTTTTAGAAATGATTGCAAAAGTAGGAGAGGTCAAACTTTAAGGCCTTCATTTATTTTTTTTCTTCTTATGCAATAGCTTTCACAGCAGTACCGTTTCCCCTCTTTTAGAGACTGATAAAGAAGTTTATCTCCTAAATAGGCCCTGTGTCAGTCATGGAAAACAAACAGGCAAATCAGGGCAATGGAGTAGTGGACACTCCATTGCCCTGGAGTGGCAATGGAGTGTCCACTCCATTTAGTCAGTGAATAGACTAAATAGTTGAGGTCCAAGTTAATGTAAACTCACTTGATTAGGCTTGAATTAGCGCTCTTTAGGTCATGACAGCGGAAGTGAGGGAGATAATGAATGTAAACGAGGTAAATGAGGGCAACAGGATCACCTGGAGAAAAACCTTCTCTCTTTATTTTTCTCTGCTCTCATTGACTCATCCATCCAAGTCAGACTGTTTTCAAATCCTGCATTTCTCCTGATGGGGTATTAATGACACGGTCCAACTTTGCCCTTTGCAATCTGCGGTCCGCAGCTTACATTTTTGCTGATCGACGTCTCCTGTCCTCTGTCTTAAATGTGTTGGCTGTGCATCGCAGCAAAGCCAGCTGGAGCGCTCACAGATGAGCCTTGTTGCCTGCTCTATGTGACCCTTCACACCAAAGACACACATGCATGGCATCATCTCGTATTTGTGTCATTAATTTCTTTATGTGTGTGTGTTGGTTGGTGCGTGAAATAAAATCAGCATGTGACCTCCAGTCTCCATATTGGCAAAGGCCATAAATCTACTTGTGTAGTTCAGCAAAGATCACCTTTGACCCTTGTAAAACCTGCTTGCATTTCTGCCCAGGGAGGCGTGACTGCTAAACACGCAATTGTTTATTAATAAATGAACAAGGCGTGGATTGTAGTAGTAAAATTAAACAGTCGTGTCATGCAGATCGTCGCAGTGCTTCACTACGTCTCTGCCTGAGCGACAGATCAGGAGCCGGTGTCAGTCTGCAGAGGATCTCAGTGCCCCAGTCACGTCTTCGCGCCTGATTCTCCACTTCTGTCTCTTGCTCCTGTTTTTGCTCCAAGGAACATCTCGGTCTCAGATGCCTTCCTTCTGTCTCAGATTTAAAGCAGCCGACAGTTGTCCTCTGGTGCTCTCTTTCCTGGTAAACGCCACTTGCTGGAGTTTCACCTTTCTCCCCGCTATCATCCATCGGACACCTTCCTCCTCCTCCTCCCCCCGTCAACATGTGGTACACAACCCCTTCAGCTGCAGATACACATGCAAACACTTCTCTGAATCCTTAAGGTAGTTTTCATGTTCATCAAGTAAATATCATAAAGGGGGAGCTGGTGGTTAACTGACTCACACTGACTTTAAAAGACGGCCCAGGACACATTTTGCACGTAAATTTATAGCAGTCAAAATTTATTGACTGCTATAAATAGTTTAGTATTTTACAATCAATGTGGAGAGAAAGGCTGTTCAGTGCACTTACTTTAGAAATAAAACAAAAACTATCAAGACGACAAAATTGACATCTGAATTAGGAAGAATACTAACTATCTATGTGACTTTATCGCCCAAATAAGCATTTTGGGCTGAATAAATTAAAATGTTTAAAAAAAAATTTACACAGAGGTTGACATTGTCTTAAAGTTGCTCCAGTGAATATTTAGTATTTGTTTAAAACCGTAATAAAGAGTAAATTAAATGTCTACAAGACGTGGACTAGACATGCAAATGCCTGAAGGAACCTCTGTGCTATTGGACTGAGTGTTGCATGGTCATTTGAAAAAAATAAACGCACAAATTAAAACGACAAATATAATCAGTCAGTAGGTGTTCTATGTTCAGTCGGTCTGGAATGGCCGCTCTGCCCCTTATCCAGATTTTACTGAACAAAACTGTTTGGATGACATCCTACATTTTCATTGGTTTTCAAAGTATTTCACTATCAAGTCTGTGAGTATGTCTTGGGTATGTTTGCAGTCAATAAAATGAAGCTTACATGAGGTGAAGCACACACTGATCTATCACCATCTTCATAGCCTTGTGTACTCAAAACGGAAAGTTGGGAGAAACTTTTACAAACCAGAAACTTTTCCGGGGATGTTTAGATCACAGAACTAAACAGGAAAAGGGAAGAAAACAGCAGCAACAGGGAAACGCTACTTGGTCCGACAACTTTTGTTTTGTGGAGTTAGAGTAAATTTCAGGCTAAGCAAAGCATGTTGTGTCCAGTAGTAAAAACAAAACAAAACAAAAACTCTCATCAGGTTAGGCTTTACTGGAAGATGCACAGTAAAGCATCTTCCAGTATCTACTTACACTATTCTGAGTAAGTAGGAACTTTCCATATATGCAGCCACAATGATTATAACCAAAGTTTTCAGCCCAGAAATAAACCCCTTTTAAATCTTAGTAAAATCCCAGCTGGTCTTCTTTAACACACTTGTGCTGTGAGTTGTAGGGTAATTTTCATGTATTAAAAAATCTTAGAAAAGGCTGAATAAAACAGTTGTTTATTGGAGGGTTAAAGTTGGTCATTTAACTAAGTAAGCGATTGGAAAGATATTTTACAAGGAGGCAAGCGGTATGTTATCATTTATCCTCGGGGAAGGATAAAATCCCTGACTAGGCTTTTATTAGAAACCACCCGATTATTTCCTCAACAGTAAAAATAAAACCTGCAGAGATCTTTAAAAAAATCTGTATTATATTTTTTTAACTGCATTCACCCCGTCTGCTTGTCTGTCTGGACTTTACTTCAACCCGACGAATTAATGAGCTGTGACTGTTTATTTAAAGCAAATTTTGCACAGACTTTGTCGAGCTCTCCGAAAGTGACGGATGTCTTGAATGGTTTTTTTGCTGAAAAAGACCACAGCTTGTGTCATGAGATAAAGCTTCTCAAATTCCTTTAAAATGTACAAACCTCTGTACATCTGCACAGAGAAAACAAGCATATATCCAAAAAATACCAAAACGCTCTCCTTGAGTCCTGTCCACCTAGACAAAACAAACCCACCAGAGCTCTGGGTTTCATGCAGACTGCCTGTTTTTCTTGGTGCCACATGTCATCACAACAAAGACACCCATGGGAAATTGGGGATTATGTGTTATGATGGGAATGGATACCACAAACAAAAGCAGTTTCCTCTCCCTTTAGCTACTTTCTAACAGCAGAGAGTGAGATGACAGATATGAAAATATTATGGAGGGATTTTATGGGGCTCTAACAGTGTTTGGACATGGAGCAGCATATATAAAAAGAGACGCTTTTAGGCGCAGAAGGGCTGACTTTACCATAACGAGGGAAACGGTTGGCCTGAATTTGCCTCGGCGCTGTCAACAAGAGTAAAATTCCCACACTAATTCTGCAGCCATGTTTTAAACGAGTTTGGCCGTGCAGTTGTTCTGCCAATGCAGCCAGACATCGCTATAGAAATAAACACTCGGAACACGCTCAGAATAATTCACCATCGCATAAATATTCCTAGGAGGTAAACACGATTGCTTCCAGGTGCTCACGCAGATTCCACCAGCACTAAAATGCGCTGCTGCTAACTGTCTCCAACCTCAAGCTTCATGTGGCGCTTCAATCATTGTGACGAGTTTCCATCAGTCTCTCCGGCGGGAGTTGAAAGTGACAAGCAGAGTGTGGGTTTCTTATTCAAACTGCTTTCTGGACTTCCTCTGAAGACAGCAACTGTGTCTTTTCTTCACTCGGCGGCTTCAGTGAGGCCCCCCGAACAGAAAGGCAGAGCTTTTGAAGATTCAGGAGGCCTTTGCCAAAGGGAGAAAACAAGTTGAAGTCATATTTTAAAATGAAAACCTGATGACAATAGGGCATCGACAGACGATTTCATACTGTAGATTGTGCAGCTCAGAGGATGGAGAATATCCAGTCTTTGTATGTTATAATGCTTTCTCCTGAATTTAAATGAGACATCCTCAAAAATACATAATTAGAAAACGCACCAATATGGACAGTTGATTTACAATTTTGTTATCTTTTTGAGAATTAAAATATAAAACAAGAACAGCGGGTGACGTCACTGTGTGAGAGCAGAGACTGTAAATCAGGATTTCACTAAAAAGTACTAACATAGCAACTTTACTTTGAAATGTCGAAAATACAAATTTAAGAGCTTCTCCTGTCTCTGTGCTTCTTCTAGCTTAACTTTTTAAAAAGCTCACAGATACTGAAAGTGATTAACTTTGAGTTTCTCTCCTCAATAGCTGTGTATGTTGTTAGTGTGATCTTGCAGCACTTAACACTGGTTCATTCACAGCAAGGTAAAATATTAAAGTTTCCAGTTTGCAATCTGCTGGATACTGGATGGAAATCAACCGATCTTAATCTGGTGTCATGTTCCGTGTTTTTCTGTTGTGTTTATTTGAGTTTTCTGTGTCCTAAGTCTCCTTGTTGTCCTGTTTTCCCCTTGATTGTTCCCAGGTGTGTCTTGTTCCCTTGATTGCCCTCAGTGTATTTAGTTCCTCCTGTGTCTTTGTTCTTCGTCGGGTCCTTGTCAGATTGTCGTTGTCGCACGTAGTCAGTTGTCTTTTGTTTCCGCCTGTGAGAAACAAAAGAGCCCTGGCTTCCGCTCAGCTGTGCTGCCTGGCCGCGGACTGTTTGTCGACTGTTGTTTTGGACTGTTTTTTTATTAAATCACCATCATTCACTTTACCTGGGCCTCCAGCGTTTGCCTCACCGCCTCACCACACCACCACCTCATGACAGAAGGACCCGACCACAAAGAATACGGTGAGGCAGACGCTGGAGGCCCAGGTAGGTGAATGGTGATGATATTTAATGAAAAGCAGTCCAAAAACAACAGTCAACAAAACAGAAAACAGCTCGTGGCCAGGCAGCACGGCTGACAAAACAGAGTGACAGCGTACGACAAGGACCCGACGAGGAACAAAGACACAGGAGGAACTAAATACACTGAGGGCAATCAAGGGAACAAGACACACCTGGGAACAATCAAGGGGAAGACAGGACAACGAGAAGACTTAGGACACAGAAAACTCAAATAAACACAACAGAAAAACACGGAACATGACATCTGGAGCCAAATTATTGGTGTATCCTTTGTGAGTCATTAATATCTGATTAAACAAATCCTAACTCACTGATATGTACCACTTTCTAGTATTGACTACACTGCATAAAGAGATGGACATTGCCAGAACAAGCACACCCTTTTATAATTAGCTTATTACAGTGTTGCTATAAAATTTTCTTGGGCAGAAAAAACAAGAGCTGAGCTGTGGTTTGTAGAAGACCCGTTATTTACAGGAAACTGTTGGATGTGCCCAGTACCTCTGTGGAAAAGTGGACACATTTTTGTGACTGCAGTGTTGACTGTAAGCACCATGATGGGCCCACACAAGCAACACATAAAGACCCTGAGTCAAACCACAAGCAGAAAAGGAAAAAACAACAAGGCATTTTTCCATTAAAGTACTGCATGGTAAGATTTATGCTTTACGTTTGGACAATTTCTTCCTAAGGGAGCCCAACGAGTCAAAACACACTTCAAATTTCTGCTTGGGAATTGCATAAATGTTTTTTTGTTCCTTTTTGAATAGACAATGGGTGATCCAGTACATTCCCAATTTTTGGACAAATACAGCTGTCACACTATCAGACAATGACTTAAGTACATTTACAATAACACACGCCATGATTGCATTAGTGCATATTTAACACTGCAGCATTCATAATTTGATCATCACACAAGTCAAAAGGCTGAACTGTCTGAAGCATTCGCAGCAGCGGAAGAAGAATTTGGATGCTTGATGCCAATGTTTTATTGTTTTTGACAGCAACTAAACACAAAACAGTTTCTCTCATTCAAGCTGCTTGAATGGAAGAAACATCCATCCAATCATCCATTTTCAATATCTGTTAAAGTCATTATACGAGAGGTGAAGTGCACCCTGAAAAAACTTCCAGCACACAGTCGTACCAAAGTGAAATTTAATAACCATGTGACCTAACAGACATGTTTCTGGGCTGTGGGAGAAAGCTGGGAGAAAACTTGCCCATCCAGGTGGAGACCATACAAACTACATGCAGAAAAACTCCAAAATGGGTTTGGATTCGAGAACCTTCTTGTTACAGGGCACCAGTACTATGTCAGTGTAGGGCAGGATGGTTTCTGGGTAAAATAACGCCAACAGCTCAGCTCTGGATAGTTATTTCTCAACAAGAAGAGCAATATCAAAAAGGTAACGTGTAGATTATTGCAGGCCAGCCTTTGCTTTGCCACGCGACTCTCACGCCTGTGCTGAACAACGGTGCTTTTAAGAAATCTGGTCAGTTGAGGGTCATTTTTTTTTTCACCCCTTTCCTAATTTTTGGTCATTTTTCTAGTTCCCTGTGGTCGGAAATGTCTTGTTTCCTTAATGGCTTCCAGTAAGGTTCCCAGAGTGCTTAGCGTTGATCGTACCATCCCTCGAGGGAGCGTCTCCGTGAGTCCAATTAGGCCTCGAATTCAGCGGATTTTAATCGACACGTGGAGTGATAATCCTGAAACATAGACTGAATTTGGAAGAAACACTTATCGGAATGCAATTCAGACTAACTTTACCAAAAATGAACAATATTCTAAGCCATAAAATGTTACTTTTATGGTTTATGAGTCCTCTCAGCATGGATCTCCAATGGATTCAGTACGATGAAGGAGAGGCGTACAAAGCAAGAGTTCTTCAAGTTCGTATCTGGGTGCTTATGTGCTTCCAGGGCAGGTTTTAGCCTGGATGAACATTTCCTGTTTTTGCAGTTTGAGGCTCCACCAGCACGCTCTGACACTCATTAACCAGATGTCCTGCTGAGGGGCCTCTGTGCAGGGCTTCACCTCCATGAGCTCCACAGTAATCACCAAACATCACCACCTGAGGGAACAAACTGGTCTGCTGCACCACTGCAGAGCCAAGCAGCCATAGTTTAGCATTAGCCTCCGCCCCCGGGGACTATAGCCACAATAGCATTCCAATAAATGGGTATTTAATGACACTTAATGCAGAAAGACATTAGGTAATGTAGGTATTATTAGGTTGGGTTATTAGCAGCCATCCACAGTGCTCTGGTTCAGTGGGATCTGCCCAGCTGTTAGGAAACACACACCATGTTCGGGGCACGTTACATGAAGCCTGACTGGCTGACTGCGGAGAGGAGGAGGCGTCAATTAGAGGAATCCAAGTTGAAAAAAGAAGAAGACATAATTTTCTTCATTCATCTTTGGATATTTACATGGATACTCTTGAACGTTTAGAGCTCAAACGTAAGGAAGCAATTTAGTTTTGCCTAAGGTAATTCTATTCATCATCTGGGCTTTTCGTATGTTAACAAGTCAGCTCCTTTAAGCGCCGTAGATTTTAACAAAAAAAATTAAAGAAAATAATTTTAAATGGCCTACGTGGCCCGGTTTGCGTTTTCAGGCGGTTTCCAGATCTGCAGTTTTTTTGTTTTTTCTTCAGGAAATGCATACCACTGCACCTGCTTCTTGCTGACCGCGGAGTCCTCGTCTCTTGTTGATGGATTTCCTGATTATAGCTCTGCAGGCTTCACAGTCATGCAGATGTACTCCTGGCGAGTGTCACCAAGTGCAGCTGCACAGTCGACCATTTTCTCTGTATAACATTCAGAAACATTTGTGTCTTGTCCCTAATTTAAAGTAAGCAACATTTGGCATAAGCTAAAGAAAATCTGTATATACTTCCCTTTCTTCATAAACATATGATGACTAATTTCCCTGTACCGTTCCCCAATAAACAAACAAGCAATGACAAAAAAAAACCACTACATACTCTTTCTTTAATCTATGTTAAACATAACAGACGTTGCTTTTGATTGTCGAATCAGTTGAATAAATGAAAAATTAATAATAATAATAATTTAAAAAAAAAACTGCCTTAATTTTATGTCGGCACCTTCACAATCACCAGCAACAATCAACGGGCAGTTTGGTCCAAACTGAGGAAACAGAAATTGTGTAACTAATAATTTAACAATGTCTTGTTGGCTTTGTCTGAAACAACCAGACTGTAGATTATGCGTTACTGTAATAAGCCTGATGAAGGCGCTCCTTCAGTTTTCACATCTTCAAGGTCTTGTGCTTGCCACCTGAACAGCAGTGTGCGACGTGTTGGGGTGTAGCGAAGACATTTCTTTAATACCATACAATAAGAAAAACTAAAACCTCCATATACTTCAGTATCTGCTCCAGGTCTAGTATCCACACTGCAGTATTTAGATATTTCTATAAATATTCAATTTGATTAGGGCCTTGCTGAGTTTTTCATACCAGTACCCATGAGATTATAAACATGGGATTGGGGTCGACTAGCTGAAAAGCTTAGATTTTAGTTAATCAGAACAACAGATAATCTTCCAGAAACTCCTTAACAAGCAGGAATGCAGACAGACAGGACAAACGAGAGCCTTACACTTTGAATGCGCTTTTTTTTCTACCTCTACTGCATGCATCATCTTCAACAAAGCAAAGACAGAACCCTGAGGTTCCAGGAACCAGAATCCCTCCTTTCATAAGCGACACCTTCAGATTTGGTCTACGAACACCACAAACAGGACTGGTGACAAGCTTGACTGTGTGCTAAGAATGCATGCAAGTTTTTGCTTTGGTTATGCAAAGACTGGATGTCCCTTGGGGGACACGGTCGTAAGCCTTCTGAAAAGCAACAAAACACATGTGGACCGGACGACCAAACTCCCATGAGCAACTCTGAAGCATTCCAAAAATGTTTCTTTTTTAAAATTTAATTGTTTCTTCTATCACATGCAAACCATTTGCAGGTAAACCACAGAAAATTGCCTTTAAAGCCTTTAAAGCATTCACTTTCCAGGTTGCTGCTTTTCTGCTCTCCATGCCAACATGTTTCTCACTGCAAAGACATTTTCTGGTAGTGTGGACACAATAAGTGTTAATATATGTCTGTTTTTAATTTAGCTGCATGTTGACATATTAGACATGTTTCTAAATGTTGGAAGTAAATGAGGCATAAAACAATCTGAAGTTTTTCACATCAAAGGCACACAATCTTATGCTCCACACTTTGCTTTTGTTAACAAGATTGTGGTAACAAATTATTTCTGTTTTTTTCCTGGAAGTTTGCAAACCACATACGAGTCAGGAATTCATCTGCGGACACATGTCATCAACCCTTTGAAATGATAATAATGTATGAACAGCTCCTGAAATAACTAATGGTGTTACTGATTGCTTTGCAGATCTCCTGCACTCTGCGTCCTGCTGTGCAGCGGTCCCACCATGCACTCCGCGTCTTTCATCCTCTTATTCCAGACCCTCTCGGCTCATTTCATAGCGGCAGCAGCAATCTCACTTTGAAGGAATTCCAGCATCTCCCAGGTCTTCACCACATGACTCGCAGACAATGACACACGTACCTGCTAGTCTTTTGGTTGCACACATGCAAACGTTCATATGCAACACACTCTGACAACCGTTTTCTCATGTACCGTACAAGTTCAGCTACATAAAAAAAACCCAAAAAAGCCAGATTCAGGCCTCAGGCATGTTTCATAATGAAGCCGACTCGCAGCCTTTTGGCATGGCCCGTAATCCCAGTGAGGTGTGTCGGCTTTCCAGTGTACTGATCAGTGGGAACAGGAAAGAGGTAGGTGTGCGTGTCGAATCAAATTGGAGAAGCTCAGAAGTGAATGACTCAGGTTAACAGAATCAAACAGTTCCTTCTCTGAGATACACAGACTCTCACGTTGTTTAAACTTCCAATTTCTTTGAAGTTTGTTTGACCAAAGCTGAAGACCGAGCCACTGTGCAGCCGCCCTTGAAGGGGCTTCAGGAACCATATGTGTGTTTTGATTTGTTTTTTATATACTTCGGTAATCCATCTGACACTAAAACACAGAGATGACGGAGGAAGCCTTACATTTCTTTATTCTCTGATGATGTTCTTAAGTTACTCTTGTCATAAATACAGGGCAGAAGAGAGGGCGCTGTAAATTCGATAACGAGTGGGTTTGGCTTTCAGAGACATCTGTGAGGGCCTTTGATTTCCAAGCTGGTGAAAACAACAGTTATGTCACATGTGAAACAATCTTTTTCCACTTATGGCCTAGTTCAAAAGGCTATCTACCTTCTCACTAACTTCTTCGTTTACATATAAATGAACGCTGTATACATATATTTTTCTGACTTCTTCCTTTAATATTGAAAATATATTTCTTTCTCGATAAATAACATAAGGAAAGTAGGGTCTCGTTCAAAATAAGTTAAATTTAACCTAATACCTGTACAGTCTCGATAACCATAGAAATCTAAAGTCAAATTAGCATATGCTTAGCATAAAAGTATTTTTTTTTATGTGGTTTTGGATTTGTATAAGAAGTCCAAATGTTGATATGTTTTCGGTGACATCAGCAGGCAAAGAAATAGGACACTGAACATATTCTGAACTTCAGATCTCTCCATAACAAACCTTTATTGCTACCAGGTGGTCAGTATAATCAAACTGTTCCTAGGAACTGATATGACTCATGAAAAGTGGAAGTAAAACAATCATTATTTTATTTTTTCTGGCTTGCAGGAAAACTTGTTTGAAGAGATGCTGCCTCTGTGTGAATGTTTTGTTCTGGTTGGAAACTATGATTCATGCAGAACAACGGATGATTTCACTTTCATAAAGTCAAACTAAAACTGAAGTTTGTCTGTAACGACATCGAAGTGCCAATGCCTGAAATGCTGAGTAACACTTAAAATCTGCGTTGACTCCATGACTTTTTTTCCCCCATGTTTATATGGGAAAAAGTGGAAAAAAAAAAAGTTTTTCCAACACAATTTGGTCTATTCTTCCATGAAAAAAATTGCTATAAAAAAATGTGAATGAGTTCATGATCCCCGATATAAATCTGGGGAAACCCAGCAGCAGCAAAACGTACATTGCTGAAAAAAATGCAATGTTCTCATGCGTCCGTGTGTGAGAAAGGAGGGCGGTGAGAAATAACAAGCTTGCAGGATGGTTTCTGTCACGAAGCACAGAAGCCCTTAAAGATAAAGTCTCTTTAGTTATAGCAGTTACATCCCTCCTCCACAGCGCTCATCCTCACCTCTCGCTCTTCCCCTTTTCTCTCTGCACAGGAGGTCAGTCTGGAGGTGGAATGTTGACAGAGGAAGATATATTTGGGACGAAAATTCACAGACACAAGCAATGAGTTCAAAAGACGAGCGCAGGGCTCAACGTAAATAACGTCGAGCCCGCGACTGTTATCCCGTAGCGGGTCAAGGACAGCCGAGGAGGGTCACAGATAATCACGCACCTTTCTAAAAGCAACATCGTTTCTACTCTCTGAGGGACAAAGAGCTAAAAGAGGTCATCCCGAGTCAAGGTGTGCATGCTGGAAAACACGGACTGGTGCTAATTTGTAGTCGGGAGATTTATTTGTTTGTGGTCTTGAAGGAGAGCGGAGGAGGAAGAGGAGAAGGGAGAGTGTGTGTTTACAAAAGTTTCTGGATCGGTTTAAATCTGCACCTGATGTTACAAACACACACGTACAAGACTCAGCGAGCCCATCTGGAAAGAAGCTCTTAAACCGACCAGGAGAGATGAAAGCGCTTTCACTAAAAAACACACACACTTGATCATATGATGTAACTCTGGTAAATCCTTTGTCACGTTTGGACTGCACGTTGCCAAGCGTACACAACAAGCAGCTCCTTTCTCGGGGTACATGGAACCATAAGAAAGTACAGAAGAAAACTCTGTCAGGATAAAATCCACTAATTCATAAGGAACATCTTTGCGACGGTGCCACAGAAAACCTGTTGGCATTTATTGCTGCCTGCCACAGAAATAAATTGACCGCCACTGAGTCACATATTGGGCTCACACTGTCATCATATGAGAGGAAGTGACCAGCTGCAGGCTTTGGATCACCATGGCAACCAGGCAGTTTGTACCGGGTGTTCCTGTAACAGCAGATGCTCATCAAAATGAGAGACTTTACATTACGTATGTTGGCCTTTTACAAGAGTATGCTTCAGATACCACTAATTGTGACTTTCAAAATAAGGGTGCCAACCGGATTAGTATTTTGTTTTTTTTTTAATTACGCTTACAGGCATGCATCAATTTTTAACCAAAATGCTGAAATAAATGAGCTTTTTTAAGATATTGTGATTTATTGAGTTGTACCAGTATTTGCAAACATGCTTAACTTTGCAGCCACCACCACTAAAATATGCTCCCAGTCGATTCTACAGGAAGCAAATTGCTGACCCAGCATCTAAGTTCAAATTTACTGTGTAGTGGCATGCTTGACTAAACAAGATCAAATGCCGTCGGCAAAAATGTTTACCGTAGTTGTTTCATTGCTGTGAATGGAGTGTAACCCTCCACTTTAACACCACCACAAAAACGCTTCTAGGATGTTCTTAAAAAGGCCTAACTACGTCCACCTGTATGGGAATCATCACATGTGATTAAAACCTTTAGAACAGCTAATAAATGGGGCCCGGGGTGCACGTCAACGGCTCCGGTTGCTGCATTTCTGGAGAAAAAGTTGTGAAAACTGTAAGGAGGGATAAGAGGGCTGTTAATGAAAATGTGGCCAGTGAAGCATTAAAGTTTAGAGGCATTTAGAGGGTTGGTGGGGGCATATCTGCATGTTCCCTGTCTTTCCACGATGTAATAGACACAACCTCTCACCACCTTTTCACAGCAGCTCTGCAACAGGATGGAGCTCTCCACTGTCTGAATGAATGGATGACGGGATGGAGGTGAAATGGGGCCACAGTGTTGACTCTGATTAGCTTGTTTGCTTTTTGTTAGCAGGGGAGAAGGAAGCTTCCCTGCTGTCGCTCCGTGTCACTCGTCCACCCCCTAAACGCCACGGCCAGAAAGTCTCCGGCAGCATCAGAGATACCCGTATGTGCACAGCAGGAATAGTGTAGCTGTGTGAGTATACAGCTAACATAAATATGAAGAGATTTAAGTGAAAAAGGATGCATTCGACCTACAGAAAGAGAATCAATAGGCTTTCCCATTGTGGTCGGTTTACACACAACGGGAAAAGTAAAGGGAGGAAGGCAGACCTCAGACACAAAGCATCAGACCTTCACTCCCTTTGCATCTTTCACCCGCCAAGGTTAAAACCCAGTCTAATGCTGGAATCTGGTGAAACACGCCGCAGCACGGCCACAAATAACTCCTAATAGTGCTTCCCATTATCTGTACCGCTGGAATGTGCAGCTAATGCACACTTACCAAAGCCAGCCACAGTTAACATACCTGTGGTTGCCGCATGGTTAAAAACCGAGGGGAGCATCTGTCCACATTTTCTGTTGCAATTAGCACAAAAGACGGGAACAAAGGCTGAAGGTACGGTGGGATTATGTGGTCAGAGTTTGTGAGGATAATGCAGACTGACTTAATACTCAAGCAAAAATGTAAATTGGTGTTACAAATGTTAGGCCTTGTTTTCTAATGATGCCCACAAACTTCAAGGTTTGTGAAATTCCAGAGCGTTATGGAATGCTACAGTAAATGCCAAAGATATTTCAAAATAAGTGAACAAATGTTGCATGAAGATGTGAAAGAATTATGTTTTCATGATGGACATCTGCTCATCAAATGTGTATATTGTGTTCCAGTCTTTCATTTACGCATCTATCAAAAATGCTTCACGTTTTTATCTTCAGTTATTTAAGAAAAACTGAACTAAACAAATACATAGTTTTACTCCAGCTACAAATAATTCTTAAAAGCAAATACAAATAGAAACACTAGATGCACCTTAGATTCATGCCTTCTGCCCTTCCGTCAGCTTATTTTCCTTTTGATTCCTGTAAATAAAAACTACACATGGCATAATTTAAAAAAGAAAAATGAACAAAATGTTAGTAAACCTCATATAAAGGAACTGATCTCTCACACAATGACAAGATGTACGAACAGAAAACTGGAAATCAGCAAAAAAAAAAAAAAAAAACTGATTGCGAAATAATTGGACGCAAATATGTGGGATTGCAACACAAATGCAGCTGTAAGGTGTTTAATATTAACTCTGTTAATCTCTTTACTAAATAGCATTTTTGGCTTCTTTATTTTTTTTAGCTTTTCAAGATGTGGGTTTAAAATACCGAAGCTTCTTCGTATGTATCAAAGTGAGTTGGATGACTTTTCTTTCTGGATAAACAAATGAATATACCACAAACACAAATAGTACATTATTAATGTTAACTCATTTAACTCTTGGAACTGAATGAGTTACCATTATTAAAGCAGGATGCGACTGTGGAGTAAAACAGCCTGAAGAAACGGAGCTAATCAACGAGTTACCTCAATGTGCAACCAGCTGACCAGGAAACTGTCCTTGAGGTGCTCTCTCAAATATTTCACTCAGTGCGCTCCAACTATTTGTCATTGCAGCTGCAGTATAAATAACCATCCCACATGTGACTGCAGGACGATATCATCAGCCTTATTCTGGCTCTGGGCTTTCAGCACTTTTAAGATAAATTAAGATAAATATCCACTTCCATTTCCAGGGACTTTCAGACTTTTCCCCCGTCATAACATCCATACATCCCTGGATTTCTCTTTCTTTGCCCTGGGGTTTGTTCTGCTGGAGCACTTCATTAACATCTCAGTGAAGCGGACCACGCCAAGTCCGCCATATTGTGCCTTGTTCAGCAGAAGGAGGCGGAGTGTAGAATTACAGTCGATTTGTCACAGGCCAATGCTTTGTTTCAGGTTAATTATGACCTGCAGTACAGTCTAAGCAACGGAGGCAGATCAAGCCCCTCAAGCGGCAGCGCGGTCTGAACATGGTTAAATTCAGTCCCACGCCGAAGATCACATGAACGGCCGACACTCCACTGAGATAATATTATTGTAGCTGACACCAGAGCCAGGAATGAGAACAGGAGGGTAATGCAGAGCCGACAACTGAGCAAAACACTTAAAGTAAACTGAAGATGGAGGGAGCATGTCCAGCCCGCACAAATGAGGGAGGCCTAATAATAACATTAGGCTTGTAGGACTACAGATAAAGCTCCACGCTGCTGAAGGCCCCAAAACTTGAGAAGATATTGCTAAAGCTGATGTGGCTGCTGCACGTCTCTGATCCACAGATATTCATAAGCTGAAATGTGTGCAATAAATTAGGCTTGAGATTACATGGTTTTTTAAAAGCTTGAATGACCGGCGTGTTGAAATGAGGTTAAACCGAATGCTGAAGAAAACACAGGAACACGCAGAGGAAGGCTGATACCTATTGCTCTGAGTAAAAAATGCTCCTCCAGCACATTTTTGGAAAATTACATCTGCATTACTGTGGCCAAGTAGTAAGATGAGAAAACGGTTTGCTACTTTATTGGCTATTGCAAAATAAAAGGAGAAACCATCATTTTCTTGTCAAGGCAAAAGAACACTTTTTTTTTTACATTTTTTGTTCTGACCTATTTCTTTTCTACAACTAGTTTTCTTATTCTTATTCTATTTGTCCCATTTTAATTTATGTCTGATTTCTTCCTGGCTTTTCCTCTCTCGCATTCACTTCATGTGAGAGAATACATGTTTGCTTCTGATTTCTGAGAGGAAAAGAAAGAGCATTCAGTTTTTTGAGAGAGGAGCCACTTATCCTGTCGGTTTTGGATTGATCTCTAATAATAGAAAAGGATGAAAATTATTAACTTTTCAGATTTATTTTTATTTTTATTTTTTTATGGAAGTCTTGTATCAGATTCTTTCCATTTCTCCCTCATGCGAGTGGTTTTTGCGTCAAATATGAACAAATTTCAAAGTGTCTGAACACTTTTTTAAGACGTTGTAATAACTGCTGAAGTAAGCGATGCCCTTTCCACTTCCATTACTTTTATTTTTCCCCCACCTGGCCAACTATTTTCTGTGCCCTGTTCAATCCGAATGTTAAAGTCCACCTAAAGTTATTAGAAACATCCTGCTAATAGCAGCTGGTCTGTCCATCTTTGTTAGGATGAAGGGCAACATATGGATAATATTACACAGATAAGTGTAGCTAGTAATCATTACAATAAGTAAAGACATTGCAAAGCATCATAATCTGTCAAAATGACAGAAAGGAACAAATTATATCCATCAGCAAATCTTATCAAACGACCATAATGGCTTGAGAATACATGCCCTTTGTAATGGCTTTTAGTGACTTTTAATCTGCACGGCGGAGCCTCGGAGGAAAAGGCCTCTTTGCGATTGCATGAGTGGCAGCGAGGCTGCAGGTAAAGTCTCTGTCAGCGTGGCAGAGGACAGATGTGGCACAGGAAACCTGAGATTATGTGAAGGTTTAAAGGAAATTGACAGCTTGGAGAAATGAAAGCGTCATCAGATGTGTTTGAAGAAGACAGACTTGGAAAAGCAGGAAGTAGTTTGCGGTCTGGGACGGTAAGAAAATCAAAATCATAAAGTTTGCCAATAATTAGGATTCTCTAAGGACTTATTCCCATCTTCTACAACGAAGGTAATTAATTGCTAATCTGTCAACCCGCGCTTCCTAAAACACATTTTCATTTTCATCTTAGCTCAGTTTTGCATTTTCCTTCCTTAGGTTTTCTTTATACTGAACCACATCTATGTCCTCTGTTCAAGGGAACCAAAGCTTAAAGTTATATTTATGCTTTGTTGATGTAAAAAGGAAGAATAACGGACTTGCTGGAGATGAACTGTGCTCTGGCCGGGAGCCAGCAGGCAGTCACAAAAAGCTGCAGCCAAGCCAGACAATTTCCAGTCGTCTTCAGTCTGGACAGGAAGTACCAACAACTCTCACATCCTGTTAGTCCTGATGATAATTTAAGATGATGCTGCCAGAACCAGTTATCACCTTTTGGCCCTGCCTGCAGTTGTTTTAACTGAGACAAGCGCAGCCTATTAAAGCTCTGAAGTTGATGGTTCCCCCTTTATTTTGCAGGTATTTTCAGTGTCAGTCAGCCTAATATGTAGTGCTGGTGAGAAGTTACATCCACTCAACATAAACATGAATGTTATGTTAATGTATGGAGCTACTGGGATGCTTGTGATCTATAAATATCCAGTTTCTCACTGGATTGTGTAAAAATCCCTATTTAACACAGTCAATATCCACACTTATTTAAAGAGTTTCTTGGAAATGGGAAACAAATTTTACTTTACATGACCACCAATGAGCTCCAGCAATTGCACTGGGATTATTTTTGTAACAGGGATTTATTCTTAATAATCTCCTGCAAGCTCAGTTTCCTATTTTGGCAGAGAGCAAAACCACCAAATGCTAAGTAACCCCAAGAAAAGACAGAAAGGATTATAAAGCGTGAATCTAAATATTCAAAACGTATGTCGGAGTGTTATTGCTGATGAAAACTATGTCTACCAGGAGCGAGGAGCTGAACAGATGCCTCCAGGAGACTCTGCAAAGGAAATTCAAACCTCTGTTTTAACAATTATCCTAAAGATCAACTCTTGTTTTCTTCTCCTTTCCCCTTACTTGCTCCAAACGAATAAAAATACCTTCAGTACAGGTCATGTACCTTGTCCCGGTCAGCACAGCCCCGCAGAACCAGATGAAGCTGTTCGCTGCTTAAAGGCAGAAAGGTTTCTTTGAAGAGGAATATCAGTCGGACTTTTCTCCAGGGAATCGGACCCTGCGGGTCTGGAGCTGGAAAAAAATCACGAAGCCTTTCCAGACATCTTGGTGGCGTTAGATTATCTTGGTAGCAGGCTGGCTGCCAAAGTCACCAGCACAATGTTATCGTTGGTGCCTTTCAAGGCTCTGTTTTTTGTGAGTGCCAGCTCTTAGCATCAACAGAACTGGGTCAAGAGCTCTTTGCTGTTTGATAAGAGTTAAATGAAAAGAAGGGATAGGATGCTTAGTTTAGAGGATATTCTGATGAAGCTTCTGAAAAATTTAGTTATTTTTATGTACAGAAGCATTGGCACTTATATTCCAACTGATATGTATTTTATAAATCAGCAAAACAATGTTTGGATTACATTATTTTTAAAAAGTAACAAAACAAACAAAAAAGGATCAAATAAAGCCGATTTTTTCTCTCAGTTAAAACGAGTCAAACTATTTCCTGTTCTGCCAGCATTGGTTGTTTTTGGACTCTGGAAAAGTGAGATGCAGTTTTTTTTCCCCATGAAACAAACAAACAGGAAGAGAAACCACTCAGAGATAACCGCATTGACATAAATAAAAAAAAAAAAAGAAACTTGACAACGAGCAGAGATGACACAGATACTGCTGTTCCTAACCTTTTAAATATTTGCTGCATCTGTGCCTTATCACTCCTAATATTTAAACTAACATCAAACATTAATTAGAAAAGAACATTTAGAAATAGTGAAAAAATATAAAAATGTGTGCGGATGTTGAAAGGTTGTTGTTGTCACACATAAACACAAAGTAAAGATCTTCTTGTCTTGTTTCTGTCTTAAAACCTGATTTTTAAAGTCAAGGGCATCATTTTCGAGGCTCTTAATTCATCTTTTTTATTATTATTTCATCACAAGTTCTACTAATACTCTGGTAAATGCTTCCATAAACGTGTAACAGCGGATTGTTTCACATTGTGATATGATCAGAAGAGATATCATATCACTAATGAGAGAGCAGACAACACAATTTGTCCATATTTCACTTTGTGAAATATTGCCTTGAATATTTTATATATACGAGTCTCATAAACTGCAATTTAAAACACTGAAACTCATTCAGTGTCAGTAGAGAACAGAGCCTAACGGGAAGCAAACTGTTTCGTGTTATAAGGAGAGAGCCTGGTTGTTTAACGGTGAAATTACTCCTTTGTTGGATGCTTTTATCATCCTGTGGTGGTGGAGGGCTCTTATGTTCAGCATTTAAACACAACAAACAACAGCTGGAGGGATCAGATCCGAGTTTACGATAAAAACAAGACGGATATCAGTCAGGAGGTGAGCTAGCTGTTCGTTCGGAGCTTATTTTGACACAGAGAATAAGACTAGAACAGAGCTGTTGTTTTCAGGGTTATGATAAAGCTCCAACAGATCGGTCTGTATCATCAGCTACATCGTCAGACAGCTCGCGTCAATAAGAAACACTTGCTGCCCCTTTCAGCCTCGCTGGATGAATCCGTCATCATCTCACAACCGGCTCTTCTTTCCCCCCTGAGGTGAAAGCGTAATTCAGTTAGTGGGAATGTAGCCAAAAGAGAGGTGCTCTAAACGGAGGCGTGGGGCGGGACGGCCAACAGAGAAGCTTCTGGCGGGGTCAGGGGTGTGGGAATGGGCCGAGAATGTCCGGTCAGATTCACAGATGCACAGAGCCAAAATACCCAACTCTGGAGGGCATATGCTGCTTCCTCTCAGCAGCTAAAGGACACATAGGCAGTGCCAGAGGTTAACACAGCAAGGGTTATGAGGTTGGGAGGTCAGGTGACCTCACCTGCCCTTCTCTTCAGTTCCAGCCAGTGGAACAAACGTATTGCAACGCTTCATCAGGGACACATATAAAAGTGCAAAGCTCAGCTAAGAGAAACTCGCAGATGTGTCCTGAAGCAGGAGATGGTACACTTTTACAAGTATCTGTTGGTATGAAAGCTTGGGAAAGGGCAACCAGAGAAACACTCTGTGTGCTTTTGGCTCAAAGTGTCTTTACAAGCCTCAACATTTCATTGCCTGGCTGTCAGGATTGTTCACAGGCGGTTAGTGAGATAAGTTGGATTTTTGTCATTTATTGCAATTAAGAGTCAACATGAACAGCTGAACATTTCTTAAAAAAGAACTAATGTTCAATGGGGCGTCCTATTTGTTATTTGCAGGTGTTTCCGTCACAAAATCCCAATTTGTTGAGTTTGTCAGTGTGCTATAGTCTGCCTAAACTTCACTGTATATGTGTGTTTTCCTGATGAATCCATCAAACCGAACAACTGCATCTGCCCAGCTATCCATCCCACTAATCCCAGGCCTGCTGATGTGGGGAAAACGTCAGATCAGGACGACGGTAATAAATAATAGAAAAATAAACATCTTAGCCAGCTGTCAAGCAGACAATGAGGCTGCAGCCAGCAGCAGACGTCTCTCATCGCCGCTGCTAAGGACACGCTCTCACGGGGAAACAAGAGTGGGGAAAAAGGAAACAGACAGAGGGATATAAGTGAAGAGAGGAGAAGCAGTGTTCCTCATTTCAGGGAAAACAGATGAAAGCTTTAGGTTCACGTACTGATGAATTAATTTACCGAGGTGTAAAAATACCTCCCACTTTTTCTGCTGGGGTGCTTGAGATGTCAACAGCTTTTAATCTCCACATCTGCGTAGTTGAAACTGACAAACTAATGAAAACTTCTGACTCCTGGTTTCTAACCCTGTTAGTGGGCCACAGATGCTCCATTCTGCACAGTAATGGCTTCTCTTCTCCGGGAGTTTCTTGAAAGGAGCCCATCGACTCTGACAGGCCGTGTAGCAGCGAGCATAAAGCCGATACTATGCGGTGTGTTAAAACCCGCTGAGAGCCGCTGCAGACAATCACCACAGGGATCAGCGAACGTTTCACTGTGCAGTCGTTCATGAAAACTGAACTGCATGTTTGTGTACTGACTGTCTTCAAATTAAATGAACAGTACCCTGATTTTAATAGCATGTAGTGCCCTAAAACAGTTTTCACTTTTGTTTTTTTATTACATTTTGTCACGTTGCAGCCTCAAATGTTTGCATGCTATGTGATAGGCTGATTCCAAGTGGTGCATGATAGTAAAGGGAAAGAAAATTGATAGCTCCCAAACTTTTTCCATTGCGTTAATCTCACTTTACTCAATAAAATACGGTGAAGCCATTTGGCTTCAGAAGTCCACCTGTATGTAATTTAATCTCACCTTAAATACAGCAGGCTTTTTCTTTTTTTTTTTTTTTTGAAGGCATCAGAGATTCGTATGAAACACGTTAATGAGCTTAAAGCATCATGAGCATCATGGAGAGGAGCACACAGGTCAGAAATAAAGATCTGGAGGAGTTTGAACATCCTAAGGTTTATACATCTCACACTGTAAGACAAAGTCTTTCTAGAAAGAGGCAAAAAAACAAACAAACAAAAGAAAACAAAAAAAAAACCCACTGCTGTCGGTGGAACAAAATCATGTGCCTTTGACACAAAATCAAGCTAGCATTAAGCTTCTTGGCATAGATGCTAAAGTTAACATTTGAAAGTTTTAGGGATTCCTTGCTGGGTGTGAACAGGGAAGCTGGTAAGAGTTAATGGGAAGATGGATGGAGCTGAACACAGGGCAACCCTGGATGAAAACTTGCTAGAGGCAGCAAAAGACTTGTGGGTCATGTTCCAGAAGGACGACAGTAATGCAGCCAGAGCTACGGAGGGCTTAGATCTGAGCAAATCAACCCCTTCACGCCCCACATCCACTGGGATGGACATGATATTTTCTGGGATAAAAAAAAAAAAAAAAATGGGGAATTTGTTATTTACATGACGCTTGTTACAGACTGGTTTCTTATTGAACGAAAACAACAAAATTTAGACTCTTAACTTGATATCAGGGAGTTTCAGGCAAGTTTTCATGACATTGTGCATTTATTTAGTCACTTATTTACATTTTTCCGCCTTTATTTCAATGCTTAAAAAGAGCAAAAATTAGCTGAGTAAAAAAAAAAAAATTGGGTCACTAGAAAAAAAAGAGATTGGGTCTCATCCAACTCTAAATCTGAGCAGTCACTGAAAGAATTGAAAATTCTGGCTGAATACAACATCTATCAGATTTTTGTCTATCCTCTTTCAGAAATGTTTTTTTTTTTATCGTAAAAAACTTGCAAACCATGCATAAGTTTCCTTCTGTTAACAATTATGCGTCACTTTCTCATGGTCGATTACATAAATTCCCAATAAAAGTAAATAAGGTTTCTGGCTGCAATGAGAAAAAAGTTTCAAGGTATTTTACTTTTGGAAGAATTTGAAAATCAGGTGCTTGTGCAAAACCCCCAATCATTTGCAATTAGGAAATGCATCTGATATTTTGTGCAACTTAAGAGCCAATTTTAATTTGTTTTCCAACAATAATAATAATAATAAAAAAAAAAACAATCTTCCCTTTTTGCCCACAAAGCTTTAAGTGTGGCTTTCACAGCAACAAATGACAAAGATGAATAATTGAGGTAATTGAATTCCGATGTAGGAAAAACTGAGCTGGAGCAAAAGATGCAGAGGAAGAATTGTTAGTCAGAGCAGAAATGACACACTATGAAAATAGATTATCTGGAGTGTAAACTAAAAGCCACAAAGTTCCCCGGCCTCCTCCTTTTAAAGACCAAGAAAAGCTCCTGCTGTGCAAGGAGCTCCAGTGCCACATCACAGACATATTAGCCTCGTCTAAACAATTTAATCATTATTTAAAGTGGATCTTCATCCTGGAAACAAAGCCAAGTCCTGTATAAAACAACATATAAGTCACAGTTGCAGATGGTTTTCATTGTAAAGCTGCATCCACATCTTCAGCTTACCATTAAGTATCCAAATGATGGAGACTGAGAGCAGTGGAAACAATGGGGTTTAAAGAAGAGATGGGTTTTCACCTCTGAGATTGGGACACACTTCTACAGTTTTATTATCTGCATGTGTTTGGAAGAAACCAGACTGAGGTCACTTTCCTTGTAAAATGAGTCAAATAAGGCAGATGGAATAAAACATATTAACCAGACTCGGTTGAACGTCTGCTCTGTTGGAAAACAGAAAAAAAAACGCAAAGCAGGAATAGTTGTCAAGTTGTCTCTTTGTTCCTTTCTCTTTAGAGCCAAGAGGGCCTACATACGATCAGTCACGATGCAAAGCAAGGCAGAGAAAACAAATCAACAACCGAACCTTCCTAGAAAAAACAGAAACATAGAGCAAGTGCTAAATGATGTGACTCAATCAGGTGATATCCCCATTTACAGTGAAAACACGTGGCTGATAATGATGGGATTCCTTATAGTGTGACATGTGGATGCAGCAAGCACCAGTGGATGTGCAACAGTTTATTTCAACCACAACTTTATGTCTTTCTTTAAAGATCAAATTAGGAAAGAGACTAAAACCTCCCACCCGTACTATCCCCGAATCCTTTGGAGCCTCTGATTGTGGTGTTGGTTAACCGTCGGATCAGACGTCCCAGGGAAGAGGCAGGGCTGGGAGCAAAATGTGGCACTTGATCCAACTTCACCCTACAAATCTATCTGAGCCACCTGGCGCTGAAGGCTTCCCAACTCTTTTTCAGGTTGCATATCTTTTAAATTCAACACCAACACTACATAACGTCACAATTTATAGCAAGAAAATCCACTTGCGTGACCTGAAACCTACTTTAGATAGATAAGACTGTTGATGTTGCACATTGGCTCCCCGAGGGCCCTTTTAGTAGATCCAGATCCGAGCTGAATTTCCCTCACTGTCCTTCTTCTCTGTTCGCCGTCTGCATCACCTGCTTCGTTGCTTCAGAAACACATTCGTCAGGATGAACGATTTGCCTTCCTGGAAATGATTTAGTGACTCCCCGTGAATGTTTTTTTTGGGAAACTGATAGAGAGTTTGATCCAATGTATTACTGTTGTTTTATTTTCTGCATATTTGTCTGAAAGCTAATTACACACTGCTGAGTGATGTAAAGAAAATGCTGAGCTCGGTTCCTCATTATGTGGAGAAACATCTGGAAAAGAGAAGTGATTACCTCACCTCAGTTCCTGTTGCGCAGCATCACTGAAAAAAACAGTCCTTTAGTAAAAAAATGCCCTTTCAAATTATCTGATTCCTTCCTGTACTGGGTCTTTATTTTCCACATTATTGTACTGACTGCCTTGCAGACGTATTCATGCACCTTGGAAAATTTCATATGATAACTAAACATTAGCACTAGTGTTTTTTATGTGATTTTGAGAGTGTCGTCGACACAGGGGAGGACAAGTTTTTAAAATCCTTCACAAATTAAAATTTGACATGGGAAATTAAAATATACTTAGACCCCTAAACATTTTGTTGGTATAATTTTTACCAATATTCTTGCAAAATAGCTTGACTGGATGGAGAGCATCTGTGAATAGAGATTTTTTATTTTTAGTCTTGCCAAAGGTCTGGGATTTGACTGAGCCATGCTCAGTTAATGCTCTGTTGATCTATCCCGAAACACTGTAGTCCTCAACTCTTTTACAGTTTCTTCCAGGATTACGAAGGTTTGTTTGCATGAAGTACCATTTTGGAGACAAATCAACTTCTACCATGTGTTTAATGTGTCTGCTCCATTTATTTTTGGCAATAAAGAACAATCTCTCATAGTTTTCTTGCTGCCACTTTTCCGTAGATGTCTGCAGTGCACGGTTAAAACTGCTGATGGATTCTGAGTCGACACCTGAGCTGTGGATCAGAGTCACAACGAGATCTCTTGGCTGCTTCTACGATCAATGCTCTCCTTGCCTGCCACTTGAAGGTGCTGTAACAAACTTCAGAGCCCTTCATAAAAACGTATCTACAATCGGATCAAATTACACTGCGGTGTACGTTTGTATGTAGCCCAAAGGTCGTTGCAACATTTAAGTGACTTCTCAAAGCGACTGGTCCCATATTATTTTATTTAAGGGATCAAAGTACGATTACATATATTTTTTGGTAAAATACTTGAGAAATTTCTCTCCTCCACTTCACAGTTACGGATTGCTTTGTATTGTTCTCTCATAAAGCACAATAAAGTTTGCTGCTGCAAAGAACAAACTGTGGAAGAGTTGGAGGTATACATCCAACTCCATCCAGCTCTTCTTTCAGAAGACGCAATAGCAGAACTCTTCAGAGAAAGTACAATTCCTTATATTTGAAGTTTAAGTGGAAAAGAGAAGTGATTACCATACAGTGAAGGACGCAGCTTGTGGCATCAGCACCTCTGGCTCAGCTGTTTTTACCAACATCAAATGACATATTTGCGAAGAGCTTTGGGTTACACACCAACCAAGGACTCTCTGCTGTGGTCTTCTTTTTGCTCTCTGCTGCTATTTTTCTCCTCCACATTTTACCTCTTGCCTTTAATAAACACCATCCTTCCCATCCTCGCTCCGCCTGTCCTCGTCCGACACTCCTTCTTTCTCCGACATCATCCTTTTTTTTTTCCCACCACTTCGTTTCATCTGGACTGGGCTAAGCAGCAGCAGGTCTGCAGCTGCTCTGCACATTTACCGTACATCACGTTACTACATGAAAAGAGAAAATAATAATAAGAAAAATGCCTGTGTGCAACCGACTTTAAACCCGATACATCAGTGAGGACGGTTGCTTCATTGGATAGCCGACTTACGTTTGCCGTATAGAGTGGCGTTCCCGTTGCAAAAAGAGCAAAAAAAAAAAAAAAAAACTGTCTTGAACGCGTGGAAGCCTCTGCTTCGGTGTTTAAGGAAAAGTTACATTACAAATAACTGGAGACAAATGACTGTGTAAGTAGAGGGAACTCACTGTAACAAACAGTAATGGGCCATCTGGATGAAGGTGATACATCACTATCTGAGCACTTTCCCAACTCGCCCTCAGCTTTCTTTGTAGTTGCTGGGAGCAATATGTCGTCAAGTCTTGCTTCGGTGTGAGACGAACAAGGATTGAGGATTCTTAATCAGGGATGAAAGAGCAATCCCTCATGAGTCTGACTGTAGGGACATGCAGAGAAGAAGAGTGGCGCGGCAGCTGGCTTCAATTTACAGGCGATGCAATCAATTCGGAGCACAGAAAATATTGGCACACACACACACACACACACATGCACCCAGACACACACTCGGGGCAATCCAGCGTGTTGCGAAACAGAAATGAATGCTGCACTCGCTGAGGATGTTTTGCAGCTTCTTGAGGATTCACAGACATAGATGATTTTTTTTCTGCATGTAATTTATTGTTCTAACATCCTTAACCAGCTGGATGGGTGGGTTTTATTATATTAAATGTTGCTAAAGAAACATAAATCTACTGCTTTCTGTTATCACGTTTCTATACAGGCAAAAACGCTCGACATACACCTCTTGCATTGTTCATATTTGACAGCTGCCAGTGATATTTTGGCTTAATATTCAGCTAAAATGACAGAAGAAATCAGGACAATATGCTTTACCAGTCAATAAGACTGAAAACTGACTTTAATAAGCTCATTTCCTCCCGTAAGAACAAGAGCCTCTCATTTCCATAAAGGATTTAGAAGCAGGAATTACTGCAGTATCAGGAGAGTTTTAGGCTGTTTAACAAGTCCATCAGAGAGCAGTCAGAGGCGCTACACCCTTCACACACCGACTATATTAGCCATTTTTCCACCACATCCATCAGTGCAGACATCTGTCTCTGAGCCAGGACACAGCTCTATTTCTTCACGCACATCTCTCAACAAGTTTGATTTAGATGCTGCCCTGACTCCCACTTCACTGATTTCTTTATCTGTGGTATTTTGAGATTTTGTAGCTCTTCTGTTGTTTCATTGCAAATGGGCTTGCCATTTGCAAGAAAACATATTTTCTTTCAGTAATAATCCTATACTTACGTTGATTTGTAAATTTCCATAAGATGCAAACAGATGCAAGCTTAAATTTACAATAGGTATGAATAATTTTGAGCCTGTATGCAACGTGGAGTGCATTATGCATCTTTTTTATTTCTTTTTCTCCGCAGGGATAAGTTTGCTGCCCGCAGAGTGAGATCATGTTGACCTTCTTCACGTATCAAGTGGAAGCTGATTGCAACTGACGTGAATCCATAAGGGCTTTTTAGAAAACCTTATTACTTTATATTCTGGTTCTGTTCCACAGAACTGACCAGAACCGCCACGTTTCAGCTGCAGCGCCGCTTCCCCACTGCAGTACGGTGGGTCAGCAGGTTCCACAGGTCACATGACATCAATGACAGGAACCAGAGAAGTAAAACTGAAAAGCAAGGCAGGAAAAAAAAAAAAAAACCCTCAGGATTCGACGTATCCGTGGATAGAATGAAGACATGGTAACGAACAGGTGCTGAGCCAAAAGAATCGGCCGTGGAGTGAGTCAGTGAGGTTAATTTGTCCCTGCTGATGTTTTTTCTCTGTCTGTGCCTAGGGTAAACACACACGTAATTACAGTATCGGTTCAGTGTTGTGTTTCGAGGTCACCTGTGTGTGTGTCTCCACACTTTATTAATCACAGCCATTTTTCCTACTTAGCCCACTGGAAAACAGGAGAAAGAACGAGCGAGAGCGACCAGATGTATACAAGAGGGGGACGACGCGTCCATTATATCGCTGCAGATTAAATCTGCAGAGTTCGAATTTTGTTTCCAAATGATCAATTAGAGTTCACAGCAAAAACAGATGAGTTTTCATTTGTAAACGAGAACAGTGAAGATAACGCCGAGGCCAAAATGATGGCAAGTCGGACGATGGCTGACTTGAGACCAGATGTGCAAAACATGTTTTCCAGATGATTTCACATGATTTTTCACACAAACCCGGCTTTAGCTCTATAAATTACCTATCAGTGCTTGTTTATAAAAGTGTGCACTTAGCACAGTTGTGCTCTGGAACCACTTTGCTGGACAGCTCTGGTTAAATATTTTCTAGAAGCTGTCTCTCTCTTTTTTTATCTGTGCAATATGGCGGATTTCAATGCTGGGCTGCATGAAGGATTTCACTCGATCTCTACAACAACATCAAAGTTCAAGTCAGCAAACATAAATTCAACGTTTCATAACCCTTTTTCTCGTCCCATCATGTTTTTTCCATGCATGTGTAGCCAGAAGTGTTGGAAGGTGGGTTCAGTAAATTTCCTCCACGACTGAAGCCAGCTTCTTAAAAGAAAGAAGCTTTGTAGAGGAAATCAGGGAAACGACAAGCAGAATATGCCTCTAACCGCTCTTAAAAGATTAGGCAGGTCAGCAAATCCTTTGCTTTCTCTGGCCAATGTTGTGATCGTAGGGCAATATTTTCCTGAATAGTTCCTGCATTCAGAGGATGTCCGGAGTGCAACTGCTGGAATAAGTCAGAGGGGATAGTTCAGACTTTTGAATGGGAAGCTTCTTGCTTGCTTGGATTGGGGGAACCAGAACTTGATGGAGGGACTGTATGACTGCTCTGAACATCAGGGTAAATGCTACTGGAAAGGAGGCTGCCCTGGTTTCCTGATTACGAGTTGAGATGAGCGGAAAATAAAGCTAAACGATAAAAGTGGGACACAGCGGTGGAATACTAGGAAATTGATTGTTTTCATAATTATTCAAAACTGAAATGGATCCGTTGTGAACTGTTAGACAGGCTGAGGATAAGCGGCAGGACTGAGGTTTCATAGGAGCGCTCCATCCAGTCTGACAGAGCTCGATTTATCTGGCCCGGAGACAGCCCAGAAGATTTGCAGCTCTAACTGCAGCAAAAGCGTGGACTCCAGGGAGATAAATCTAAACGTTTGGCACCGTTTTCAGATTTTTCTTTTTTTTTTTTTATTTGTAAAACATGTTTGAAACCATCTATCATTCCCAATCCAGTTCACAGTGCTTTTGCAGCGTCTGATGTATAACATCCAAATACAACACACTGAGGTTTGTTGTTGAATCGTGACAAAATGTGAAGAATTTCAACTGGTGTGAATAATTTTACAAGACACTGAAAGTATACCATAACTGTAGTGGTTTGATTCATTAAAATAATGTTTTGCCTGAATGTTATATGATTAGCTGTGGTCTTGTCAAAGCTCAACTGTGGCTTCATAATTAAATGTGCCATTTGTCTGATCTGACAAACCGCATGAACTGTTTTGAATAAAACCCTTGTGTTTCATTTGCTCATAATAATTTCAGCGTATATTGGTATTATTAATGTTATATGGTTTCTGTAGAACTGTGACCGATGGTTTGCAATCCGAAGGGACCAAACCAAACAACGCGTTGGTCTTTCTGCTTTGATTTCTCCCTCCTCGCTTTTGGGTCCTGCCAAAAACCATTTCTTTTCAACTAGGAATCGAGACTTTTTGTTTCTACACAAGTGCTGTAAATATACATATTAACACCCGTTCACTGCTATTAATTGATTTGGCATGTTTTGCTGGTGTCATAGCAGAAACATGCCCATAGGATCTCATTGAAAACCAACAATTAAGTTAATCTTCACGAGCATGTCAGGTATTCGTTTCGTTAGGGGCTCAGGTCTGTGGCCAGAAGCTGAAGCTGCAAAAGGTTTTAGCCGGAGACAATCCCTATTAAAATTTCTGAGAATGTTTTTTTTTCTCCTTCTGTGTAATTTGATTACATTGATAAAAACAGTTGTAAGTGTGTAGCAGCGTAGAAAATCCATTTCTCCAGCATATCATTTAATTCTGGCAAATACTTTTATCGAAAAAAAAAAAAAGAGCCACTGCAGCCAATCCAAGGTTTGGTCATGGAAACACAGTTCAGGAATGAACAACATAAGATGGTAACGTTTATTCCGGTTCCTTGCGTTGGCTGTGTTCACATCCCCATTATTAGTTCATTAAATCATGAGGCGGCATAATTTATTGTTTACAAGCTAAATTAAGGCATTAGGAAAGGGCAGGCCTCTAACTAGGGACTCATCCCATCCCTCTCATTTCTCCGTGTCTCATGGATGTTCCTCCCTTAGACTCTGCGGGATCCTTTGAGTGCTTGGCAAGCGTCTCAAAACCCATCAACATGGTTGCCATCAGGCATGAAAGACCAGATGTCCAGCCATTTCAAACAACATTAAAAGACCAAGTCCTTCACACACCGCTCCTCTAATTTATTAAAAGAAATTTCGCCCTGCTCTGCTTTATTTTAATTTTTTTTTTTTTAAAGATCTATACACAGCAAAGTAAATAAAGCACACAGAGCTGCTAGTGCTTGAAGCTATTTGATGAAGGAAAAATAAAACAACAACAAATGGCAGAGATCTCAGCATGACAAAACCAGCAAAAACACACATAAATAACTCCAGAAAGTTGTTTCCAGACCAGGTTTCCAAGTTTACATGCAGACTTAAATAGGAAATATAGCCTGATTTTCCACAGATAGAAGATTTTATTATCACACATATAAGGTGTAAGAAACAGAAACAGATGCTTGCCTTTCCCAGTGAAGTTTTGTTTTACTATTCAGCTTCAGTCAAACTTAATATGTCTATGTCTCTCCATAGCTCCAGCCTGCAACAAGTTCAGGACTGTTTCGTAGTCTGAACTTAAAGGTAGATGTTGAAGTGCAGCTGGAAAAAAAAATGCTCTAATCCATGTTTGTGTGTGATTGTGTCCTCAGGGAGACTAAACCAGGAAGATACTTGGAGCTGCATCTTTCCCCCCTGAACAATTCATTATGTCTCTAACAAAACAAGGTTATAGACTTTGACTAGACCATTCACTTGCGTGTATTCCATTGTAATTCTGGCTGTATGTTTAGGGGAGTTGTTCTCTTTAAAGCTGAGCCTCCAGTCTCGTCTCAAATCTTCTTCAACCTCCAGCAGGTGTTTTTGAGCTGCATTTGCCGCATTCATCTTCCCATCAACAGGTTACGGTGCTCGTCTTCGTAACCTGCTGAAGACAAGCATCCCCACAGCATGATGCTTCCACCCCTTTGCAAGGAACTGTACCAGCCATCGATATTTAATCTTAATTTATCGTCTGAAAACACTTTTTTTCTTTTTTACTGCGCTTACTACCATCTCCATAGACACATGGAAAAGAACATTTCTGCATTCAAGAATCCAAACATTCCTATTAAGATCTTCCTGTGATAAACAACCTGACCACTGTTAGTCGTTGTGTCGTAGGCCTTTAATGGTATGTGTGTTTGCGTTGGAAGCCTTTTCAGTTCAGCAGGTATGCGTACCGAATTAATGCAACACCTGAACACGTGCAGAACGTTAACTTGTGGAACTAATGTGTGGAATTCAGCATTCCAACATGCATCTGAAGTGATGCGGGAAAAAAAGAAGATTCCCAGCGATTATCAAAGTCTGCTATTTTGGGAACAATATGGTTTCTATTTTGTCTACATTGACAAATTAAAACAAAGGTTCATCTCAGTTTGTTTTTTTTAACACACATATAAACATCACTGGTATAAAAAAACAATTTGAGATTTTTATTAAACTGTTACATCCATAATGACACACTGAAAAAGTTTAAGTACTAAGAATCTGTAAAAACATCGTGTGTGTTCATTTAGCACACACCATTGGCTGGGAAAATGTAGAGTGCTGACTCGAAAAATAAACCGAAAGCCTGAACCACCTGTGAAGCAGCATGATGCAAACTGGCCTGGGATGGGACAGCTGCAGCTGCAAAATTACACCAATAGAACAGGGTGATAATTATACATTATGGTAAGAAAACTATAATTTGACATTTAGGACAATTATGCCTCATGGCATTACTTAAATAGAAAGGAAAGTGAGTCACTTATCCATTTTTTTTTAATTGTGGGAGTTTAATATAGCTAAAATAAATACATAAACATCATTCTTTTTTTAATAAACTGTCAGTGTGGTACTTATTACTTTAGCTAAAATAGAAAAAAAAAAAGTTTTATCTTATATTTCACCTTTTGTGAAATATAAGATTATTCACCTTTTGTGAAATATAAGATTATGCCAAAATGAGAAAAAAAATACTGTCTTCTCCTGCTTCTTCTTCTTCAATGTTTACTCTTGTGAGAAGAACATCATACAGGACAGGAGATGCATTTTGGGTGAACAACATGGAGGAAAAAAGAGAGTTTGTGCAGTAACTTTAGTGTCATTAAAGAGGCTACAGTGTAAAGATGAATCATCAACTGAGCCTGCGATTTAAAAAAAAAATAAAAAATTTGAATCCCAAACCAAGTGCTCACTGTTTGGAGCTGCTACAGGCCCGTTTCTCTGACGACCACAGTGTGGGTTTGTGGTCGGCACAGGGTCCATTTGAAACCTAGGCTATGTTTGGCACCGAAATCCCAGATACACACATCAAGATTCAGACTTTTGAACCTACGTTTATCCTCCCACTCCTTACCGCGCACACATGCGTGCTGGCCATCAACACATGTGCACGGAGGCTTGTTTGTGCAAAGCATTTCAGCGTGAAGCTTTCCCGGCACATTAAAGAGCTCATCCCCCCCCTGCAGGCTGAGCTGCGTGCCCTCCCCCCGGCACAGGTCCAGGAGAGCCAGGACAGGGGGTCCAGTTGCTTTATCAGCTTTGTTTTGATTTTGAGGAGTCAATATCCAAAAATAGCTGCTGACGCAGAGCTCTGAATTTGTCATTAAGATGCTTTTAGGCAGAAGCAACACACTTAATGCTGCACTGACTCAGCTGAAGTCTCCCAAATTACTTATTTGGAAGTTTAAGATTGGCATCCAACAGGAAAGGAGGAGAAATGAAAATGACACAAAGCATAATTTCCTTCCATATCCTTCACAATCAACACAGCAACAACAAAGCTGGTATTTGTCAGCCTTGCTTTCTTAGTAGATCCCAGACCTCAATCTAATTCAGCAGATGATACAAAGGCAACTGGTGTTTTGTTGCGGAAGTATTTAATTGATTACCGTCTGCTTAGATAAACTATTATAGAAGCTGCTGCCTGCAAGCAGTTCTTTGTGGCTGGGTGTAACTTTTTAGCTGAAACTATGTGAAGATTAAGATCAAATCACATTCGTGTGGAAGAACGTCCCAGTCGAACGCTGCACAAAAATACCACTTGAAAAACTTTGTGTTGACAGACACTCCCTGTCCGATCTGATAGTTATTTTGCAAAGCAGAAAGGTCAACAAATTTTCCGTAGATGTGTAAAGCTGGTGAAGACACGACCAAGAGGACTTTCAGCTGAAATTCCAATAAAAGTTGATTCTTCACACTATTTACTAAAGGATATGATATTAAATGCATGCCACACTTTCCAGAAGTATGTTCATATAATAGATTTTTAATGAAGTGTTTTCGAAACCATGAACCACTGCCTTCAATTTCACAATAATGAACAACTTTGTGTTGCTCTATCACATAAAATCCTAATAAAATGCACTAAAGTGTGTGATTATAGGTAGTCACTACTACGTGTAAACCGTTTATTTTGCTCCCATTTGATGCAATTACTTTGAATCACTGAGACTCTGGTGCAGACTGGTGCAAAACACAGATGAACACGATTACATTTATCGTCGACATCACACTAAAGTGGCGCTGAGTCTCACAATGACATAGTCGACCCAATCCTTGCCATTCGATGTGTCACGGGTGAGTCACTTCAGGCTAGACATGTGGCAGTCTGGGAACTGAGATGCGGTTCCCTCTCCGTGTCACTACTTTCACAATATCAGCTGAAGCCAACCAGCAGAGACCCCCCAAACAGCGGCCTGCAAAAGTCTCATCCACAGATGGTTCGCAAATATGTTACTTCCACAAGTGCATCACACAACAAGAGGAGCTTTAAAATATGCATAATGCTTATGTTTTGATGAATTTATCGTCAAAGTCCGCCACTTCCTGAGAAAACGAGGGGCAGGAGCGGGGCGGAGGAGAATATATGTCTGAATAACCGCCGAGTCATTCAGTGAGCAACTCTGACTAAAGCAGAAAGTGAGGAAAAACGTGTACAGATACAATAAAAAAACGCACAACACAGTGCAGAAACCATGATCCTCTGAGATCTTAGGCCCCAGAAATCACTTCCACATGCCGGACTCTGAGAAGCCTAAACAAGATGGTGATTAATGGTATTTACAGGCACATTGTCAGAGCGGGCGGAAAACGCAGCTTTAAAAGCCCCAGTCGATAGAAATTATTCAGCCACGTGTGCTGAGTGTCTCGAAGGTGAAGTGGTTTACTACTTTAATGAAAGGAGGACTAGTTGTGGAACTGGAGTCAGAAAAAAAAACAAAAAAAGAAACTTCTGCCACATACCTGATTTTAGGAAGAAATGGAAGTGGAGCCCAGCAAGATGTCAACATGGAGGGAGAGAAAAAGAAAAAAGAGCACGTTAGAGGTAAAGCATTACGGTTCATTGAATTCAGCAGTGAGCACGTGTCTGTGAGCATGCATGCATCTACGGTCAAACGCGATGCATGTGGCTCAGTTGTGTTGATGTGCATGCGTGACGGCGGGCCTGGAGCGAGTCAACAGCTACAAACCGAAGCCGTCCGCCAGCATGTCAACACTTCAGGCAAAACAAACGTCCAACAAACCACAAATCACACACTCAGATGTTGGTGTACCTCCACACCTCATTGACATCAGAATAGTAAACTGATCTTAACCATCACACCCACGCAGGCTAACCCCCGAACCTCTACACTGACTGGGATATCACTTACTGCTTGGTTGCTGCTCTGCTGAAGCCCACAGTTGGGAACAACGGCAAGGACCAGCTTGGTTTTTGAAATTTTAACATTAGAATAAGATATTTGCATTGAAATTCCTAGAGGTAAGGATGCTTGCAAATGAAGACTTTAACAGAGGACAACGTTTCTTCAATCAGAGGCTTCAGTGTTGTAACAAACATTTGAAGATTTCAGGCGTTGAAATTTCTCTAGGTCAAAACAAATATGGTTCAGATTACAAAGTGTGGAGGACGCAATCAAACCAAAGTCAAAATCCCAAACACCAAAAACTTGTGACAGAATCTTTTCATGTTGTCATTTAAGTGGATTTCATTTTGACATATCTCATCTACACTCTGCAAGTGGAAACGCATCTGAGAAAACAGCAGCTGCTCTCCACAGCATGATCTGAATATTGTATTTATATGTTTTATTTAGATCAATTGTCCAGCATGTAATTCTGTGGCATACTCGTTTTATCTCTAGCTATGTTAGGCTGCCACTAAAATATTCTACAGCATGAGTCACAACGATACTGTATACTGTATCGAGAAGCCATACAGTATACGCTGTGCATATGCATCACCGCTACAACATTTATGTTTTTGCTATGTAAATATCCCAGCTATGATCACATAATGACATTACCTAAGCTCATGATACTACTATGCAGACACTCAATCTGCACTCATGAAGATTCACTCATGTCGAATGTTTGATCCAACTGACCTATTTTTCAGCTGCTAATAAATATTTGACCCTGTGCGGCTCCTCTTGAACTGGGTATTGAGTGTTTCTACTAAGGGAACATTCAGTCCAAGAAGGTCATATTATTAGGTAAAAGGTAAAAAACAGACACATTGACATTACTGTGAAACATAACTTGCTGTAATACACAGTTCAAAGCTAAATCTTTATAGTCATAATAAGACTCATTTCACAAATTAGACCTGATTTCTTCACATTTGTACCTCAAAAACATATTTTTAGGTACTACTAAAAATGTGAGGCAATATAAAAACAAGTGACCTGGTAATTATTTCTCTACTCTTAGCATCCGTGGTGTTTATAACTAGATATTTCTGCTCAACCAGACAGCAAGAAACAAACGTATTGTCTTCTAAAAGAGGCAGAAGTAGCTTTTGTTCTCTAAAAATTTTTGCTTGGATTATATCAGAAGCCAGCCGCCACATGTCTACGGAAAGCTCTGAGCTACTGCCGATTCCTGAAACCTGTAAAACTAAAACTGAGCCCTAATGCACAATCACATGTTTGAGACATCCGAGTTGAGTCTCCAGGAGTTAAACCAAGCAGCCCTGAATACAAATACCGAAATTCCCACAAGCCAAAACTAAAAAGGACCAGAAAAAGTTGCCAAAACAATTATATCTGAGACCATTTGGGTAATAAAAAAAAGAAGAGAAAAAAAACTCAAATAAATCTAAAGCTTCAAAAATACCACTTTATCGAAGTTTTTCTGTAAATGAGAATGAGCAAAAAAAAAAAATGGTAGAACACATTTCAGGGCCAGACCACAGTGTGCAAATACTTCCAGGATCATAAATTTACCCAACTGATAAATTTAACTCCATTTTCAACTTTATGAGACGAGAGAGCCCTGATTCGTCCAGAAGTGAAAGCTCAGTTAATTCCCCAAAATTAGCAGCGTGGTTTTAGTTGGTGGTCTGAGAGAAAATCCTGACTGTAAATGATACCCAGGAATGTTCAAACATATTACAAGACACACAAACTGTGCAGAGATTTGTTAGAACAGCCAAGTCATCTACTGGAAGTGCCCGGCATCCTGAATATTTCTGGACACAAGGGGGAGCCTTTTGGCAGCCAAGCAGGTGAGAAGCTGCGTTATCCATCAGTCGCTCTCCCTCGAGGAGCGGATCTGACAGGGCCATGTGGAAAGTATATCTGAAGTCCTTTTTTCTGTTGTTTTGGTGAAACTTCCATCACCTCATAAACACTGCCCCAGAACACTTTACTTGAGAGATCATTCATTAATCAGGACCACTGGCACTTTAATGGCGAGTCAAACCCAAACGCAGGGCTGTGACTGATTTATTGGCAATTGAAGAAGAAAGTTATTCTTTGGTGAAGTGGTGCTTTTTCACAGCTAAAGGAATTTAAAGAGACGGCAAAGAGAATACCATGATCTCAACATCGCCACCTGCAAATAATAACAGCCGGACTGTAAACATTTCTTTACATCATTTAACAGCCTCAGAAGACTGGCACTGACTTTGCTTGGACTATTTTTCAAGCTTTGTCTTCTTTTTTTCCCCAGCCATCTCTGACTCTGTGCTTTTCTCTACATCAAATCGTTTTCTCCAACTTGCAGACCCTCTTTCCATGGCAGATTGGTGTTTTCACACATGGTGCTGTGATGGGAAGCTCAGTTTGCACCAGTAAGAAGTTAGCTTATATTCTACTAAGCACAAGAGGAGAGCAGCAGTATTGTGGGTCAATGTTTCAGCCACTGCTACAGGCAACATTTGGTTGAGAGGAATGAATTTAATTTAATACAAACACCCAGTGTATTAAAAACGCAGTCAATGAAAAAATGAATGACTATGCCAAAATATAAAGAATTTAAACACCTCAATATGAGCAAATCAACGGTTTTCACGATTATTTCAGATAATTGTTTGCCTAAAAGAAATATCTTTTTTCATTTTGTTTTAGCATTTCTGATCAGGTAAACATTTTGTTGTTTTATTCAATTAAGCTTCATATGAGCAAATATGCATTAAAAGGTGATTAAGTGTTTAGGTGCATCACTCATTACAAGCTAAGGTAATGTTTGGATGTTTTTATTGTTAAAAAAGTCAATATTCCTTGTGCATGTGGGGGTTTTCTCCACACACTCCTCCTTCCCACCTTTATCCCACTTACCAAAACAGGCATGTTTTGGTAAGTGGGCTAAATAAATAGCAGTTAAATATGTTCTAGAAGCTTCTCTTCTGTGTGGATGTATTGACTTGAGGATTGATGAAATGACTAATTGACCGCTAGTGGACACAAATCAGGTCCTTATTGAAGAATAATCATAATTTTCCAGCACAGAAACCACAAATTTGAATAAAACAAGAAAATGGCAGCACTTTTCTACATCACACTGTTTCTCTACATTTTAAAGGTAAGAGAGAAATATGGATATTATAGATAACACCTTATTGAATAGAAATGGTAACAAATATAGGCAATTGTAAAATTAAGAATCCATCAACACCAACAGAATCTTTCCAGGATGGAGGAAGAAATTAAAAGGAGGTGTGAAATCTTTAGGCGAACATGCAAAATGGATGCATCCTGCAGGTAATATGAGAATAGATCACAATTACGTCACAAAAACGATATCATCAATCAATCAACATTGATAATCACACACGATCCAGAATGTTATACACAAATACATTTTTTTCTTCATTCCCCTTTCTCTCAAAAATAAACTTCACAGGGAATATTAGACTAAATAAGAAATAAATATAAAGTTTTTCTATATAGAAATGCTGGATGGACATGAAGTTGGATTTACTGTTGGAATAAACAGCATCAATGGGAGGGTAGCACCAAAAACAAGTCTTGATCATTACTGAATAATAAAACCATATTCTCATTTCATGCTGCTTTATGTTTTGATAGCAGATCAGATAAATAAATCAATTCTTGTCGTACAGTTTAGCTTTCTGAACCGTCTGTAAGAAGGAAATATTTTGCATTACCAATTCAGGATGTAGAACTTGTGGTTTCATACGAAACAAGACAAGATGAGATTTTATCAATATTCTGGGAAAAATTAAGAATTTCCGTTTTGTTTTGGTTCTTACCAATAAAGTAAAGGTCGAGGTCTCCTGCTGCTTGCCTCGTTTCTGGAGCCATGCTGTTCTCATTACTGTAACTTTATTACTGCTCGTCTCACATACACAAACACACTTATACACAAGCAGCACAAAAGCACACTGAGCCTCTGCAACTGTAACTTTAACGTTCGCATCAGAGATGGGTCAATAATGTTGCTTAATAGGGTTTTAGATGTCCAAATTGTTATTTTCTGTGATTTATGAATGACCGTTCTGGAGTGCCTAGGTGAGATGAGTAGCTGAGAGCTCAGGTGATTTTCAGGAATAATGGATGCTTTTTGTGAGGGAACAGATTAAAGTGTTGTTGGGTACAGGAGCCGCTGAGCTGCGGTGGTCCTGCTGTGACTGCAAATCGACATGGACCCTCAGCTGTAACTTAAGTAAGTCAACACAACGATTATTAAATCCTGCAAAGCATGTGAAAACGTTCTCCTGGGCTCTTTCACTGTCATACCTGATACTTACAGTTCATGCATGTTATTCATGGTAACATAACTCAAACGAATCAATGCTGCACCTGAACTGCACTCTGATTATGATTTAAGACCTTGAATTATATCCATGTTTTCTTTACAATAAATCATTCAGAAGCTGGATTTCTTCTTTCTACGCTTGCCTTTTCGCCTTTTCTCACCATTTCCCTTTTGAGCATCCAGCATCCTGACATCATTTCACTGAACTGATGAAGGGAAGCACACACACACACACACACACACACATATGCTTGTACTTCTATTTGTCTTAGAATTTTTATTAACTTACATTAATTTTAGTCACAGCATTTATTCCTAACAGAGACATTTTCTTTAGCATAAAAACAAGACTTCTTGTTACCACTGGGTTTTGGGTCCCATAAGACGCTGTGGATCCTCACAATGTAGAAAATGGGCCTTATAAGGTAAAAAAGTGCTAAACACACACATGCAAACACAGGGACTGTCTCAATGATGGTGACTGACCAAAGTCCACACAGATCGTTATCTGTCCCCTCTCCCCAGAAGGCTAAAACAGCACGGATCAACATGTGGACATCTTCTTCTCCTCTGCATTGTCCGGGCAGCGAGGAGGGAATCTGATCGCTGAGATAGGGAGCCATTAGCTAATAGCTCGTCTTCAGGCTGAAGGTTAATCCTTTCAAGATAAATATTCCTCTACTCAATAAGGGTTGTCGAGGAGTTTTTCGCAGAGCCCTTCCCCCCCTCACAACTACAAACCTCAACACATTTGAGATGATAGACCCATGGAAAGTGGTGCGTGATTGTGATACGGAAGGTTAATAATAATATTTGGGTTTCACTTCACATACAAAAGTGTGAAATCTGTGCCAAGCATTTCTGTTCAGCCTCTAAATAAACCCAGCGCAAGAAATGCTCGGCCCTTTTGTAAACACCTCAGAAAACACGAGTGAATAAACAACATTTAAAGGCTAATCACTGCAGTGATTTCAATCAATCTTGTAAAACCAGTCAGCAGATTAATGTTAAAGCCTAGAAAAACAATATATGATGGAGGGAAGCTTGAACATTTCATTTGAATGATTGAAAAACTTAAGAACGGCTGCCACCTACGAAAGCATCACAAGAAGCTGTAGAGACCGTACCTGTTCCTCCCAGCAGGACCAGGATCATAATCATGCAGTCAAATGTACAATAAATGGGTCAAATCAAGAATCCCCAACATTAGTGTCTTTAGAGACCATCTTTTGTAACACAATGTAGTTTATTCAAATCAGAACGTAGATATTAAAAGAATTGTGCTATTTGGAGAACTTGGAGACCATGCAGAGCCGACAGAGAGAGGATCACAGGACAGACAGCACAAAGGGGACAGAGGGGAGTGGCTGTGACACAGCTGCTTTCATTACACAGTCTGTTAGTGATGGAGGGAAGGATGAAACTTGTACTGATTGAGCGGCTGGTTATGGTTGCCTCAAGGAGATGATCTGCTGGCTATTTCTGTGAAAAAAGGACGACACATGTGAGCTACAGATGAATACCAGAAGTCTCGCTCTGATCCCGGTTCCCATACCACAGTCTTTGAAGCTATTTGTCGTTTGTCCATCTCCTCTTCATCCTCTGTGTCATCATTACCACATTATCTCCTCTGCGCATTTACATTCCCCCGCCCCCTTTGCTTCCCATGTCCTTACGGAGGCAGCTGCCACTCTTATCCCACAACCAAGGGCCAGGTCACACATCTGGCATCTCCTGGCAGGGAAGTGCCCCCCCCCCAACACACACACACACCCTCTGTCCCGCCTCCACCATCGCCCCCCTCCACCCACCTTTACACAGCAGACTGGCTCGAGATCTTTCACTGGCTCTTCGTGCCTCCTGAAAAAACAAAACCGATACAGAACCAAAACACCAAGGGGAGGTCTGTCTTTCATCTCGGAGCTGTGCAGAGGTTACACATGCTCCTGCTCAAGAGTTTTTCAGCATGCACTGGAACCCAGCATTTATCAATAATCAATTAACCAGAGCTTAATGTGGTTATCAAACTCTAATCTCTGGTTGGTGATCTGAAAGCTGATGCTCCTGTTTTTGTTGTTTTTTTTTTAAACAAATTAGACACGAGGATAGTCAGGTAAAGGTCACTTTGACTTTGTTATGCAGTACCTGTTTTCTCTCCCACGCAGCACTGCCACAATTTGCGGGTCTTGCGGTGCTAAATATTTGAGCTGCTGCAAAGCAGTTTGTCAGCCAGTTGTGACAATGCTAAGACCAAAACTAACACAGCCCATTGAGTGAGCGGAAGGCCGCTAATCTCCCTGCACCGACACCCTGCAGACTCATTCACTAAGTGCTGCGTACTGCAGCTTTAACACGGACCAACAGCAGGCTGATCCGCGATTATACGTACGCAGTCAAGCTGCATTTTAATACTTGTGCTGAGCTCAGACTTCAGCAGGCGACTCTAATGGTCTTGGAAGCCAGTTTATTGATTTCAAGGGTAACTGGAAGCAGCTGTTTCCATGGCATTTATTCTAAAACCACTTGTAACTTTTAATATGAAAAGCTGGACCACAATGCAGTCATTTCAGTTTAATTTATTGCAGAGGAAATGTGCTGCACAAATGCTCAAATGATTAAAATGTGGCATCTCAAATGAGAGAATAAACTCCTCTAATCGATTATACAGAGACGGGGTGTAAAATCGACCAATGTGGAATCAATCAAATTGTTTAATGCTCTCACATGTATAGCAGGACAAATATATAATATGCACCACTTGTAAAATATTTATGCAGTGTTTCTGAATGAAGCAGATGGGGGTGATAGTTGGTCGTTTAAAAAGAAAAGATCGCTCTCTTCGGCACAGTTATAGTGAAGAGTGAAAACAATCTAAATAGGTAAAAAAACGGATGGCCGGTTGATTTAAAGTGCCATGTAGAATCAAGTAGATCTTCAGGCTTGATGGGATCGAAATCGAAATTTATAGTCTAAATGAACAAAAACATCTATGAGGTGGAAAACAAATTGAAGATCACCACAAAATATCAACATGGTGATGCCAGCGTCAGGCTGTGGGGATTCATTGTTTCAGGAGGAGCGGGGAGGCTGGTCAACAGTGTTGCAATATTAATGAAGTTAAAACAGAGCAATCTGCAATTGCTGTTGCAATCCAGCTGTGCATTTACACATCTCCAGCGATTAGACCACTGTATTCAGCTAAGTGAAGTTGAAGCAAAGGGTCAAAAGGCAATCACTTTCTGATGGCATGTTAAAAATCAGTGTTATATTGTGTCCTGGTATGACAACTACAGCGGCTTCAAGGTGTCTTGGCTACGCCGCCTAAGCACAGACCTTTTCCCCACTCAACATCCAAAAATACCTTCAGTTTCCAGGCGACAGTCTCATGCAAACAAAGCTTGAGAGAAAAACCTATTAGTGTTTTTTTTTTATTTTTAAAAAAAAAAAAGCTTTCCAAAGAGGGAACATCAATTTCAGTCTGTAAATGAGCAAAGCAATTTAAGACATACAACAAAATATTTACATCTGTAATTAAAGCAAAAGTCGGTTTATATTCAGAATAATATGTAATGAAGGCTACTGGGTACACGGTGAAACACTAAGTAGCTTTTAAAGAGAGAAAATAAGTTAAACTAGAGGCAGGGGAATGAATTGTAGCTGCGTGTTTATGGGAACGGGAAGGGGGAGTGCAGAGTGCATCATCACTGCCCCGACAGCTGAGCCCATTAAAGCTAAAGGAAATGTTTGTACCTTTATGTTCGGCCGTTAACATCAGGATGCAACTCTTCCATGACAGCACGAGATGTCGTCACCCACTCATCCTCACCTAATGATCCATTACAACATTGATTTATCTTTGGTGAGCATTTGAGAATGACTTCTGGCTCCGGTTGTCTAAACACGAACATAAAACGATTCAAACAAATTGTCTTATGGAGAAAAAGTCATTTTGAAAGTAAGTTCCTCCAAGCTTCCTGAGATAACGCAGCTGTTAAAGCGACTAAAGCTGAAGTATAAAACAGGATCTCCAGCATATCACTGCACGAGTAGCGGGAATAAATTTAAAGGGAACGTAAATATGTGTCTGTTATTGGGTCTCCATGATTGGCTCAGAAAGCATCTGTTCTTCCTGCAGAAAACGCTCCATGATGGAGGAAAACCAGAAACTGTTGAGCAACTGTTGAGTAACTGGTCTGCAACGACCTCGTCTTCACCTTTGCTTCTTTCATATTTCGATTTATAGTTCTATTCTTGAACTTTTAAGAGCTTAGTGGAAAAAAAAAAGAGACTTTTGTCTGATTTAAAGCCAGACAAGCCCATTAGGCCAACACAGATGTATTGTAAATGTTGAATGGGATCTCAGTTGGTGCTGCTGCAAATTGCTGCTGTCTGTTGCAATTTCTTCAGACTCAGTTGCCACTTTTGCACATTTGGGGGGTGGCAAGCAAAAGCAGACATTTTAAATCTTTCCACATTGCATCACGTTATGGCTATAAACTTCTATGTATGCTTTTGGGATTTAATGTTCAAGAAAAGCATAAATTACTGCATAGAAATTCTGAATGAAATTTAGAAAAGCTTGCTGTGCATTTCAACACCCCTGTACTATGCTACCTCTAAATAAGTAACTTATTCTAAAAATGGCCATTGCCATTAGGGAGCACTGCCCAAGAAATGATTTAATTTAATGTTTCAAATCAAAGTAATACAATTTGTTTATATTTAGAATTTTAAAAAATAAGTAAATTATAGAAAATGCTTAAAATAAATTGTTTTATGCATAAAACTCTTTGCTATGGTTAAAGTTCAGAACTATGTGCAGACGCCTGCAGGATGTTATCGGCTGCACCCACTACCTACCGCAAGAGTTTCCTAGAAGTGAAAGAAGAAAACAATGAGTCTGTCACTCTTCCTGAGCTTTGTGCTAAGATTGGGTGAAATAATTTAATACAGTCAAAACGTTGCCCAAAAGAGTAAAAATTAAGCAAACATTTTGCTGCTCCTTCTCCTCCGTTTGGACGTCTGACACCACCTGAACCTGGGAATCGACATCCTGAATATTTATACATACATATACTGTTGTTATAAAGGCTGAGTCAAGAAAATTTCTGTCTGTATCAAACAAGTAGCCCTTCGTGTTACTCTGTTCCAGTGAAGTAGCTCCCAGGCTCAAAAAGGGCTGCTCTGGACAGATCCGTGATTAAGTAGTGAAGAAGGTTAAAGGAGGACAAATATTACTCTTGCGCTTTCACAAATAAAAGAAAGCAACAAGAAGTCATGTGTGTAGTTTGTGAAAAGTCATGTTGGGGACACAACATGACACAAAGAAAATTTACAGGAAAACTAAAATTGATTCGGTTGATGGAAGATAAATTGGTAGCGACAAACCAATTTGAGGTATTACCAGTTTGATTATTTTTTGTTAATAATGCCTCTGGTTTATGTCAAATTTTAGAGTTTGGAAGTTTTAAGGAAAATATCATCCCTGGTGATCTGTGAGGAATGCCTTGTAAGACGATGTTTCCATGATTCTTCCCTCTCTGACTTCCAGCCAGAAAGTTCAAACTCTGGCCTTGGACGATGTTTCCTAACATACTGCTTGCTGACGCCCTCCTGCTGTATTTTCTCCTTTTGCTGTTGGTTGAACCTTTGCCAACATTTAAAATGGGACTTGATTTTTGCCTGCCAGAACACACTGGAGAGTAAATCATCAACAACAACAACCAACAGCAAAAATGTACCTCTTGTTTGTGCCATGAATGTATTTGGGAAAGCTCTAATCTAAGTCCACATTGACCCTATATCAATGAATTTTAAGTTTATGCATTTACTATAAGTAATTGGAGCTAAATAAGACATCTTGCCCTGCAGAAAACAGGCGACCGCACTGAGCAGGTCAGCTTGCCACCGGCCTTTTAGATTGATCTTCTGATGACTTCAACACAGAAGCTGATTTAGAAGCACAGTAAGCTCTTCCTGCCTTATAACAACAAACCTCTGGCTATTGTGTCTGCGTGGCGGACAATCAAATATGAGGTCAGTGTGAGCCCATGTGTAAAAAAAAGCCAGATAAGTCCATACTGACCAAGTGAAATCAGCTGTGTGAAATCAGCACAGAGGATGAAACCCTGCCTCTGTGCCTTTGGGCTCAGCCGGGTTCCCAGGGGCCCAATCAAAACCCAGAGCCACCCAGCGACCTTCTAACCCCGGCTGTAAGCGCCCTGATTAAGAGCTCATCAACACTCTTGTTGCTGCACACAAGCTCAGCTTTGTCAACCGTCAGCACATACTCACAGCTTTCAGGTCCGCAGTGTCCCGACTCTGGGAGGTAGAGTCTATGTCACCTTTAACATTTGTCACTTATTTAATCTCTTTGTTTCATGCCGCTGAACAAGTTTGTGTGCGCGCGTGTGTGTGTGTGTGTGTGCGCGTGACAGTGAAACGGTTGTGTGTGTGTGTGCGCGTGACAGTGAAACGGTGAGGTGAGAAAGGCAGGAAATGAGCATCCAGATAACAATAAGCCTGGACTGGTATCCATTCACCTTCACAGCGTGAGTTGATATTGTGCGTCTGCTGAGTTCACAATGTTGGATCAGTTTGGTGTTAACAAAGTGGCAGGAGGCAGGAAGACCGTAAGACCCAGGTTTCCAAATGAGGGGATGCACCTTGTAAGTTCAGCTTAACCCTGAGGAAGCCTTTCTAACCCTGACAGACCTGCAGGGTGGCCCTGCCTTTGTCTTGCTGCAGAGAAATTGCCACCATATGCAGCATGCTGAGTTGTGCACCGGGGCTTAAAAAGGTTTCTGAAACCAACTGGACATACTATTGGACTGAAATATTTCTGTACAAGCAGTGAAAACCACTATCCTGATGCTGGACTGCATTTCTAAACTAAAACCAGTAATAGTAATGCAGTGGAAATTGTGAGCCTTTTGAGTTCAGCCACTTTTTTCTGCAACTAGAGCTGCAAGTTTTTTGTGGCATGTCTCTTTCCACAGAGGGACAATAAAAATTTATTCCCAATGCTCCTCGTTTTAAAATAGCTTGACTTGATTTATTGGATTTTCAAGCAGATTCTGAATTGGATTTAGATCTGGACTTTGACTGGGCCATTCTATTTCATGAATATGCTTTAATCAAACTCTTCTGATGTAGGTTGTCTGTTATTGTCTAGGGATGATGATGTGGTTTGCTGTGAGGTATTTTAGTAAATAAGGCCTGAGTAATAATACATGTCACAGATTTCTGATTTCTGGAAAAAAAGCACAGGTATCATTATCGACCACTTCACAGTTGTGTTTTACTTTTTGTTGATCTCTTTAAATCAGAATAAAATACACTAAGGTTTGTTGTAACGTGTGAAAATTCAAACAATTTCACTCGCTGCGAATTCTTTTGACAAATACAAGATGAAATTAAATTAATTAAATTAAATTACTTGCTGCTTTGTCAGCTGCTAGGCATTTCGGAAACTCAAAAAAGAAACATTTAGAAAGAGAAAAGGGAACATTTTTGATAATATGACCTTCTTGAAATGTTATCTTCAGCCTTTATTGATAACATCCACCAACAAACTTAAATTATGGGTGAAAGACATGGGATCAAGCTGTGGGAAAAGGACAAGAATCAGGCTCCAAGTAAAACACAGAGCTTCTCCTCCGAGTGTCCTGCCAGCTGTTTAACACAAAGTATTCATAAATTTACATCTCATTGCAGCTTGTGACTGAAACTCTTAAAAGCCTTTAAAGAGGCTTCATGCAGATGGATGTTGTGCAAGTCCTCACACAGGCATGCAAACGGAAAACAAATTCAACTTAACAAGACTGGAAGAACCAGAGAGAGAGAAGACAATGGGGTATTTGGAAGTTATTAGAGGCCGTTGTTAAGGCTCAAAGAGGGAACTCGTGCGATAGTTTTATTTACAGAAATCCAGAAAGACCCTTCGCCACAAAGACCATCTAACAGACTTCTGAGGAATTCAGCTTGGATCGTCGGACCAGTTCATCTCTTCAAGGAGATTTACTGTGACAACTGAAGAACATCATTACATGTCATCTTTGAAAAGGCACATAATATATAGGGATAGCAGGGTTTAAAAACGTAAATATGCTGTGTGTGTGTAAATGACAAAGCTTTCACTGAGATGGACTAAGGAGGTGAGCCAAGCGCTCTCCAGGCCATACATCAGGCAAAACATCGCTGCTCAGTAGACACGATCTTTCCCTCTACCTGCTTTCCCTCTAAGTTGCATGACATTACATTACCCACAAAATTTATCTCATCTCTTCTCGTGTAACGTGAACATGCATGCATTCTCCCAAAGCCGTACAATAATTCAAAGTTAACCCCACGCAGGAGGACGTTTACTGCACATACCCGCCCTCCTTTTAATTTTCAGAGAAACAAACCAGAGTACAAAAACCAGGCAGAGATGCTTTTGGCAAACAAAAAGCATGTGCTGTTTATTAGAACAATGCAACATTCAAGGACCTTTATGGAAGTGCCTGTTGGGAGGGGCAAGATTGTACTTGTACTCTTCATCACCACTAACTACGTCCAGACTGCGGACATTCATATCAGCGCAGAGCAATTGATAATCTACAGGCCGTTTTGTTCTATTTCAAGCAATAAATACGATTGATTAGCCCTTAATTACAGAAGATGGAAATCACCTTAAAAGTTGGAAGGATGGTTGGGAAACACTTGAACCAGTAAACTGAGTAAATGGAAATCTTCCAGGAAATTAAAGCTCCCTTTATGTCAGGGGCAAAAAGTAGGAGATTTTCAGTTTCGTCTGATGAACCGTCCAGTGTTCATGACACAAGTGTGTTTACAAAGACAGAATTGTCATGTGCTTCATTGATCAGTAGGACATCAAACAATGTAGTTTTATGAAATGCTTCAAAAATCATTTAAAACATAGTTTTGGTTGTCTGATCATTTGTGGTCCATTATGCAACTCCTGGTTTTCACAGATATTGTTTTTGCAAACAACATATCATTGTTTAGAGTCCATAATTAGAGCTGAGCCTTTCAGTCAAGTCTGGGCTCGTCTTCATGCTTTTTATGCTCAAGTTGCCATAAAAGCATTGGAGGAACCTTTTTTTTTTTTGGCTTGCTTCAGAAATATAAATGAGAAAATTAAGCAAGAGCGTGAGACTAGTTCAAGTGTGACTAGTTCAAATGATTAAAATGTTGAACTACAGGTGTAGCTGTAGCCCAGATACATTAACAACAATAAAACTGTTTAGCACCAACAGAAGGCCAGGAGTGTAACTTGAATATTGTTAGCACCTTTAAGACCTAAAAGCAGCTATTTCAACAACACTTGCAATTATCACAAATCACTGACAAAGAGGATGAATAAAATAAATTATTCCTGTGTTTTGGGCGGTGAACAAAAACAAAATATCAATTTCAAAAGGTTTTGGCCAGTTTAAGCCAATATTTCATGCAATTTTCCTGATTACAGAATGTTGAGTAACTTGGAAACTTAAAACCAGGAACGTATTAATTGCAGAAATAGCAGTTTGATAAAAAAAAAAAATCTGACATTCAAAAGCACTAAAATTTGATCACATGGAAGTGTGGTTGTTATGCTGTGGATGCCAGAGAAAGTGTCTGGCAAAGCTAGCAGCTGGCTAACAGTTAGCAGCTGTTAGCCAGCTGCAAGCTTTTCTATATCTTCTAACATAGAAAAGAGAGGTTTTGGTAGATTGGAGATTTAACTAGTTGCAAAAACTATCATTTCCATTTTTCAAACAATAGCACCCACAGAGCTAGGCTGCTATCAGCTTGAGAGAGCCAGCATGTCTGTCAGTAAAATAAACAGCCTGCCACAGGCTGGCTACTAGCACCAAATTTACGTTGGGTTTATTATATATTTCCGAGTGTGTTTAAAAAAAAAAAAAAAAGAAGGAAAGAAAGAAAGAAAAACGCCTTGTGGCAATCTATTGTGTTATTTCAGCTACAAAAGTCTTTTGTCTTTAAATAAAGGCAACAATAAGTATATATTTTTTATTATTTTTCCAGCTATTTAGTGAGCAACTTACAACAATGTTTGTGGCTTTATTTTACCAGTGAAACCAAGCTACTTGTGAACACTTGAACAGAGCTGTCCTCACACAGATCAGATTCCTTCATCTCCTCACCTTCCCTGTATTTCCATAAACTCTTGAGAGGCACGTCAACAGAGGGATAACAGATGAGTCATGGAACATACTCACCGGAGCACTCTGGATGTTTGTATACGTGTGAACGTTATACTCCTTGAAGAAACTCAAATGTATTTGTTAGCAAGGTTGTATAACGTGAATCTGCCACTAAAAACAGATCAAGAGTAAACATTTATAATATCCGATGTGTTTGAATTAGGATGAAGAGGATCTGTAAATAGTTTACAGACTTTATTCCAGTCTCAACATCTTTCATACAACAACAGTATGAGCGGAGAAGACCACAGAGGAGGCTTAAGCGTTGCCAGAAGTCTTTATGGTTACTTCTGATCCGGCGTGTCTGCAGGGTCTTCTGTTTGTTTGTCAACGGTGGTTCTGTGGTGGAGTCAATCAAGTTCGAGACTTTATAGAAATCAATAATATAAATGGGTTTCACAAGGAAATAGGCAAAATTACCAGCAGCAACCCATTATCTCTGTTGTTAAAGAGATCACTTAGTGGGCACTTTGTGTCACCAATAACACAAAAGCAGAACAAATTATTTTCAGTCACTATGAGTCTCAACGAATCAAGTCAAACTTATAAAAATATGATGTTGTTACTGAGCGAAGAAAATACGAGTTTTATAGTGTCCATGTCAGCTATGCATTTCTCAAAATAAGATTTAAGATGCAAAGCTTGACGTTTTAACTAAATCATTTTTGTCTGTTTTAAAATATTATAACTCTTAGTGCTAAAAGTGCCTTTTCACACACATGATGTCACCTCTGCTTTTAATTTAACTGATTAATGACTGCTAGCAGCAGGACGAATTGGAAAATGACTAACATAAAAGTCGATAGGTTATCTGAAATATGTATTTGGTTCTGTTCCAATCTGTAGACAAACTTGAATTTCTGATTCAGGTTTCAGATGATGTTGCCTCATGAGGCACGTTAAGGAGAGCCAGATTCAATAGATGACCTGAGCTCTGAGTTAGCGCTCAATGTGTTTCCACTTCAGACGTGCTGCTGCAAATTGATGTCCATCGGAGGCGGGGAGAAGAAAAAAATAAAATAAAAAAATCACAAATATACGAGGGGAACGCTTTGCATCTGGAAATTTGCAGATGGAGATAAAATATGAAAAAAGCGAAGAGAAAGTAAGAATGCTGAAAATGTAACTGAAACATGAGGTTTGAATAACAGCATAAAAAGTGTTTGAAGTGACACACATGAGCCTCCTTCCACCACCACCGGCTCCCTCCTCGCCACCGCCCCCTCCAACGCATTACCTGACCCAGAAATAAAAAACAGCGTGTTCCTACCAAACCATATCAGACACAGACATCTCCACAGAGCCACAAAACACGTCTCATCTGACACAACAACCACAGGCTCTCTAGATCATATGCAAGCAAAGTCAGGCGTCTTTGAAGCCTGCCAATCTCTGGAAGGTGAGCCTGCATTAATGTGTGGATGTCCTGCGAGATGAAGCAGGAGCACCGCTGTGACTGGCAACGTCTGACCGAAGCGGTTTAAAGGAATTCTTGGAGGGGAAGGCGATTAGGGTTGCAGGAATATTTAAAGGAATAAATATTCCTGCAACTAAATCAGAATGGTGGATTCTCTTTTTGGGGAAATGAGCGGAGAAAGAATCAGAGTCTGAATCCAAGGCCAACAAAATCCATCAAGGGAAATCTGTTAGGATCATTAAGTGAGACAGATGGTTATATTATATAGTTTCTAAATAAACCCATCTTTCTTTTCAGTTTTTGGGGGGTTTGGAAAAGTGTCATTTAAGAAAATCTGTTTGCAAACAAGTTATAGCGTGCAAAAAGCAAATTATCATCATGCAAATCTAGGAGGGACTATTCTTTTCTTCAAAATGACTATTGAACAGGGATTCTGTAATGCAATAAAAGAAAAATTTTGGCTACACACTTGATTGCATGTCTAAAAAAACTCAGTGTAATGGTTCTCCTTCCATTCCAAGTCCATAAAAGTCATCCAATGGCCAAAATATGTAATAAGCTAATGTCAGACACAAAAAAATATTCTTAGATACACAAACATAAGAAAATCTAAAAACTACATATAATGTGGAGCTTTGTTTCAGCCCATTTACAAGCCAAAGCTTTTTCTATTTGTGCACAAGTTATCTGAAATATCAATTTTCTGTCAAACTGAAAATGCTTGTTTGCAAAGATATTGGATTTTTGCAATGCAATGGAGCCAGTGAGGACAGAAAGTCAAAAGCCAGTAATTTGCTGATAAACAAACTTGAGTATATTGATGTGATTGCAAAAGCATTTACAAGCACTTGTTCTGTTCCTCTGCCTGAGCTCAGATCAACTCAACTAAGATTGCGTCTCTAAAATAACAATGCTTCAATCCCCCTTAACGATCTCCTTTTATTGACAAAACACATTTAAATTACCCTAACAGAACTGCTACAGCAAGTACTAACCTCACCAGTTAGTTATTTGTGTTTATAGGATAATAAAAAATAAAACAGATGCACTGACAAAAGTGGGAGGATGATTCTAGATATCCAATTATCAACTCGCTAGGCTCTTAAAAACTCAGAAATCCTTTCTTTTTTCATCCAGTGAAAACATCTTTCTCACCAATCTTCAGTGTGGACGCCGTGACATAACGCGGTTAGCTATTTTCAGTATTGGTATGGTTTCACAGGACATGAGGAGACATGCCAGTGGTTCAGTTGAGCAGTGGACAGCATAAGAGACCAAAACTTTCAGGAGACAACAGAGTAAAGCAAAACATTTGTTTTACCAATTAGAGATATCGATCAAAAAAACTGAGTGGTGCGTCTCTGTAAGGCTCCTTGCAGGTGAGAGCCAGTTGCTATCCTCTGAAAATACAAACCTGCTAAAAGTCCTCCAGAATCAGTGATGAGTGTGAATGAGTAGACATGCACACACTCCTCTCTCTCAAACTTATTATTTCGCGTTCCCCTCTTTCTCTCTCTCATACAAAGAGTAATAACTTAATTAGTCACACGTGTTGCCAGAAACTGAGAAAACATTACGGCGAGCTCAGGGCAAAATGAAAAAGCACGTATGGCACACAGTATATCCACGCCACAGTTTGAAACTCAGATTGAATAAACAGACGGTCCAAATATGTGCACCTTTTGGTCATTTGTTGAGGACTTTCTGCCTGAAGCTCTGCGAAAGATTAATAGCAGAATGTCAGCAAAACAAACCTCGTAACCGTCTCAGTTAGAGAGAGTTTTGATTTGATTATTGTGCTTTGAGTGGGGCATTTGAGCTTTTGAAGGGTGCTTCATTTGTGTGGGAGGGCAGAAGTTTAATGAACTCTCAGATCCAACGCTTTCACAATATCAGCGATGTAAGAAGCAGCACCCTTACTTTGGCCTGAACCATGTTCTATCGTTACCCCTCTTTTGCCATCTGTTTGTTGTACCTTGGGAAGCTCAGGCCAGTCTCTCTTCATCTTCCTCACACATGACCCCTGACATGCCCTTTGACCCATCTGGGGCTTTTCCCCATGGACCCTGAACACTTAGGCTCTGCTCTGTCACTTATCACCCACCAGGAAGCCCAGCTTGTCTGACATGGAACAGCTTGGCCCAGTCCACTTGTTCCGCTTTCAGGGGAAAACTAAAAACCAAGAAGTGGTTGGAAAAGAAGACATTAAAGGCTTCAATTTGAGTGAGATTTATCTGTCAGCACATTGGGATACATCACCTTGCTTCTTTTATATTTGTCTAATCATTAAAAGAATAGACAGAGATCCCATGCAATTTGGATTGTGATGATTGCTTTGTACTTCTCAGTCAGTTTCTTTGCAAAACGAGACAAAATTGGATGCAAAAACTAGAATGTGAGATCTTCTAGTTAACAGATTGAATTGGACAGAAAATACAGATGTTACGACCTCAGCCAGCAGTAAAACATACTGCAGTATGAAAAAGTCATCTCAAAAGCCAGACTTCTGTTTATTTAATAATTCTTTTGTTCCATTTTTAGACATTTTTCTTCAGGCTTTTTGAATGCACACCCCCTGGGATTTAAGAGGGAAGGTAGCAGCCAGGTGCTGCTAATCAAATACACCGGATTAGTGGAAGACTGGCAGAGTGACCACCTCTATAAAGTGATTTATTATGGCTTGCAGGTCTGGAGCATGCAGGTGTGCGATTACTGAGTGTCAAGGAGCAGAAACACAAGAACCAATCTAGGAATCTTTTTCTAATCCTTTAGTGGAAAACATTGTGCAAAAGTTGAAGACATTTCAGATGCAAATCTTCCATGGAGAAGTTTTGCATCTGAAAATTCCCCAGCATTAAGACCATAAAATTCCCAGAGAAAAGGCAGTAAACCCAACAGCCCCATCCCAGATGTTACGACCTCAGCTAGAATCCATCCATCCATTTTCTAACACCGTAGTGTGGTCGGGAGGTGCTGGTGTCTATCTCGGGCTGACGTTCCCGGCGAGAAGCGGGGTCACCCTGGACAGGTCGTCAGTCTGTCGCAGGGCAACACAAACACACACACAGACTCACACCTACAGAGAATTTAGAAACACCAGTTAACCTAACAGTCATGTTGTGATGTTGTGCAGAAAGACTCCGGGCCTGGAATCAAACCCAGGACCTTCTTGCTGCAAGGCATCAGTGCTTCCAACTACGCCACTGTGCAGCCCTCCAGCTAGAATCCTAAATATTGAAATACATAGGAACAAAATGGAACAAATATGGCTGTAATGGTAGAGTTCACAGAAATAAAATCTCTTTTAAATAGACTATGGCAGTACAAGTTTTTGAAAAAATGTGTATCTGTGTGAACTGCGAGGCTTCTGGACTAAAGAAGAGGGGACAAAAAAGGAGATGTTTGGCAATAAAAGAAAAGTTCAATATAAAAACTAACTCAGCATAGCAGCAAAAAGATATCATGCCAATTATCAAACATGATGGTGGAAATTTGGGGGTGCTTTGCAGTCACAAGACGGTGGCACTTTGCATTCCAAAGCATGTTTGAGTTTATCCAACAGCTACAGAAAAATGATTATGCAATAAAGCAATGATCCCAAACACACAGCAGGAAACCTTAATTATAAATGTTAAGGCGGCGCCTTAAGAGTCCTCTACAGAAGTGAATATCTGCAGGACTCACTGAACAGAGCCAATGAAGAATAGGTCAAAATTCCTTCACAATGACGTAAGAAAGTAATAAAGTCGGAGAGCATACGCTTTTACATGTGTGCTGCTTAAGGTGATTATGTAAGTAATTGCAGGCTTTACTTAGCTAGATCATTACTATCTGTGGCATTTCTCAATGAGTTCCTTTAGACTTGGCATCTTACGCTCATATAATCAGAGGCATTTTGTTATCAATTATAAGAAACAACAACAAAAACCAATTGCCTTTCACAGCACGCTGTCAGAGTTTCACCCCTTTTGGTGCAAACGCCCCTCAAATTGGCTTCAACCTTTCTGTGAGAGTCAAACCATGAACTTTTATCTCTGTCATACTAGACTGATTTGACTCGTGCCTCGCTCTACTATCACATTCCCTCGCTTTCTGCCCAGATGAAGAGGAATGCCTTATGTCAAACAATCCTGAGTGAAATCTCCAGTTGCCTTCAATAATATCTCAAGAGAATAATGTGCTTCAATGTTCTGCCTCAAATTCTTGCTCCAATTGGTTAAACAAGTGGATCACATTGTTTAGAGCACATGTGGGGTACCAACACCAGAAGTCTGATATTGAACTTTATCACCAAGTTCAAAGGTCAACAGAGTTTCACATCAGAAAGCAGTTGAGCTGAGCACATGGTCAAGAGGACAAGCATATAGATGAAGACAGAGGAGCGCCACTTTACAAATTTGGTTGATTATGAGGAATGATCTGCCCCACGAACAAGACGTGTCTGTCAAGTGGATTGTTGCGGTGATTCATCTTTTTCAAGAAAACCGGTGCATGAAGAAACATTTCCATTAGTTTCACTTCCAACCAGAACAAAATTCCTGCCAAAATGGCAAAATGTGAAACCGGTTGGTCCGGTTGTTTTTTGTTTATTTCAAATGTGTTTATTTTCTTAAAATTTGGAGTTTTGGCCACAGTTTAGTTATTTAGAATATGCAATTCAAACTAAGTAGAGCCAGGATTTTAACACATTCACATTTTCCAGTCAAAACCTTATTTATATTTACACATTTCCAGGAAGCTTGTAAATCTGAAGCACAAGCCACATCCTCCAACAACAGCGATGGATGATAAAGACACTTTTCTTGGCTACTAGGAATGAATTTTTGCTTAAAAAAAACAAACAAAAAAAAAATCCAATGGGCCGCTGACAGATTGTTGTTGTTTGTACGTTGAGTAAAAATGAGTTGGTCTATCACCAAAACTATTAAAGCTTAAAATAGCATTTCAATTAAAAACATGTTGCAGCAAACACAGAATGAAAGGATATGATACCACTTTGCACCAATCTAAAGGTTGAATTAAGAACAATAAATATATTTGATGATGAGTTCATATGTTTACTTATTCAATAATTAAGCAGCAAAAATATTTTTTGAATTATGCTTGTTTTGTTTATATGTAGTTTTCGATTAAATTGCCAAAAAAAAAAAAAGAGAGAGCTAAAAAGCACGTACACTTTGCCTGCGCTGCCGTTACTTTGAGGCAGATGTGGGGTCAACATACTGAGACGATGATGAAAACTGGAAGACATCTGTCTTCACGGTGTAATGATACTGTTTCCTTCTTTCATGAAGCATAAGTGGCATATTTTTGTTTGACAGTTCATCACAGTATTCACTTTCAGACTTAAAGCCTGTCCTATCCAGGTGGAGGACTGTCTCCAGTGGAAGAGAAAGGGTCGATAATTCTTCAGGGCAATAGATGATGTCAAAGCAGCAACACAAATGGAGACAGAGAGAGAACCGCGGGTAACGAGGGACGATGGGGGCCAAAATGTTTTCTTGCCAGAGAAGATAACATGAGAGACGAGCAGAACCTCCATCCCCTGCCAAGGTAACGCTTGAGCTGTTTTCAGTACAAGCAGAGTATTTCATGCACCTTTAAAGGACAGATTGCAAATAGAAATCATGTGGGCCGTGACCAGAGAGCCACGTGACAAGTGTAAAAGCCTTTAATACGACTGTATAACTTCTATTACAATCATATTACAAAATTAGGTGAACACAAGTCATCAGATATTATATTTCCGGACAGGTGCACAATTGGGAGGGTTTGGGGTTACGGTAAGAAGGCTCTCTATGAAACTAGAACTGTAAAGGCTGCAAGCTCTGAGATACGAGGTGTAAAGGGCACCAGGGTGGCCTGGTGCGGAGAGAGGAGTGGCACAAAAGAGGCAAGGACAGGGCAGGAGAGGCATCAAGAGGGAGGCACGGAGGCAAAGGGCAGCCTACTCCCAAAACTACTTCAAACACATTTCAACATCCACAAGGAGACGGCACAAAACTCACCCCAAACATCCTGGACTGAAATGCAACGACGCAAACGAGATAAAAGGGGCAGTTGTTTGAGTGGGTCGGAATCAACTTGTGAGCTCAACACAGATGGAAAGCAATAAAGACGTGGTGCTTTATAAAAGATACAGTGATCCAAGCGTCTAATCCGAAGTGCTTAAAGAGTCAAATAAGACATCACGCAGAGCCTGCATCCATAATTCATCTAATAAAAGCCCCCAAAGACAGGTTTGTCTTTTTAGTCCCATCCACAGCAGAGAGTGTTTACGCACAAACATCTGCTTATGCAGCAAAAAGTACACATATCTAACCTTCTAGCAATGCCAGCTGCTATACAGCACTTATGTTCATTAACACAGTGAAACTGTAAACTGTTTGCCATGGACTCTTTAAATTAATAGGTTTTAAATCCCCTCAGTCACCTCATAAATCCTAAACACATGGCAAAGACAAAAAGACACAGACACAGCATTAAACACAGCAACACAATAGAGAAAACAGACACAGGGAGACATGAAAGGTTTGATTTTCTGTTTTTTTGTTTTGTTTTTTTTTTTCCTGGCATGCAGATAACTTAATGAAAACTCCACACAGATATGCTTCTGGGATTCAAGCCTAACACTGAGGGGGGAAAAAACCCTGCCCCTTAAACTCAATAAGTGGTTTTGCCACTTACATCTGCAGTAATTCAGCCACATTTGAGCCAATCAAAAGTGGAGTTGTCGACACGCTTTGAATCAATGTTCTGCACCATAGTCCGTGTCCTGACATTACATTTCCGACTTCATGTTTGACTGAGTTTTCTCTGTTGTTTTTATAACCAGTCACTCATTAGCGGTGGTCTTACCCATGTAAGTATCTCATTTAAGCCATTTTTACAATGTGTCTGTTTCATTGAACACCGAACATAACTGAAGCAAGTAAATAATGCCCTGTTTTAGATGTTGCTGAGGATCCTTTAGAAATCTGGTAGATGAATCTCCCATGCAGCCTTGGAGTAATTTTGGTGGACTAGTCACTCCCATGATGATTCAGGTTTGTTCCGTGTTTTCTCCATTTTGGGATAATGGCTTTCACTGTGGTTCACTTGAGTCCCAAAGCAATGAAAATACTTTTTTAACGCTTCCCAGACTGAGATCTCCAGGTTAAACGTATGAGTCTATATGGAGGTAAAAAACATATTGAGATAACAAAAAAAAAAAAAAAAAAAAAAAAGGGACTTGAAGAGGTGTAGGGATTTTTTTTTTTTTTTTTTTTTGTCTTTTTGCAGATTTCTTAGAAAAATAATCCACATGTTATCTTCACATTATGGAGATTTGATTTGTCTTTGGCCCATAATATGACAATGAGATCAAGCTTAAAACAAATGAGGGTTAATCAGAATTAAATGCTCACTGCAGCCAGGGCAACGAGCTTGTGTGTGCATATACCATTACGTGTCTTTAGATAAACATGTTTTTTCATGCTCCACTGGAGCTGGCAGAGCTGGAACTAATGACATTTCTAATCACAGTGATAGGCATCGGAGAGCGACTGCATGCCAAACACACTCTGCACACTTTACTGCAACATGCCAGGCCACACTGAGGGAGCAATTTGGGATTTCCTCAGAAAAGTACAGTGCAGAGCAATCTATAAATCAGCATCCTGTCCAGGTCAAGAAGGCCATGAATAACTCAGCAAGAGAATATGCTGAACAGACTCGAATAGTTTTGTTTTGCTTTTACCGTATTCTGCAAAAAGACAAGAAAAATAAATAAATAAAAAATAAGGCGCCTCCACTCGCTCTTTTAACCGCAGCATAATTGTAGACTCATATATTTCTTCTGCACACATAAATCTTATCAAAGCCAAATATGTAGCTTAAATTTAGATTTATCAGAAAAATGTGGGCACTGCGGTCTGTGAAAGCAAAACTTAACCTGGAGATTATTTTGTAGATATTTGCAGATAATTTTTTACAGACACAGCAGGCTTTAACCACAATTTGTTTTAAATTCTTTGTTTCCATATTTGAGGGTAAGGTTATGGTAGATCACAAAATACAAGCCAACTTCTCTTTTCTATTTTCACATAAAAACAATCTATAAAATTCAATTACATCATATTGCATAAAATGTTTGATAACCTTTAACTTTCTTATTTTTTCACCATTGAGCTTTAGGACCACATTTTCCAACTCATTTAGCTTTTATAACTTATCAGCCAACAAAGACTTAATTTTGCATGAAATATAAAGTTTTCATAATTTAGGACTCCAGAAGTATTTAAACTACCAATTTTTCCCCTCAATTTTGATGCCAGAAATAATCTAGATTCTAATATTCATTTAGTTGGAATTACAATCAATCACAAGTTTTCTTTGTCATAGAATCCAGTAATTAGCTTAAATAAATAAATGACTCCACTAAGCTGTTTTTTTTTTTTGTTTGTTTAGCAAAACTATATGTAAACTTACAAAAATAGTGATAAATGCATGGCTGGCAGAGAACGTGCCCTGCAGGCCGAGTTGGCATTGTTGTTTCTGACACCACTTGTTGCTCAGACCAAGATCAACGGGCATAAATTAGGCACTGCAGGACATTTTTCGTTGTTAGAAAAAAAAGTTTTGTCAATCCACAAACTTCTGTTTTAAAGAATCTGTATTTGGGACAGAGTAATTCAGTACTGCGGTTTTAGAAATAAAGGAAATTTATAGCGTGAAAAGAGGTGCTTTATTAAATTAGCTCATCTTAGATGCTGTCCAGTTTGGATTCCTAATATAGCTCTTCATCATTGCGTGCTAAAAACAGCGTTTAAATTGTTTCTTGTGCGTTTTCAGACGGAGGACAAAGTAACTTTTCAGACGCAGGACAAAGTAACTTCAGCTTCATCAGGCTTGGTGTTACACAGCATTTTCTCACAGTGGTTCCAGCTTGTTTGTGCCTTCTCTGTCTGTGATGGTTCAATTTTTCCACTAAGACTTAAAAATGTGGCAACAAACATTATCGTAAAAGGTTAGGCTACAGCCATAGCGTGCTAGGCAAGACACTGGCTAAAGGACTTCACACTGCTCTAAGCAATAACTTTCAAAGTTATCCAAGTTTCTCCAAAATATTCAAAGCAAAATGGCTTGAGAGTTATTACATGCAGGGGGAAAATGACGCTTTGCGAGGCATCTCTCCCCACAGAGAAACCAAGCATTTAGATTCACATCACACGCAGGCGACGGCTGGCCACACACAGACTGAGTCCACATTCCGCCTAACCAGAACAATTATTCCCATTATGGGGACATTTGGGTTTATTTTTGACAAGTTGTGCAATCACAAACACAGAGCAGAGCCAGCAACAATGGCAGTGACATTTAATCAACTGAAAGGTTATCCACTTTAAACATTTGCCCTCCAAATCCTCCGCTGCCCTTCTCGGTGTAACATAAGCGGCTCTGCACTTGCTCAGATGAGTAGTTCGGACAAGAATAGCTTGTGTGTGAGTGTTTGCGTGATCACACAAATTATCACACAAATAAATGTTGCTGTAAAGCTAGAGCAACATTTAAACCATTTGCAGAAAAAGGACAATTACAACAAAAAATATCTGTGTCAAGACTGTCTGATTTTATGGTGCTGTCTGAGCCTAAAATGCAGATTATTTAACCTGCTGAATAAATAACCAAAAAGGAGAGAAACATAAAAATGAATTAGATCATTTCCATCCTATTTCTTGCAACACGGAGTAAATAACTGCTTCTGAGTCTGAGTTGGGTTGTTTGGTGTTGTACTTTAAAGGATGGGATCGTGGGAATACAAGTAACTCCGGCACAGTTAACCTGACACCATGATATTTGGTCCAGCGGGACAACAACGGGCCAAAGCATTCCATGCTCGTCCAAACATGGTCTTCACTCCTTCAGCACAAGGTTCTCCACAGCTTCACAGTTCCCAAAAATGACCTACGTCCCACAGCCAGAGTTTACTCCTCTGTGGTCTTTTTCTGCAGTTCAGTTTTTTTTCTCGTGGTTTGTCTTCTTAACAGATTGGGGGCATCGCCTTTCCAGGAGCAGCCAATCAGTCAGGAAGCAAAACCCCCAATAGCTCTGATAAGAGCATGACAGATGCAAAACACCAGGGCCAAGATTCGCTTCACAGGAGGTATAAATAACGGACAGATCCGAGACAAATTACTCCAACGCTGTTCTGAGAAGATGGAGCTGTCAACGTCCAGTTCTGGGTTGCTTTAACGAGTGTTTTATTGACTGTTAAACTTAAAAGCTTAACATAATTGTACTAACATGCCAAAAGAAAAAGAATTCGAAAATACTTTAGGAAAATTGCTCCTGAGAGACGCAAGGAAATTGTCGAACAAGTGAATGGCTTCAAACTCAAAAGACCTGCTAATTCTTTTGATCAGTGAACGCACCATGCATATGTACTAAACCTCAGGGTAACTTTGTTCTTTTACAAGTTTGTATCCGTATTTTTACCAGTAAACCAAATTTTCCAACAGATGTACTTGAACTATGATGTTCGACTTTCTTTGTGGTTGAAATTGAGTATTTGTGAGATCATAAAAATGCTTAAATCTCTCATTTTCATTATAAGTATTTAGGTGGAAATTCACTAAGATATGAAATATTACAATCCCTCTATGTAAAGTTTTTCAATCAACATGTTCTGTTGATGTTCTGGTCCTAATATTTTCCAAGCACCTGTTCAAAAACTGTGACTGACAACAATAAACAGCTTTTTGCTTCGTCACTGCTTAGGAACCACTTTCATCAGGAGCTTCAGGAAGGTTTATGGAGGCCTTTGACCAATTAAAATGTTATAAGTGTCAACTCACTGTCTAATCATGTTTTCTGCGTTTTATGATAGTAATTCCCTGTTTCACAGCTAACCAAAGTATGCAAATCACAATCAGATAAAATATAAACCAGAGCTTTACAAAAAATGAAAAATTGGCTCCAAAACTCTGACTTCTGCACCTCCGTTCTGCTCTCGACTTCAGGGGTGTCCAAAGACAGTCCTCAAGGGTCAGTGTCCTGCAGGTTTCACTTCTCCCCCTGGTTCAACACCCTGGTGTTTGATTACCTTAGCGTGTCAAAGTTCTGTACAGATTGGCTAAAGAAGCCGTCATTATAGTCAAGTTCATGCAGACGGAGAACTAAGACATGCAGGATATCAATCCTTGAAGACTGACTTCAGACAGCACTTCATACCACATGCGCAGTGTCCAAAGCCAATCCTCCTCCTTTTTCAATTACACGGCTTACAGACCAGACAGATAAATATAGCTTCATTAAGTAAGAACTTTAATTAAAACTTAAATTAGGTTCCTTTTAAAGCCCACTTATGAAAGGTTGCATGCCTTATAAATGAGACAGGCTCTGTATGACGAGTCCCTTTGCGACACTAGCCGTGGAAAATGGTTTAACTCATTTAGCTGAACTCTTAAAAGGTACACACAGCGTTCTATTTTTATTAACTCGGAGAGGAACAATGCACACCTATTTAGTTTGGACACTTATCTCTAACATAAATATTGTACTACAGTCACCATTAAAAGGTGTCTAAGGATTCATAATATTCATATATATATATGAATATATATATATATGAATATATATATATTCATATATATATATGAATATATATATATATATATATATATATATATATATATATATATATATATATATATATAAAATATATATATTTTCAGCTTTCGATCCACAAAATCTCAATGACAATAGGAGACTCTATCATTGGCTTAATATTCCAAAAAAGGCCTTAAAGAGGAGAATAATAAAAATACATCTGCAAGTAACTTGTTTTTTTCTATTATAAAACTTAGTTTATAAATATCCTTTACCATAATTACACTGTTAAAGAAAACCTCAAGATCCCACAGTTGTTCATTTGCAAACCCCAGCTTTGACAACCTGTTTTAAATTAATGCAGTGTTCAGTGTTTCTGCCATTCTTGCATCATAAAAATCAGCAACAAAGAGTGAAAAACAGTCAAAAAGTGGTGGCGGGTGATTTTTTTCCTAAATTTGGCATCGGATAACAATAAGCAGCATGACTCCTAAGAGTTAGGACAGGGCTCAGCTTACACTCAGCTGTGAAGTGTATTTGTCTTCTTCGGTTTGGCTAGTGAGCCTCTCATTAATATCAGTCACATAATACCACTTATAGATGTGAGTAAACATTGGATAAATGAGATTTGTGGAGTGATCTGCTGGCCTGCGGAAGCAAAAAAAATATTTCAGGACAAGGAAACGGCTGAAACCCAAAGTGGAAAAAGAGATCTTGGCCCACAAACGTCGTGTACTGATGGATCCTTGAAGCGCATGTGTTTCCTTCTCACTGTAACAGGCTCACAGCAGGAGGCAGGACTGCTTTAGTGCTGATGTGTGATATACTCCTCCAGCTCCTTCCTTTTCCCCTGTCTTTATCTGTGACTGCTCCATCCATCCTGTGCAGCTGTCAGGATCACAACCTCACCAGGTGCTTTCATTTCACACCTCTAACTGCCTATCAACACTTCTATCTATACGGCCATGTGCTTCAGATATTCATCTACCTATTACATGCTCTGTCTCTCAGTCAAGGTGATGATCCTCTTGCTCATCTTCAGGCCTCTGGAACGAATGGTGGACTCTGACTTTACACCACCTGTACATCATACATGAGCTCAGTGTGTGACGATGGCACAACAGGCTAAGAACCGATCCGAAGCCTAAATTTATCACTGCTGTGATCCCCGAACAGCAAGTGGCTTCGTTGAAAACTATCAGAGGAATTTGAAGACGGCCACTTAGCGTGCTCAAAGGCTAACATGCATGCCTGTGATGACACGTGTGAGCTATATGGGGGAGTAAGAGAGATCATGAGCAGATTTCTGGACACACAATCCTATAAGGAGTGAGGATCCCAACGAGAGTCATGGATGAAATAAGTAGCTTAAGGCTTATGTGGTTCATTGAAGGAGTAAGTGAACGTAAAGCAAGTCATCAAAACTTAAAGACTATGCTAGACTCAACAGCACATCTGCTCCTGAAATACAATTGTCGAGCAAAAAGCAACTCCCTGCGCTGATCCACAGTCAAAGTATGAAACTTCAATGACTGTCCGCCTGTATTTATCTAAGTTACATCCAGGATGTCACATTCTCAAAGGCCAAAGCTTTATGCATTGTGCAGATTGTATGAAGCAAAACATAGTCGGCTAAACTGTAAAAATACATATTGTTGAGTTTTTAAAAAAACTTTAGGATTGTGGGACGTTCCAACAGATTTTATGCAAAGCTTAATAAAGAAAATCAAAATAGATTAACTATCCAATGAAAATCTGACAAAAAAAAAAGGGTAAGAGTATCTTAATCATTAAATTAAAGTGTGAGTAGGCCTGTCACAATAACTAATTTTGCTGGAGCATAAATTGTTCCAGAAGTTATTGCGATAAATGATAATATTGTTTTTTCGAGACCAAGTTTAAGTGATGTAATGTTTAAGTGATGTATGGCAAAAATAATAATACAAGAGGACAATCCAAAATACCAATAAACTTTAAATTCTAATGAACTGGAACTGAAAGGCATTTTAAATATCCAAAATAAAATAAACAAAACGACAAATTAAATTAACTCTGAAGTCTTTGTAAACAAAACTGTCCTTCATTAGTGTGAGACGACAGCACCAAACTGGATGATAAAACTGAACTTTGATCATCCATCCATCCATCCATCCATCCATCCATCCATCCATCCATCCAGTTTCTGAAATTGTTTTAAACGTGTTGTAACTTTGTCAGAATAAAAAAAAAACAGGTAAATGAAAACGAAAAGCATGAAACAGCAAACTGAAGATAACATAAAAGACACTTTATTGATCTAAAAACAGCCTCAGCTTTCTCAGTCACACCTCCACACTGGTACAGGTCTCCGAACGAGAAATCTTTATTTAATCAGCATACCAGAGCAGCAATCAAATAATAACAGAGATCAAGTCGATTGAAAGGGACAGAAGAAATTTAGGCTTAAGCCTGCTCAGGCTAAATCACACATATTTCGAATAAAATGTTTTGGCTAATCTAAAGGCATCCAGTCTGAGATCAATTCAACCACCAATGTGGAGACTCAAATAAATGAAAAGGGATTGGGGCTTTGTGGAGCAGTTTAAAGCATGAAGAATCTATTAAGGGATTAAGTCATTATAGCGGATGATTAAAGTGTGAAACTTGTGTGTTTGTGTTGTTGCAGAAATGTCAGCTCATCAATCAAATCCATAATTCAAAACCAGAGAAGCAATGCACATGGTAACTTGTTTCATCTTCTTTGGAGTTTTACACAAGTTGAACATGAAATAATGGCATAACTGCAACTTCGTTTTCACTGAGGCTGGAGAACGATCAGTCAACAACAGCTAGCTGTAATTTTATGTAAGCTATGACCTCTTCATTATGTTCTGTCACTCGATCTCTGGGAAATCTGTTACATGAACACTGCAATGGAACTGTGATTTATGTGGTGGAAGAACAAACATGATGGCAAAACGCTACGCAGCAGTTATCGTATCTTACAAAACTATTCTTCTGAGCTATTTTTACATTTTGTTACATTACAACCACCTATATATTTTGATGGTATGCCATGTCACAAAATGATAAAAATAAGCGCATAACTAATAAGATGAGTATGAATATAAGCAGAAATCATTCATCTATTTCCCCCCCTTAAGCCCAAAACCATCTTTGTGGCAACATTAGCCTCTGATTTGAAGGTATGTCTGTAGTAGCTCGGTAAATGTCACTTTATGGCCTTGCTCTACTTTTTTTTTTATTTTGCAAATTAGTTTAATCCCAGTCTGATTGGATGGAGATCATCTATGAAAATTAAATTTCAAGTCTAGCTACAGAGTTGCATTGTTTCCAGGACTGTTTTTATTCAAAGAAAAAAAAAATTCCCACCTAAAAATGTGGCTCTCGATGGAAAATGACAGCATTTGAGATAATATAGGAGTATCATATCAAACAGTATTTCAACATATATGTCATATTGAAAAAGCCATAAAATACTCTTTTATGATTATCCTCTACTTTGGGATAGTTTATTGAGTAAAATCCTTCCAAAGGTCATAAATGACTGATTTGTGTTTTTAACCAAATTTCAAAAAGTTCTGGCCTATAAAAACTTTGGCAGAACATTGTATTTTCAAAAATCTTAATGGGTCGTAGCGCTAACACGGGCTCCATTTGAAACTGTAGGCTACATGTAAAGAGTGATGGTCTTTCATTCAGACATTCAAATATCTTTCATTCTTTAGTAGAGGAGGCACTGCTGTTCATTATGACAGCCAGATGCAGCTTCTTTTGCTGAAGGCGTAAGTTACTGACGCTTTCCTGGAGCGCTGTGCAGCGCGTGAGCAGCACACCACCAACGGCAAAGGTAGCGTCATACCATGCACACATGGGCTGCATGTGCAGAACGCATCTAATTGGAGACAGCGGCATCCCAGAGTACCTTAACTTTGCTCCCATAGATCTGTTTCTGTACGTGTGAATGCAAAGCAAGACTTTATTCACACTGAAATCTTTTTGTCACTTTGAAGAAGAGCGCTGTTTAGCCTGTCAGTCATACGTTCCTAAAGGTTGACCACAAACTCCATACCACATCGAACAAATGTGACAGAACGGTATACAAGACAAAAGAGCCAAATACCACAGACAATAACAAACAGCAGGAGAGAGGGGCTGGTGAAGCTCTCCAATGTATGAGGCCAGATTGTTTTATCCACACATCAATCATGTATGATGGCTCAACCATGTGAAGAGCTGAGGGATGAAAAACAAGACAAATAGATGAGGAGGAGAAGACAGACAATAGTTGCATTCTGTGGACGTTGGTGTTCACTGCACATGCTTAAACCCAGAGATCATCCTCAGGGGGTTGGAGATTGGACTGCAAGTTTCACCACATGACTACAATATCATTTACATATTCTTTTGTGCACATATTGTTTGCCTCTCATGCCGCGATAAAATGTTCGCAGGTTTCATCCATTTACTTTTCAACTCATTTTGGTATGGAGGTTATTGTAATATTCAGATAATATTCAGATTTTTGTTGCTTCTATGAGTCTGAGATGCTTTTGTTGTCATTTTAAACCAGTTCATAAATTTACAAAAGTCCACCAAATAATTGGCAGTATTTCTTTTCTTCTTCTGCTTAAATATTTTTGCAGGCAGGTCCTGTTTAATTCTGGCCTTGCTGTCACTTTTGCAGCTGCACCAAAGTGAAGGTAAAACTCTGTGCCATCAGTTACTTTTTTTTTTTTTTTTTTTTTGCAAATGATCAGGTTGGTTTAGTTTGCCGTTTTCCTTAATAGATAAAATCATTATTTAAACATGACTTTTTATTGGCTGTGGTTATTTTTGTCCCAGGCTACATATTTTTTTATTTTTTTATGACATTTAAGTGATGACACTTAAATGAACACAGAAAAAATCTGAATGGGGGAAGATTATGTTTCACTGCACTTTAGACCCACCCATTTCTAAAACATGTTTCTTCCTCGATAAATAGGTTAGATTTGTTTTTTTTATCACTTGAGTAAGACAGACTCTTTACTCTCAGTGTCAGAGGACATCAGCATCTGTGCTTCAAGCTGTTTTAGTAGGCGTACGTGAGTGTATTTGTTCTCACATGTGGGATACAAAGGAATGATAACTGACAGTTGGCAGGCCCTTAAACGGTCCAACATACTGAAAGACTGACAGGTAGACATACGGACAATGCCAGATGCATTACAGCCATGTCATCTGATCTGTTTTTTGTGAAAAGGGCCAGGTGAGCCGCTGGGAACCCATAACACTGACAACCAGCCCCTAAGCACCTCCCCTGGTTCTTAATGTCTACTCTCCTCTGTTCCTGAAGCTTGTATACCTGATAATGCTTATTGCTCAGCCGGTAATTGGAATCAGCTTCACATAATTGCCGCCAGATCCAGCACATAAAGATCTAATTTATCTTCTAACATATGAGCAAATCGCAGCAAAGTTGGTGAATTCGACCCACGGAAAAGCACATAATCGGTTTCAAATTTTTCCTGGGTGAAGATTACTCATCTCTGCTGTTTGCTATTTGTGTAGCCATCCATCCTTTGTTTATACCTGTTTCTCTTTGCAGGGAGCTGGTGCCTGTCTCCAGCGGTTAGTGGGGAAGTACACAATGGACAGTCCATCATAGGGCAACACAGAGACAAACAGGTCAAACAATCATGTATGCACAGACTACCAAACCAACAATAACCTCCATACCAAAGTCAGCCTGTTATCTCTGCAAGGGGTTTTCAATGAAATCATTTGTGACTTGAGCAAAAATGTTGCTCTTTTTAACATGGGTGTTCATTAAGATGTTTGCAACACCCAACAGACTACTTGGATTATTTTTAGACTGAGTAATTTGGTTTTACAAGAGAAACATTTTCTATTAGGTGGTCAAAAATAACAGCAACAACTTGAAAAACAAGGTATTAAACACAAGCAATCAACCAAATGTCAGCAAAAGAAATCAGCCTACTAACATTTTATGGTCCAACCAAAAAGGTTTGGGAGGCAAATGGCACATTTTAGTCAAATCCAGATGTGCCTGTTGACAAATGTGTGTGTCACAGTTCCGTAGTTATTCTTTTAGCGTGTCTGTCCAGAGGGACACGTTTTTCACAGAGGCAGTAAATCAGATCACAATCAGGTAAATGTTGTCACAGCAAATGGGTGCTTAGCATCAGCTCTCTGATAAGATTAATTTGCCTTCATTAGAGAATATTTCAATCGCTCAACTTGTGTTGTCATTATTGTTACTAAGCAATATTACAGTACCTGTGCGAATTATGGCTACGTAAGACGAACCTACAGTCTCCTTTTCTATTTAAAGTGGAATAATAAGTGACTAATAGTTCAAGAAAAGTATGTCTAAAAACTGGCTACTATTTCAATAATCGGTAAAATACTGTAGTGCTGTTCATATGTAAGAATAAATGTAGAAACTTTTGCCCATTTTTATGCCAAATACTTGAAACCAAGTCAAACTGGAACAAGAGCATCTGAAATTGAATTTTCAAGACTTTTCACTTGGATTTGGGTCTGGATTTTCACTACACCATTCTAACACATGAGTATGAATTGATCTAAACCACTGTAGCTGAACATCCACCCCAGTCTTAAGTCTTGGGGGAGATTTTCAATTGTAAAACATATTAAAACCATCTAGAATTTTTTCTTCTGAATTACAATCATGCAGTACCTTTTTGTGTTGGTCAACCCCACAAAAAGATGACAGAAGGTTTTCGCTGTAAATTGACAGAATTTGAAAACTGTTGTCAATCTCGCAGCGCTTCAGCTACGCTGCAGCTTTCCAGGCTTCCGCACAGCGCTGTTGAGAAACAATTTGTGGGATGAGAGGTTCCACAGAGAAAGATTTATTTCAGCATTTGTCACACATTTATTTGTCAGAACGTTTAAATATTTAAAGCCACGTCACATATTTTTGGCTCCTGCTTGCCTGACCTCTCCTTTTCTCGTCTCTTGTTGCGTGCTGCTGCTGATGACCTTTTGATACCTGAGGGACTGGATAAGTGTGAGCGGATGGGCGGATAGACGGCTGGTTAGGCTTGGGGCTGGGAAAGATGGGGCGTTACACACACTGCTGAACGGAAAAAAAAAAAAAAAAATTGTTTTAGAGCTTGAAGCTTACAGAAGGAGAGATTAGGGGGCTCCGGTGTTTCTAAAAGGTCAGGAGGTGGTGAACTTATATGATAACCGGACCCCGCTGCTACAGGGGGCGCCGACAGCAAACATCTCCAACTGAACGTGAGGGTGAGTTCAGTTAATTTGGGTTATTAGATCCCTGAAGTCTGGCGAGTATTATTAACAGAAGATAAGATCTCAGATGTGTAGCGTGTGATCCGCCTCACAGCCTGTCAGCAGCACAGACTATTTACAGGAATGGATCTGGTTATGGGTCTGAAATAGAAGTGTGCTGGCAACAACAGCTGTCTTTGTGTCATCCACCAAAACGCTGCTAAATTTATGCAACAATTATAGCAAGGGGGAAAATGTCGCCCATTTTCCCTCGTCTTCCCTTCACATTTTGATCAAGATGTGGAAATAATGTTGTTTTCCAGCAGAAACAGAGATTCATGCACAACCAAACTCCTTACGGCTTCCCTCCGTGGTTTTAAATTATGTCAAAAAGAATAATAAACACAGCTGCTCTGCGCTGTTTTTCCTTTGCCATAATCTCATTAAACACCCAGACACACACATGTAAATTCAATGAAAAATCCTACATGTCCCAGAGGAGAGCTCCTCCTTTGAAATGTCACGTCTCGGACACGACCTGGGGGAAAACATGAAAGGTGATCGGTCAGTTTATGGAGGCATGTATCAATAAACGGAGTCAAAGAGCAGCGGAGAGACAAAGGAAAGATGTAGCGTTACAAGCTGAATGCTGACCCCACTTTAATGAAGTCCTGCTGAGAGGGGAACAAGAAGGACAGGGAAGATGGAGAAGAGGCAGCAAAGTGAGGTATGGGAGGGGAGAAAGGCCACACAGAGGGGGGAGAAACCTATCTGAGGAAGCTCCAAACATATGGATAATGTTTAGAAAATAGGGATAATGGATGGAGTGAGAGGTTGAGACACTGGGAGGGAGCTGGGGATTGACACTACGCAGGGAAGAGATGCTGGCAGCTGAGACAAGGGCACAAGATGAGACCTGGGACACAGAGGGGAGAATGAAGTCTGAAGGAATGTCAGAGAGGGAGAAGAAGGGGTCACAACAGGAAGGCTTCCAGCTGCGCTCCCTTAGATCACATCTTATCTGGCTTGTTTGCTTGAGGTACACACAGGACTTCCACACCCTCCTCACGCACTGACCTCCGGTAGGTCCCCCTCTGCTCCCGCAAATGAAAGCCCAAAAATATACAAGTACAGTAATGTACAAATGTTTAAAATCAACTCAAATCCATTGGTTATTGCCTCAGAACAGCCACACTTTCTTGTATATGCTGGTGTTCCCCATCAATAAGCTCCGTACCCATATCCATTTAAAGTTATATAACATTAAACCGAGCAAAAATATAATTCCCCAATTTTCCATGGGCTGCATGTCAAGATTTCAGATAATAGATCTTTGGGAATCGGTGTATTATATCATCCCCTTTTTGAAACAACGGCCTAAGTCTTTTTTGTTGTTGTTGCCAAAAGTAATCCACAACCCCAAATTATCTTTTGGCAACAAATGAAAGCCTTGCTGAAAAATCTTTGAAAAAGTTGCAGTTCAATTGTGCAGCTTGAGGCCTGTTTTATATGCAAACCTCCTTTAGTAGCAAACTATTTAGACACGGGAACTACATTTCTTTGTTGGAGCAAATTACTCCAACAAAATTGTTTAGGGACTTTAATAAGGTTCAGGGAGGGACAAGCAGGACCATCTGATTTAAGAAAGAAAATCCAATAAATTCTGTGTTTCTGTGATGTTTAATGATGAATTTTATGTTTTGCAAAGTCGAACATTTTTACATAAGTAGTATCTAATCAGACACATAATGAATATAATGATGCACTGGACAATTCAAATACAATAACTATTTTATTGAGTTAAACTCTAGTAGGTTTCTAGGCACTAGTTACTGATATTTTGTTCTTCTTTATAGCAACACTTAAATAGACTTAAGTCTTGTATATATGTACTTTAATGATGTGCAAGAATTAGTTTAAATGGTAGGAAAACATCACCAAGGGTCTGGTTTGAAACATTTCACTGCATTCTAGATAGTCATGCAAAGACAAAATGTACAGAAAAAACTCATTTTCATACCTTATAAACAGCCTTTTGCTTTGAACATCCTAATTTTTTAATAATCAGTGTTTGAGCTTTTCTCTGTCGCATGGAGGAATCTTTAAATGGAGTGCAGAGCGAAACAAGGAGCCAAAGGCCCGGATACATACAGACATACTTTGTGGTCATCATTGTACAAAATGACAAAAACTTAAATTATTAGAGAAAACCCAAATTTGTTCATTTATGTTAGAGTTTTGCAAGCTTTCCCCATAAAAATAAGCAGTATTTATCTTATTTGTGACTGCAAAACCCTGGATAAAATCATATTGGTAACAAACATGCCGTTTCCAGATTATTTTTGATGACTGTCGGATTGTGTTAAAATCACTATTTGATCATTTCAACTAAAAAAAAATTAAAAAGAGCATCTTTGTGACTAGTCGCAAAGAACAAAGACAGACTGGCTGCTTAGAAGCAAAATAAAAAGAAACTTGAAGTGACTGGAAACTGCTGTACAGCATTTGTTGGTAAGTGGCCTGTATTTGTTTGGCGCTTTATCAAGTCCAGAAGACTCCAAAGCGCTTCACGCTTGATCCAGTCATTCGCCCATTCACGCACACATTCGCACAATGATGGTGCCAACTACTGCATTGTAGCCACAGCTGACCTGGGGATTTTGTGTTGGATGCAATGCAAAATACATAAATGTAAAATAAACCCAGACACTCAGATGTGCACACAATAAAAGTCCTAGACAGGAAAGATAAGTATCCAGACTCTTGTGTTTCATTTCCTATTGTCTGTCTCTGGGATTCAGGAGGAAACGGAGATGAGTAGGTATCACATTGGGAAGCTGAGTTAAAGCGATTTAAAGGATAACAAAGGAATATCACAATTTCTGCAAATATTTTCCAGGAAAAATAATCCTAAATTTTCTGATTTGACTAGCAAAGAAAAAGAGGGCCACAGATTAATAATACTGCTATGAAATACATCATGACAAAGCAACGGAAGGAGTGAAAGATCAATAAGTAACACTAGGACAGGATTTATAGATTAAAAACATACAGGATGTGTTCTTTGTCAGTATTGTGCAAGTGCTGCAGTTAATCCATTTGCCTTGTGAAGCTTGGTGTTGATCCCAGAGGGGAGTCGGTCTCTTCTCCAAATCACACACAGAACAAATTTAAAAATGCAACCATGTGCCAGAATTTCCACCTCTTACCTGATTGACGACCTTATTTCAGTCATACTTTCAAATTTGATTAGATGCAGGCTTCTCTAGTCAGTGACAACTTTTACTACCATGACATATGATAAAATCAAACATTCAGCAAATGTATAAATCAAAATTACTGAGGGGTTTTTCAGCAACTTCTTTTGCTTTAAAACATTTCCAAACAAATTACTCATTCTTGTAACGAGGAAAAAACAATATAGACTTTTTTTCAGCCAGCTGACCAGCAGTCGCAGCAGGATTTAGCTGTATTAAAATGGTCACTCTCAAACTGTCCATGATTAGCAGATGTGTGTTTTAGGTGCACTTCAGTTCCTTATAACTGTGTGTATACATTTCTGTGGTGTAATAAGCTTTTATTTAGAATGTAAAAGGAATCATATGGGGCTTGTGGCTGAAATAGGTTTGCAGTGATACCATATTTGCTTATTTTTGCAAGATGTGAAAGACAGACAAAAAAGTGAATGAGGAAAAAATTTAGATTCCAGCTGTATATCTCACATTCATCTCCAATTTCATTCACTGGAATTGTGTTGCACGCATTAGCCTCTTCGACGCTCCCCTCCCGCCGCTCTCAACTCTCTCAACTCATCCGTGTCTTTGTCTTTGTTCCAAATCACACAATCAGAACCACATGGAAGTCAGACAACAATCCGAGTAAATAAACAAAGCAAGAAAAGAGCCGAGCTTTGTTCCAAGGGTGTATTAAGGAGCATTAACGGCAAGGACGAAGAGTGACAGCGTAATTAAAATGTGTGCATGCCTCTGGCTGCCTGCTTGAATCACTTGCACATGTCAGCTGACTTATGTATGTCAATACACAGTGATACAGTTGACAGTCTTTTCGATCAGAAATATGCGAACTGGGCCCTGAAAAAACATGCCGAACTATTAAATGACTAATGCTCCAACATGTTCCGATTTCATTCAAGCTGCGGCTATCAAACGTGCATTGTATGTCGACTGTCCAAAAGACCAGATGTGTACAAAAGATAGGGAAAGCAAAGAAGGGGAACAAAATTTGGATGCAAGCAAGACAATGAATGAGAGGTAGGAGATGGTGGACTTGATAGGTTGTCCACATGTTCGGGAAAGATATTTCACGTGAAACCCGAGCTGACAGGACATCTGTGGTATACTCTCCTGGCTCTCAAGATGCACTCAGGACTCATTTTATTATGATCCCTGAGTGAAACGGCGAACATGCAGATAAGAAAAGTCCTGAAGAGGACGCGGGGCTCTCAAATGGTCCGCAGAGATGGAGGAACACACAGAAACGCACTCAATCTCTCTCTCGCACATGAAAGCTATGGCACATGTGCAAGGTGAGTCAACACGCGAGCCACAAAAACGCAGACGCACACAAATGTTTGCCGAGAATGTACAAAACAGATGGGATGCTGATAAAAAAAAAAAATAAAAAAAAGTTTCCAACATGTGCATTGTTCTGTGTTTCAGTAGAAGCTGCTGCCCCCATCTGTGCCTCCATCTGGCCTGTTACACAACGAGCAGCAGCGGGCGACAGCGGCAGCACTTTCACAAGTGCTTCACTTTAATGGTGGCAAGGAAGGAGCATGCATCCAACAGCGTACAGTCGTTAATACTAATTCAGTAATTCAGCTGAAATGATCACAGAGGAAACGCATTGGAGTGCTGCAAACATATTGGTTAATAACACGAGCCATTTAGCTCAAGACTGACAGACACTCCAGCCAAACTACAGCAAATGCAGTGCGACAGTAATTCTGGTGCCACATTATTCGGAGTTATAAGCTAGTGAAATTGCTGGTAAATGGCTCCCTTCTAATCACTGGAGAGAAACTTCAGAGATGTTGTCTCACACACGCTGATGTTGATAGTTTAACTGCAGCTACTGTGGTTCGATGTTGAGCCAAAGATGTGTTGCATATGGTCGGAGACATGCGAGCAGAACAGCTGCATGTCTCGGTTAAGCTGTCCTATTTGAGGTTTCCTTCTTGTACAGATTTGTGCATTTCCTTTCGACTGGAAAAGCGGCCATTCGAAATTTGGTTATTCTATTACGTTTTTTATTACTTCCCAAACTTTTAATTGCTCAGTGGGTGACAATTACGAGCTGATCTTCCCGCTTGGCAAAATCTGAACCTCAAAACTCCGGTCTTTCCTCCCACACTTGAATTCACAGCAAACACTTAATTTTACTACTCAGTAACATTTAAAAGCCTAACAATCTGTGTATAAATGTGTGCGGGTTTGTGGTGTAAACCACTCTGAGTGGTCAGTATGACTAGATACCGTCAGTCTATTTACAAAATGTGACATGTGCATTTTACACCTATCCAATAATATTTGGCTGAGCTCTGTGTAGAAATACAGCCGGTGTTTCAAATACAAGCAAATCTGTTGTATATCAATCGCAAAATATTATCACTTTCCAAGGTGAATCAGAGATGTACTATTTTAGGTTCAACTTTCCCCCTCATTGTGTGTCAACCTTTCATTCTCCGTTTACAGAATGCGTGTGAGAAATAATCATCTTCACCCTCCTCCAACCTCATTCCCAGCTGAACTCTGGGTTAATGTATACAACCTGGGAACAAACCGAGCCTCTCTGGAAGCAGCAGCCACAAGGAAACCCAGATTCCAGACCCTGTGCAAAATATACACACTTCTGAAATCATAAATAAGTCAGTTATGATGAGAAATCGTGAGCTGGAAAAGCAAGAAACAGAATTAAGACTCAGGGGGGGAAAAGAAAATTAAGGACAGATGGAAATATATGAGCTACTGCAGAAAGTAAAGAGAAAGCAGATTCAATTTGTGATACCTAAAATATTCATGGAAATTAAATTGGTGATTTTAGTGATTTTTATTACCAATGTCTTAGGTTTTTATTTAGAGCTGTGATGTGAATGTCATATATTAATAATGACAAACGTAACTTTGTTTTCTTTTGAGTTTTCTTCTTGTATAAATTATATTCATGATGTTCTCATGAAGTTCAAGCATCATAACTCAAGAAGAAATGAGACAGATGCTGCCATCTACCTTTTGAAGAACAATGTTTTGTTGTCTGCAATAATAATTTACAATCACATGGACGTCATTCTTGTGCTTTGGACATATTTTACTCTCCTTTGCTTCAGAAGATATTTAAAATGGTACAACAGTTTCCCTGAGAAATGGTTGTTAAAATAGATTTAAAATGTCAGACTGATGACTTTCATGCAAATGTCAAACGTTTTGTTGAGGTTACGGCAATATGCCCTTCTGCGTCTATCTTGGAAAATAATGTTTTTATCGGTTTTATAGCTGATGCAGAATAAAATAATTAATATCTGGAATGAGGATCCTGTCTGTTATGTGACAAATTAACTAGCCCCAGGTGTTAAGTTGTTGAAAGCCATCTAGTACTGCCTCTGTCATGGCCTTGCTGAACTGCCCTAAAACATACATAGAGTAATAGGCACCACTGTTGCTGCAGGCATGTTCAAAGGTCTCAGGCCCAGTTTTATGATCCCAGTTCTCATTAAAATGGTGCTGGGAGAGTGATGAGTCCATCCAGGGGTTTTTTACCCCACACAGAAACACAATCTGCACGATGAGACCATCTGGATTGCCTACACCTCCAACAATATTCCCTCGCTATGAAACAGAGAGATAAGTCTGCTTCGTTAATTCCTTCCTGCAAGAGATGTAAGATAAATGACCTTTGACCTAATGTTACCTCCTTGCTACCTCTTGAGTTTATATCCAAAGATGCTATCTGCCCAAATAAATCCAGGTGTGCTCACAAAAGTCCCATCCTGCAGCTGGTTTTAACATTCCTGATCAAATAACGGCGTTTTGGAGGCCAAAGAATATCCTGGGAATTTATTTCTGATGACCCATAACTTCATATGTTACATATATTCAAGGAACAAGATTATTTTTCCTTTTTAAAACAGAAGCTCATAAGACTTTGTAAATTTCAGACTGAATGCAGACAGGAGAGGACCTCAGTGCGCTGTCAGCCACCTGCTGGTGTTAAACAGTTTGTCTGCTCCTTTATTAAAAAGCTGTTCACCTTGTCACCTGCCACTTAGGCTAATTAAAGAAAACATCGTAATAGTTTCCACATTTAGGTCTGCATCCGCTCAGCTCTACCATATAAGCTCTTGTACCTCCTGCATCCAACGCCACTCTGCCTCACCCAGAAAATATGTCAACCCTCAAATTATTTGAGGCGCCTATTAATAATTAAAGATCTAAAGTACATTGTGCTGAGAAACAAATTAAGGACAAAAGAAATCAATGCAAATATGTATTATAAGTCCATGACAAGAGAAACAAGAACAGAAAAACGGCCGTTTCAATGTTTCAAAGGGTCTTTGCCAAGTTAAAAGCTCCAGAAACAGCAGGAATAATTTTGCGGCAGTTCTCTTAAATCAGTCCAAGGCTGAGATGTTGAGTTATAACCCTGTGGTTTTCACGCACCATGTGACGCTTTTGATGCTCCCTCTGGTCAATTGGAAACAATCGGTGCTTGGAAAATTAAGAGCGTCAGACAAATCGCTATTTGAAAGGCAGCAGATCAGATGTTCGCATAAATCACATTTTTACTTTGATGCAAAGAGTATATACAGTGACTGGTGCCTCATTTTGGATAGCGAGTGTGAAAATTTGTTTAGCTGCAGTTCATTAAATTCAATCTCATGGCACTGATTAAATTAACTCTCTTTACTTACATTGCACATGTTAAAGTTGCATTCGTTTCGCCATCAAATTATGATCAGTTTTTCTTTCAGAATCATTTGGCTGAAACAGTTTGTTTGCATTATTTCATACAATATGCTCTTTTTCAATAACTCTGTCAATGTAACTTCTTATGATTGAATTTCCATCAATTTCCATTGCTCCTGCTGTTCCTGTGTATCCAGGTCTTAATACACTTAAAATGTTTTGCATCCTTAAGAAATGTCTTTACGTGTGATATACAAGTTGTGGCTAAAAGTCTTCATATGCTCAGCAAATTTGCGGCTATTATTGATTTATTTTTCTAGGTGACATGATAACTTGAGAGAGATCTTCATTGTTCGCCGAAAAACACTTAAGATTCAATGACGATATTATTGAATCCACACATGGCGACACAGGGCTATGATTACAAAGACAAGTTCAAACATAAACTGTACACCTCTGCTCAAAGTCCAATTGCCACACCCAACTGTGTCCAAGCTGTTGATATGAGGGGAAGTTGAAGTTCTGGTAGACTTCCTTCATTATTTTATCCAACCATAAGCAACATACCAATCCAACTGTCTGAAAAAAGCCCCCACAGCATGATTCTACCACTCCATGCTTGATAGTTGGGAAAGTATTCCAATTGGCTCTGTTAGATAACTGGACAATTTAAAAGCGCTTTCTCCCAAGATGAATATTTAAACATGCAGCCAGAATGACTAAAACCTCACCAATAGCTTCCAAATGCCATAGTTTAGTTCAACAGGAAAAATATAACCAAATATTAGAGGAGGTGAATGTATACATAATACATGTGAACTTTCTAACTCTTGTGGATGCAGCAACATTCATCTTTCCGTGTTTATGTTGGCATTGTGCATAAAAACAATTAACCAAATTCTGGTTTCCATGTCCTGGCATCACAATAAGGAGTTGGAAAAAGTAATTCCTTGTTACTTCCTGAGATCTCTGACTTTCCTGGGAAAGACAATGACATAAACATGTCCCTCGAATAACTGTTGCTCAATACCTGGCTCTGTTTGAAGAGACTATTTACACTCGCAGCCAAAACGAGGCTGCCAGCAGTTTGATTTTTTAAATATGAACATACGGATACAAAATCATAAAAATAAAAATAAAAAAAACACCACAATATGTGCTTTTACCAACTCAACATAATATCCAGCTTATTATGACTTGGATTCATTCTGACAGCTTGTATGATGTTTTGCAAATAATAATTGTAACCAGCAATGTTTACTTTGAGTCAGAACTACAAATACAAGAGGATTTTTCTTTTTCATACAGTTTCTTGTTGCTGTTCTTTCAAGCTCCGCATCATTTGCATTGTTGGTGCATGGCACACAATCTTTTTCTCATCTCAAGAGTTCCTGAAGTCCTTCTGGGCCTCCATGGGCTGCTGACTGGCCGGCCTGTGTCCAGCTGTTTATTTTTCGAAAGGAAGAATGTCGGCCCTGCTGTTAAACACTGCGGTTTCACAAAGCTAACTTTAATAAGGACGCTGATGAGAGACAGAGGAGGAGGAGGGGTCTAAGTGGGATTTCTGGCAAAGTCGGTGATGTGCATCATTTAGATAAAACTGGTTTTCAAGAGAGGACTGACACACGACGGTGCAAATAAGCTCACCTGAAGGAGGTCCCACTGAAGTATTTGAGTAAAAACTTCTGAGTTTTAATGTGATTTTTTTTTGGAAATTAACATGCACAACATGAAACAATGCATCACATGAAACCTGTTCTTTGTTATGGGGAGATTTGCTGTTTGATTTGACAGAAAATAAGCAAAGGTTTGGCCATTTCTCTAAAATGTAGTGTCATTCTTTACACCAAGAGATTTATGATAGTGTCAGAAATGCATATCGGCCAAGTAATGCTGCACAACATTGAATCTCAATCATCATCACAATATTTACAATATTTGCAATATCACAACCATAAACGAATGCTTCGATAGGATATTATATTTCAGCAGCCCTCTGTGCCAGTTATGCATGAAAATGATATATCTGGCTTTACCAGACCTGATTTATACTTGACCACTATATCACAAAGTCTCTGTGATGTAAAAATAGATTTCTTAAAACTGTTTGATGCCACAATTTGACTGAGAGTATTATTTTCATCTTTGGTGCCCGGTGTCAGCATGGGAAAAAAAAAATCTGAACTGCACACAGATGTCCAAGTGGACAGGCACAGATAATGAAATTTACGTCTCACAGGCTTTGAGGTCAAGTGGACAGAAGAGCAACGCAGAGAGGAATGAATTGGCCTAAAAATATATAAAAAGTGGGCATCTTCTCATCAGCCTGAAGAGTTTTTAAGGGCTTTTCATGGATTTTCAGGAAGAGTGAGTGCTCAAACCACCGTTGAAAATCTTTGTTGTCACATCTTAATAGCAACCTCATGTTTTACATTACAGAACAACATAAAACACAGGCTGTGTTTTCTGAGTGCTGCTCTCTTCCGAGTCATTTGAACACAGACGACAGCAGTGTGTGTTAGAAAATTTAAAGTCATTGTGGTTCCACAAGTTACTCGAGGATAGTAATCAGCTACTAATTACCGTTTACTTCTTCAAGAAACAAATCACTAAATATATTTTTTTTCTGACTTAATTAGTTACTTTAATGATTACTTTGCTTAGCTACATTTTGACAACATAACGCACAGACAGGTGAGTCGCCGTCAGAGGCTTACAAGGTGAAATTGACTTTGTTACCTCCTGTGGTCATGTCAATAGGGAGTTGTCTGTGGGTTTCTAGTGTGGTTTGCTTGGCACTTGCTCAGATTAAATGTATCCATGTCTAGCTCATAATGAACACAATGTGGTTTAACTAGCACCAATTCTCAACAAACTCAGTGCTTTTCTGAAGCAGGTCCAACTCTTTATTAGAGGCACCTAATTCAGTCCAAATTTGTTGAGAATAGTAAATAAGCTAAATGAGCTAAATTCCAGCTATCCAAGAGTTTGTGTTCACCTTTCCTGTGACAAATGAACTGAGCACACATAAGCCTTCCACAATCCTCACAATAAGAAGGAGATATCATGAGGAGTCAGTCACTTCTATATTCCCTTCTTAGCGTAATGAAAGAAGAAGTGCAGACATATAAATTGAGGGGTGGGTGTAACCTGAGAAGATGAGGTTCAAACAGCTGTGAATCTCAGCCAAGATTCAAGGCAGAAGCCAACAGATGACTGTCTGTCAGTCAAGTTGCAACAAATTAATCAGTGAAGCTGTCAAACCATTAGGTAAAATAATTCTCAAATAAAGAGAAACTAAATGTTTGCACCATTTTCTCAAACCAGGGCTTATACATTTCCATACACAGAAACTTGACTTTTTGCAGCAGCAGGGTAGAGAGCAGCTTGCCTTTTAAAGATTGTATATTTAACTCCCCAGTTTGAAATCCCCATCCCCCCTGCAGCATAAAGCAATAAAGCCACCTGGATTTTGCGCCACAGGATACCTTCTTCATAACCGACCTCATACATCGCGAATGTGCAGCCGGTCGGTTTCGAAGCCTTCGCTAAACATGGTGCCTGCGGACATCAAAACAAACGCACAGGTAAAATTCTCACACACAGAGCTGGGTGTGTGCTCTGGTCTGGCGCTCTGAACTTGCCGCGGGCCATAGTGAAACAAATCCAAAACGAGGCCACTTAGGGAAACAAATTTCCTGCTGTTATTGTTTTAGAGTGGCCATTAATGGTTCTTATATGTGCTGTGTATTCTTCCTGTGGCCATAGGTTCCTGTAGGTAGCAGCAAGCTTCCTGTCTGATTTACAACAGCATTAAAAACAAAATGTTGCCGTGGGGGATGCTGGTCAAATTGTACAGCTTCATCTCTCCCCCAAAGAGGAGACCTTTTCCTTTCTTTTCAGGTGGGAATGCAGGACGCGGAGAACTTGAGGCTCCCTCTGCGCTTCCGAGGTGAAAGATGGATCTCCAGACTGGTCTGTCAACACCACCAACATCACATAAATAAAGCTGTACTTTCTATATTTTCCGTTGTTATAAATAGATTTTTGCTAGAGTATTCAAACTCCTACAGCTTTCAACATTTTCTCATATTAGAACTGCAAATTGCAGTTCTAATATGTTCTAATAGATTGTAAAATCTATTTTACAAAGATTTTATGCGACAGACTGACATACAGCTGTACCCAATTTTCTTAAAATATTTATAATCACAATTACAACTGATAGGTTTTTGATGTACAATCCTTGTATATTAAGAACGTTGTTCTTCTTTGACAACCCTCTAAAACTCGGTCAGATTAGATACAACTGGAATTCCAGTAAAATATTGCAGGACCTCGTAGAAGAATGACTGCCTCTGCCTGCACCATTCACAAGTTCAACACTTTCACCTAAAACTCAAAACGTTTGCACCCTCTAACAAGTTTTCTTCAAGTATTTTCCTGTATTAGCCTCCGTTCATCTTCACATTAACTCTGACTAGCTTCACTGTCTTCAAGAGAAACACGTCCCCACATATATGGTGTGTTCAGGGTGATGGGCAGTGTTAGTTTCAACAACAGTCTTCCAGCCGTATTCTGGAGTGCAAAACTAATACTTTATAAGGCAGTTGAACACAATTACCTGCCACACTTCTGATCTCTTTACTTGTAAAAAATTAAGTTGTCGTCTTTTGTCTATCTGATTTGCAATATCTACACTTCTGAAGTTGGAAGCATGTCCCCTTCAGAGTCGGAATGACCCCATATCTAATTGAAAGTGATCTGATTGCACAACAGCAGGCCTAACCTCATAACCTTCTATATACCACCAAAGACTGATGCACAGCACACACTTAACAGCCCTAACCATTTAAAGATGGGCTCTAAAGATCATGTAATTGCTTGTTTTGTGTGACCAACTGTCCAAACAGACACAAAAGGCAACCAAGGTGAAGGTCCTCACCACGAGGAGGCTGTAAAAGGAGGATTCTTTACTTTGTAGCTTCCTCCCGGTCTGGTATCAGACTTGTTAAGCAGCTTCTAAATGCAAGCTGGAGAAACATGACAATACACCCTGTTCTACACAGGACACAAACAGCCTCCACATGGCTCTAATTACTACAGGCACCAGAGAGGTGTTCAAGTGCAAGTAATGAGGGTTTGTATGGCAGGCAAGCTGTGTGTAGTGTGAGCGAGCCAGTCGAGAGACCGGCTGGGTGCTAACTGCAAACACCTGAAGCTTGTAAGCAGAGTTGTTCTCAGTGACAGTTTGCCTGAGACTTAACAGCTGCTGGCCCTCTTGTATCTCAGAGCATAAAAGTGTCACAAAGTGAAGACGCAAAGGGTGAAAAGGTTCCTCAGATGAAAGTGGTGGATCTAATGACGCCGTCTCCCCATTTTTCTTAGCCAAGACGTTTAACCTTCTAAGTGAATTTTTCTTAACAAGAGCAAAAGTGCCTCTCAGAGTCGTCCTTGAAAAGCTAAATACCTCATCATCCCAGAATCAGCTGCAGAAATGCTGCCCCCTGTTGGTGTACAGCTTTTCATGCACGTTGAAAGCTGAGCACCCTGATGTGTCGGGCATTACTCCAATGGCAGAAATGCCTCTCATGATGTGTGGCAGCGTGGCTCTTGCTCCCTCAGACAGGCAGAAATACCTCAGCCTGTGATACCGGAGGTGGAAAAGCTCAAGTTTCAGACGGTGGTAGCTGGTGCTAAAGGGAGCGGAGGGTCTCTTCTTACAGAGGCGTGTTGGGAGGCTTCTGTCGGCCCCCTCAAAGGCCGAGGGTCCAGAGCTCTGATGTGTGCTACTCAGGCACCCACATGCCTCCGTGATCTGAACTGTAAACTTTCTCACAAGCATGCAGATGGGATGCAGACATGTAAGCCAAGGCACATTCAAATACCTGCATATTTTTGAGTAACTGAGGTAACTGATGCGCACACACGTGTGTGTAGAGTGTCACTTTTTTTTTTTTCTTTGGTAACAGATCCTTTTTGTGTGGAGATGGTAACAAGAATGTATTGGGCAATCTGACTGCGGAGGCAAAAACAAAAACGTTCACAAGCAGACCCTCGCATCAAAGCCGAAGCAAACAACACGGTCCTTTGTTTTACTAAAGACAAAAAGAAACCACATCGCCAGACCAACAACTGAGAGGAAAGAACTTTAAATAGACTCATGAAGAGTTGAAATAGGAGATTGGATTTCAATGTACAAATTGTTTGATTCATCAACAGTCCATGAAAACATTAAAATACAGTCAAGCAAATAAATTGATATTATGTAATAACTCTGAATTAACACAAACCAGAAACTTTACATTGTTTTTGTTAGGATTTTATGTGACAGACCTATACAGAGGGATGCATTCAACAACTAAAAATATCTTATAACTGTGATGTGTCATGGAAAACGGAAAAAAAATAAACATTGTGGAAATTAAATCATGAAAAGTATTGTTTGAAGTTGTTTGGGGGACACAGTACATAACACTAAGGCATGTGAGTGGCAGAATCGTGCTTTGGGAAATGTTTAAGGATTTAGATTTTTGAAAAGATTTTACAAAAACCCTTTATCCTCCTTCCCTTTCATAAAAATGCATCACTTTGATGCTCCCCCACATGAAATCACAATTAAATATGAATTCGTTTTAATTAGTTTCTAAAAGAAAAAAAAGTAAAAATGTTGACAACAAGATGCAAATGCAGCTTTCAGAGTTTAGTCGGTTTAGAAATAAACTTTCGACTGTAAATACTGCTGCAGAATTGAATGTGATTAATCCAGCTAAGTTTGCTAAACTTGCAGAGAAAATGTCTTAAAAATCTAAATGAAAAAGCCGGTTTGTCTGAATGTCAGCTTCAATAAAGCACACACTTACTCTCTCACACTACCACGCACACACAAACACACATCCTGTTGCAAGAAGGCATAGGCTTTGGCCTATACGGCTTCCCCTTCCATAGGTCAAGTAAAATATGTAAACTATCAAATGCACAGTTGGTCAGCAGGTCACTCAAACAGGAGCTCGGACCTCACCCGTATGTGTGGGCACCTCTCAGCACGTACATCACACCAAACCAGCAACTTAACCCCAAATAAGAGAGATAGCGTCTTTCTTAAACCCACAGGAATTACAGGAAACTGTGTGTGTAACATGATGTGGAGCACACGCCATGCCCCACCGGGGGAACTTTCACAAACCCCCTGTAATAAACACCACAAGTCCAGCAGAGCCTGTCCTGAGGCGAACGTCAGACCCCCAACGGACCCAAGCCTGGAGGGATCAGGCTGGACGTCCCAAATGTCCAAAAGTGATGTTCTGAGAAAACTCATTCAGACTTCACAAATACTCCAGTTTAGGAGCAGATCAACTGACTTTCAGCATGTTTTGTGTGTTTTTGGTAATGGCAGATATTAAAGAATAAAAAAAAGAAAAACAGGTACAGGTACCTGGAGGACAGGAGCACTCTTGGCCAACATCCCTCGCGGTCCGCAATTTCGGCATCAGAGCTGCCACTTTCTGAAAATACACAAAACAGAGTAAGAGACAGAATATTTCTAACAATGAAACTTCTATTTGCATAGCCATAGGATGGGTTATAATGTTGCAAGCTCCCTGTCTCTCACATACAGTCCTTAGCAAGCTTAAATGAAGACATGGGTTGATGTCTACTACAACTGGTTGTACAGATGCACTGATCAGGCATTTCCTAGTGGACACCTATTTCTGGTTTTCTTTGAGGTTTGACTTGAAGATTCAAAATTTGTTTGTTTTTTTTAAGAGGGAAAAGTATGTGCTATGTGAGTTTTGATAGAAATAGATATTTTAAATCAATCACAAAACAAGGAATTACAGGATTACTGATCTGTGCAGAAAAGTCTCATGTCTCCATGTCCTTTATTAAACTCATAAAAATGCCATAGTATGTGTTGTTGGTTGTGTTTAAGGTGGAAAAATGTATGATTTGATAGACAGAGGAGGAAAGACCAAATTTTTCTGTATTGATGATCATCAGAGCCGATCAAGATTAAACTGATGTATTCCCACATATGACTGATTGATTGGTCTCTCTATAATTTATTGGGGAGCCTTGCAGTAGACTCTGTCCTCCTTCAATCTCTAAGGAGATATCCCCAACCACCACTTGTTGCTTTATCACAAATAATCGATTTTGATCATGTACCTCCTCCACAAGCTTTCCCACTGGGGCGCTGAGCTCTGAAAGGAGAGTCCCATCCTCATATTTGAAAGATCTCTGCGGAGCCTGGAGGATGGACGCCTTGTCCATCTCCATGTACAGCCGGTTCTCCAGCCGCTGGGTCCTGAAGCTCATCAGAAGACACACGGTGACTGAGCTCAGAGACATGAGCAGGCAGAGAGCGATGGGAAAGCCAGGCAGCCAGCGCTGGTCTCCGGACTTGGTGGCACACTGACACACCGGCTTGCTTTCCCCGTTGGACCCGCTGCTGGCCGTCTCCATGCTTGGAAAAAACTCTCAAACGGTGACCAGAACCAAACCGAAATCCCTTCCGTTTGCTGGCGCGGTCCTGTCAACAAGTTGCAATAAAGTTCGGTGAAGTAAGCAAGCAGCGCTCTTTACTCAGGAGCAACACCAGGCAGCAGCACAGTGGGCTCAGGCTTCAAAGCGCAATCCTGAATTCGTCCTGGAGTCAGAGGTAAGCAGCGGTGCGCGCAGGGTTTGAACCGCGGCCAGATGGGAGCAATGCGGAGATCAGCCAGAAAAAGACTCACATCGAAGCTTTCTGCGGGGATACGACTGGATCAGATGCGTTCCTTTCTAAAAGTTGCGCGTTAAACTGGCGTGGCTCCGCCGCCCTGTCTGACCACGTGGGAGGCTGCAGATTGACAACTGGGTGTGAGAATGACCCGCAGAACAAACGGAGCCCATTTAGGACGCGCAGCTCATTATGCGCTGACTCTCCCGAGACTGATTTACTAGTGAATCTCGCCACGGAAGGATTGAAACCCTTTGAATTAACTGAAGAATTAATACTTTCATTTACTGTTGTTGATGCAGGTCAGTGCAAAGCTTAGAATATTCAGTTAAGGTCGAACCTGCCCACAGAAAAATAAATGATAGAAAACGTGACATAATTTTCCAAAATCTGCAGCTTTTATCACCACCGCCATACTTTCTTTTTGAAACAAAATTTGTCCTTGATAGAAATCCTGATAACGTGATTTAATTCAGGTGATTGTCTTCTAATAGAAAAAGGCTCCATGCCGCCATCATGTGGATAACTAAAGGTACTGCTGATAATGAAAACGCTTACGCATTCCCATTTCTTTCTGGTCACGTTTATTAAGACATATAATGCAAAAAATACATAACCAGTCAATGAAAAATGGAATCAAAGACTATGTACAAGTTTTAACCCTGCAATGTAGTTTATACATCAACAATTCAAAAGAAAGCACTGTTAAGCAAGAATTAGTCTTTTACCCATGTCAATTAAATATACAAACTGAAAAATCCCATAATTTAAAGCAGTTCCACTGGTAGAAGTGTAATTATTACAATTTAAATAAACAGAAAACAAATGGTTGAAATTGACATCTAAATGGCAAAAGTAATAAGAACTTAATGAGTGAGACCAAACAGCAGTTTAATGGACAAGACAGCAAAGCAGGGCAGTGACTGATGCAGTCAAGAGAATGTCTCTCCTGGAGAGTCAGGATATAGAGGCTGATTGAACCATCATACATGTTACGGTAACAGGTAGGTCTACATATTGAGAGGTTCAGCCTCATTTGCTACCGCCACTGCTGCTGCTGGAGCTCCTGGTGCTGCTGCCTCGGCTGCCACTCTTCTGACTACTGCTGCTCTTGTAGCAACAGTCGAAGAAGGGGTGTCGAAGTGCCTGCTCCAGGCTGAGGCGCTTCGATGGGTCATATTCCATCATCTTCTCTATCAGGTCAAAGAGCAGCCGGTGGTCTTCACTTCTGGATACGATGTAATGCTGTGGAGGAGAAGGAGTTTGAAAGTGATTACTTCTACTACAATTACAAAATGAGGAAGCAAAACTGAATTTCGGCTTGAAGGAAAGCCTGCAGTTGCTTTTGTTCAAGATTTATTTAAATAATTCTATTTCCACAATCAAGCATGTACCTTGAGGGGTTTGCAATGTTTCTTGACGTATCTCCCGGCAGAGCTGTGAACGTCCCAGTCCAACTTGTTTCGGTGAACATATCGTCGTTTCCTATACAATATGCAAATGTTTAGATTAAAGTAAACACCTCATGCTTAATCTATGCCACTTCTAGTTCTTGTGAAAAATTCAATGACAGAATAAAAGTTGAACATAAAAATTTAAGAGTACACTTAATCCTCTCAAATTAAACGAAGCTTTAAGCGATGGTAAAAATCCAAAACAGTTTTACAGATGAGGCAAAATGCTGCCACTTTGATCAAGAGTTTGTGCTCAATAAAAACCAATTGTAATACTTTCCTTTTGACTGATAATATTTTAGGTGCTTTTTGCCAGAACAACTATGTAGTACTGTACTGAACACTTTCATTAGTAAAAATGATTGTTAATGCAATATTACCCTTGTAAAATGAGTTGTGGTAACAAAGTATTAGAATGCCACAACCCTAATATTTATTGTTAGAACTATAAATGAATGCTTACTTGGTTTTCTCCAGGAGGTCTGTAGGGATCGGACCCAGGACTCTCTCCATCATAGCAAGATGCTCTTTACTGTCATGTGTCTAAATGGGAAGACAAAGTAAACACCATCAAGTACTGTAACATTCAGGAATTAATATTTCTGCTCTCTACCGCCACCTACCTGGAAGAGGGTTGTTCCAAGATAATACTCGATGAGAATACAGCCAATACTCCAGACATCACAGGAGTGGTCCCAGCCCAGGTCTGACAGACATTACAAACCAAGTAAGAAACCAGACAGATCCGTCTAAACCTTTTGTGCTGCAACAATAATAAAACACTCACCTAAAATAACTTCGGGAGCACGATAGTGACGAGTTGAAACTACAGAGGTGTGGTGCTCATGATCATAGGTGGCATTCCCAAAATCTACAATTTTCACATCAGGGTTCTTGAGGGTTCGTTCATCTCGTCTCTGAGAACAGACATTGAACAAACTTGATTTCTATCTCAACATTTAAGTTGTACATCATTACCAGGCATAACTATAATCAATTTACCTTTTCACGGTTGTATTCCATGTCATAGTCTGAATCTATCAGTAGAATGTTTTCAGGCTTCAGATCTGTGTGAGTCAGTTTGTTCTTATGCAAAACTGCAAGACAAAAAAAGTGAAGAAATTATAGTCAATGTAGCCATTTCACAGCAAATGCATGTGTGCACAAACAGTGAATGCCACTTACATTTCACGGCTCGAATGATCTGGTAAGCCATATGCCTGATTTGTTTAACAGGAAAAGGCTGGAAGTTGTTCTCCTTCAAGAAATCATATGTGCTGAGGCCAAGCAGCTCAAAAGAGATACAAACGTGACCGTGGTAGTCAAACCAGTCCAACATATGGACACAGGAACTTTGGAGAAAGAAAGACAAGAACAAAGTTAGAAAAGCTGCATTGCAAACTATTTTTTTTTTTTTTACTACTTATTTTTCTGTTAGGCAGAGATGGAAGTTGGTAAGTCTTTTGAGATAGAAATATTTAATTATTTAATGTTATAGGAAGAAAAAAAAAAAAAAAAACATCAAAAAGTGTCATTGCTGCATCTCTGCTACAAGGAAAGAACTTACTATCTCCGGTCAGCATCGAGGGTATTCAGGTGTTTAAGAACCTCTACTTCAGACATAGCTGCCTCTCTGTAGCGGTCTATATTTTTAATGATCTTCAGAGCCACTCGAGCCCCATGACTGAAATTCATTAAAATTTTTTCGATTAGAATAGCAAAACATTTTAAAGGTTTTATTAAAACCGTATTACTAAGCTTGAGAACTTACTTGTCATGATCAATGCACTCGACAACTTTTCCAAAGGCACCCTCTCCTAGAGTACACAGAATCTCATCTATGGGAAATACAGAGGAGAAATTAGACAAACAGCACTGAAAAAGTGAAAAACAATCACCGCCTTTCATCATATTACATTTCTGTCTAGCTAGACAATTACAAACAGGATTCTGAAATCTGGCAAACAACTTGTTGCTTAAAATTTTAACTGGTAAATTCACCATTAAATAAATTAAAATGACAAGAAATGTAGTTTAACTGTACTGGGCCAAATATCTGTCTCTAAACTAATGTTTGAAAATATCCAGAAAACCAGAGTGAGAGAGACAAAGTGTGATCAACAGTAGGAAAAAAAAAAGTGTATATTCTATACATCTCGCTTTCAGCATGTCTCCATTGTGATAGATGAGGTGACCCTCGTCATCATCCTCAACACTCCTGGATCTTTTCCTGCTCCTGCGCTGATGGCTCCTCCTCTGCACCGGAACCGCCGCAATCCGCCATCACACCAATAACCCATCAGCCAGCACCCGGCCACCACAACGCGACATCGTCATTCATTCAACCAGGCCAAGGGGGAGGTGAAGGGGTGGACAGATTCAGGCCGTTCAGTAACACCACCAGACGAATGGGCGGAGCAGCAAATTCAAATTCAGCCCCGTCAGAGAAAATGGGCGTCGGCCACCACATGGTGTGTGTTACAGAAGAAAAACAACATGGCAACAAGATTTTCAGATGAGAGATTTTCTCAGAAGTACAGAAACACTTCAACTTGATTGATTAAACTTAATGTACATGAAGTTCTTTTGCAATCTATCAAACAGTTTAAATTGTCTACAATCATGACCCGTGATTGACCAGTAGGATCAACTCAAAGATACTGGGTTCACTTTTTCTTGTCTATTTCTAAACACTCACAAAACCCCTACTTTCTGAACCCAAAAATATTTTACATGACATTTATCTAAATCATACTAAACTGTGAAGGGTATGACAACTTCACAGTTGTCATACCCTTCATGACAAGAAACAAAGAGACGGGTATTTAAGCATTGGCTAAACACCCATGATAATGAGCCATTCAATCTGGAGAAATAGAAGGAGGGAGAAGGAGTTTCCCGTACCGAGGAGGACCTGTGCCGAGAATGGCTGCGTCTGTGCCTTCTGTCTCTGTGCCTGCGACTGCTTCGCCTGCTGCGACCACTACGCCCTGAAGACTTGCTGTAGTGGTGCCAGTCAAGATCTCTGTCCTTGTAGGTGTCATCATAAATGTCATCGTTGCAGGCCACATCCAGACTGTGTTCACAGGTATATTTCTCCTGAGAATCCAGCCTCTGGTTTAGACTGCGGGCCTCCAAGTAATGCCTAAAATAAAATAAATGATTAGTATCAATACAAAACAAGCACTTGAAAAGGCAAGTCGAGTCAGGTGTAGGTCAGGTTCTTGACTGATCGAGCACTAAAATCAAGACTGGATGTGATGGTGCTAACGGTCAGCCTCCTGCCTGACACCCTATCCCTGAACTTTTTATGTAACATTTGCTAATAGCAACGTGCTGATTTACAGCAACAAACTACCCTGAATCTAATTCAATGAGTAGCTCAGTTCCAACATCCAGTTTATAAAGAGATTAACGCGGCAAAAATAGCCATGCGATGGGTCCTAAAGCCAATATGTAATGCCACTCGTTTAGGCAAATATTCGCACTCAGCCTGCCCTCCCCAAAAAGTATTTAGTGTTAGGCATTGAAAGTTGATGGTGCGTAATATAATCTGCGCTTTATCTGGTACTGAAGGAGGTAAACACTTTAGTGAGCCCATATCTGCAAATACAAAACTGCTGATCAAGCATAGCAGCAAATTTAAATCTGTTTAGCTTTTTACTTACATAAAACTTTGGTCTTTAACTTCACCTCATTCTAGGACATCAAATGCATTTCTAAAAACTTGGCACAAACTCAACCCTGCCTGCCATGTTCACACCCTAAAAAGACCAAGAAAGTCATGGTGACTTAGCACCCAGTTGGTATCAGTTGTCTGCCAAGAAGAAGTCTGCCTCTCTACAGAATTAAAATTAGAGTGGATCAGGAAACATCTGATGCAACTATATGAACCTACATCTGAACCTACGTCTACAAAAAGATCTGCATTACCACACGGAAACCACCGAAGGGTTTACTTAATGAATCGATACTATCCTGTTACTTTGTTAGCAGAGTAACAGGGAATTAAATGCACACACAAAATTACCTGTATTGAGTGTGTACGGATCCATATTTTCAATATGAAATGTGTTTCCATTGGAGGAACCTTCTGAGAAACTCTTTACATTTAATTACACTAAAAGAAAGGCAGAATATAATAGTTTCAAACTATATATAAAAAACAAACCATTGGTTTTATATATATATATATATATATATATATATATATATAAAAAAACCTTATTCAAACCATATAAAGTTGAAACACCTTAATGGCCTAGCGTTTTAATATGAGTGCATCAGCTACTTTAAAATTAGAATTAGTCTGAAAGACTTGCTAATATACAGCAACATTTGGCCAGTTAAAAAAAAAGAAAAAAAAAGTGATTTAATAGGTTTTCTGGTTCATGTCATAAAGCCAATACTGCCCTCAGGCGTTCATACAAAGAACAGCTGCTTAGCCATCTCTGCTGACAGTAAATTGAAATGTGGATTATCAACTCTGGCCAAGGTGACTTTGTAAGAGCAAACAAATAAATAAAAGACAGTTCCTGGAAGAAGAAACAAGCATTTCAAGCTTGTCAGACATGTGAATATGCATTTAGGCTCTACTGCCTCTTTTGCAAGCACTTATGAACACAAATTTGTTCCAGCTGAAATTGCTTCATCAGTAGCTTGTTTATTGCAATACTGAGATGCAACATACCAGTAGTAAAATGAACCACAATGCCAGTTTGTGGGATTTTTATTTTGTTGAATTCAAGATGTCTGCTGAGACAATACCTGTCAACTGATCCTAAAATGACTCTAATCACAGAGATATTTACCCGTCATATGTCTTGTTGTAACGAGGAGATCTTCTGGATCTATTCTCTCTGTCACTGCTAGGTGAATCTCGTTTTCTGCGTTTGCGACACTCCATTCTTTCTTCCCAACCATACTCGTCTAGCCAGACACCTGGGGAGCGCATTCGCTTTGAGTGCCGCATCTGGGGAATGTGGGGGAAAAAAAATTCACAAAGTTAGATAATCTGAAATTCATTTATTCTTTGTGTGTTACAATTTTATCGCTATTTAATATAAGGTGGTTGAACTTTACAGCTAAACCAAGAGAAAATGAGAAAAAAAACAATAGTCCCACAAATTATTAAAAGTCCAAATAACAAGCATAACTTGGGTGTCCAAAATTAAAATGAATTAATGCAAATTGCAAAAGACAAATCTTAGCAACTCGATCTTTTTGGCATTTTCATAAAGGTAGTCCTGCTGTGGCTTCAACAGCAGGGAGGATTTGCAGTTATGCAAAAATAGGGGAGTTGCACTGAACACCAACCTAATATGGATGCAAAAACTACCATGCTTATACCCGCAGAAAAAAATAAAAAAATAAATATATATTATATATATATGACGTAATGATGAAGGAGCCAAAACTAATCTGAAAAAACACAAAAACTTCCAACATTGCAATTTCACAAACAGCATCGTCGCTGACACAATCCTCAATAATCGTATCCTAGTTTAAAGAGTGAAAAGTTTAACCGTGCAATTGTTTACGACAAAATGTTTAGGCCTTGACTGCAAGGCGGTGTCAAGTGACGTGATCTCAAAATGCCATTTATAATGCCCAGAAGTGTTTGTTTGTATTTAAAAAAAATCTTTCCTTTCAAGGTTTCAACAAAAGCAACTTTGCAATTCAGTAATAACCCGATTAAACATAGATTTTCATAAAACAACCAAATCAACGACGGCCTACTGCAGCCTTTTGTCGGAGCAGTAGCTTTCTGTTAGTAGATCGTAAAAATGAAAATACCACAAAAAAAAAAAACAAAGAAAATAATATATTCATCCTGCAAAGTGTTAACTAAAGTCCCCTTAATTTGCACAATAGTTTTGCAAATTAAAACGATTAGTTTTAAAATACATTTTAAAAATCGTAACAAAGAACCGTTATATAAGCGCAGAGAATCGGCCATGTTAGCGAGGCGTCGAATTTCACAAAAACCAAACGGTCGAAATTTGACTTTAAATGTGTGGTAAACCGCGTCTAATCACCACGTGTAGGGAATATATTACCTTTATTTATAGCTGGTAGGTTCGAATGAAAGTCAATATCAGCTGGATAAGGATTACGAGCGAAGAATCTGGAAAAACGTCCGCGACTTCCAGTCCTCAAAGATGGCGACTTTCTGTAGAAGCTGATGGAACTTTCTTCTTCACCAAATATCCTGACGTAAGACACACATAACACCCGCCCACCGCAGTGCCATATGGGAAGTTGAGTTCTGAACAAATAAGTAGCTGAAAGTTATTGTATTTACACATTTTACCCCATCAACACCCATTTTTGAGCACAGTCGCATTCACATCTGAGTAAAGTTTTTGTGCTTCCATTCATTTTATTCTCTGTTTTGGTTGCCCGGATTTCATCCTAAAATTATGAATATAAAATTCTTAAATAGCTTTTTTATACACATTGTCTACAAAACACACAAAGAATAAGAGATGTGTGAAAAGACTCAAGAAAAAAATAATGTTTTAAAATGTTCATTCATTATGCTTTTAAAATAGCACCTTTCACTTCATGGAGCAATTTTAAACAGCTCATTTATCTTGAAAGGCATGTTTGTAGCCTAGGGAAGAAGTCATAAACAGAAAGAGACAAGGACGAAGAGAGAGTAGAAACAATGAAAACAAGGAGAGAACATGGGACGTCCATGCGATATTGTGAAACCTTCCTCCTGTTCTTCCTAACGTTAACAGAAGGTCACATCTTTGGAGTTATAGCTAAACTTTTGGTAATGTTCTCTTAGCTAAAGTTAAATTGTACTTTATCACAGAATTATCACTGGCTCTCTTTGTCTCCTGTTAGTATTTATCTGATGATCTGAAACGCTTAAAAATGACAGAAAAGCAAACGGATTAAATCTATCTAATAGATAGATTTTATCCATTCCAAAAATATGGTTTTGGAATGGATAAAGCGGACAGAGATTATGCTTCTGAAGTAACCCTGTTGAACTCTAGAAAATATTTATGGGCTAAGTCACAGAAAAACAACCCATTTAAACTCATTTAATATTTCTCATAAGAGGAATCCCCAAATAAACATTCAGAATTATAACAGGTTTTTAAAGCCTACAAAAAGGGATGTATTTGAAATTCAACCTTCTAAAAATGCATTCAGCCTTGTATTAATGGGGTGTATATATGTCAGAAAGCATAACCTACTTGGACCATGGGCGGATATGCAATGAATTCAATTCGTTCATTCACTCGTTTCTTCTTTTAATCTCAGAAGTTGCTGATTACGTTATCACCCTTCTATACTTGCTGTGTTTTTATGATGAGTCGCCATGAGCATTTTCTGACTGTAATTCAAAATTTTGTCTTATGAGAAAATATGCTTGTTTCACAACTACGTTAATATACGGCGTGGTTTTGTCTGAAATCGAATAATCTTTTATTGTCTTTTCCACAGTCATGTTCCACACACTCTTTAATCATACAAAGAAAACATAACAGAGTAGGAAGTTCGTCGTCATCGTAAAATTGCTGTAAACAAGCCTACCAGGCTGTGCGCAGGGTCAAAAATACCCCACGTAGCCTGAACAGGGAATTGTGGGTACAAGATGTCTGCGCCCTGTCTTTAACCTGATAACGTTTCCATAGTGAAGTTCGTCAAAGAGTCCTGTTATTAGAACAAGGTTTGTTGCGGCTTTCGTCGAGAGGACGATGTCCGAACACCCCGAGCAGCAGAGCGGACCGGGGTTGTCCAGGACGGTGATCGCCGAGATGCTGTTGAAGAACTTCGAGAAGCTGTCTGACTCTGATCAGAAGTTATTCACGTACGGACCTCTGTACCTGGGGGGAAACGCTGGGTTTGCGGGGCTGGTCGCCAACAGTCTGTACCGCAGGGTTCTGAACGTCCAAGCGGCGCGCTTCGCCTCCAACCTGCCCATGGCCGTGCTGCCCTTCCTTACCACCACCGCCCTGTACAGCGCCGTGGTGTCGCAGCCGCTGCTGTCCGGGGATCTGAACTGCCCCACCTGCTCCGTGATCAGAGGCGGGCTGGTCGGGGTGGTCGCTGCTGGAGTCTACCCGATGCTGCTGGCGTTGCCGTTGAATCTCGGCCTTGCATTCAGATACAGCTCGGCTCCGATGCCAGAGAAGGGCGCGATGCTGCGGTTCTGCGTGGAAGTCTCCAAACCCGTCTTTAACAAGATGAGAGGGGTTTTCCTGCTACAGGCTTTATTTGGCGGCTACCTGGGCTCCAGGCATTTCCAAAGCTACGCCACGCTGGCCCAGATAACCTTCAGCAAGCAAGGTTGCCTGGAAGAACTGCAGGAGTGAGAGGACTGGACTGAGAGTAACCACCTCATTATGTACGGATGAAAATCGGATTTACCTCTGGGCGCTTCCCAGAAAATAAAATGACACAGCATTTATCACAGCATTGTCTGAAATCATTTTGTCACATCATAAAACTGAAATGAACCTCCCTATAGCAAACAAACTCCAGGAAATTCTGGTAATGCTTATGACAGATTATCAGAGTCACACAAAGCTTTTAAGTTTTGTTTTTGAAGACTGACAGTGAAGAAAAATATGGTTCGGTGTACATAAATTGCGTTTTACTGTCCATATGTTGCTGTTCTCCGTTTCTATATGGATGATCTATTGTGTTCAAAATAAAGTAAATGATTGATAATTTTGTGTATCATGTTAATATTTGTTGTACTTAAGCAATTAAGAGTGGAAATGGATATGTAAGGACAGGCAAATATAAGCTGAATTGCTTCAGCAAACACCTTTGCAATCTATACAGCATAGAACATAATTATTGCTATTTGACTTCATTTTGAATTTTATTGTTGTGGGAGTGTTGATTTGACTGTAACAACTATTATTAGTTTTGAGTGTGTGTTTTAGCTCGAATAAACTATCTAAATCTTAATCAGACCACACAACACAGGGGAGAGTAGGCATTTGTTTACTTTTATTAAAGGCTTTTTAGGAACCGGTCACAAATTCTGCACTGATGTCAAAGCCAAAGGTGTCCCTGCACCGAGAAGGACAACTCCTGACCGCTCACATACAGCATTTATGCGACAAATAAAACCTGATGGAGTTGGCAGTCTGATAATGCTTATAAAGAGTAAAACTGATGGCAGGTAGGTGATTGTCATTTAATACATGTTTAACAGCACAGGCAAAGGATTTATTTAAATTACGATGGATGGTAGGCTTGACATCACACCCTGGTCTTTCTACAAGCTTATTGGGGCGAAGGTTACAGGAAAAGGTTAATAGATGAGAAATAAGTTAGGAGGAGCTAAACCAGTTTGTTATAGACATGGCAAAGGTGCTTTTCAGGGAAAACACTGACATTAATCAATAGCAAACTAAATCAAGCCAATAATTACAGTTCACCCACTCCTTTCCTCGCAGCAAAACTCCCAAATTCACAATTTCACAAACAAGAATAATAATAATTAAAAAACACTTCAAGTTAAATAAATTGTCATGATAAGCAGTGACTCATATGGAACAGGTACATTATCCTTCTCTTTAATGCAACAGTGCATTTTCCTTGTAAAGTACTTTTTCTTATTTTTTAAACATTAATGCCCCTGTGAATCCACCTGACTTCGCATGCCATCGGACTTCATGTTCATGTAAATTAAAAGTCACAATAAAAACTTTACATCTGTCAGCACAGAGGCCTCCAATAAATATATGAGACAACTGAACATCAGTCAGAGAGAACTTCCTGAGGAGCAGAAAGATGAGGGCCAAACTATTGTCTGTACACAGTCTCTACAGCTTCTGCAGTTACACTATTACAGTAGGTTTCTGAGGATATTAATGGCACGATACATTTAAAAAGAGTAAACACTTTAAAAGGCTCATCCTCCCTGCCCAGTTTGTTCCCTAAAACAAAATAAATAAAAATAACAGGATGAAACATGGTCTCCAGTCATTCCAGTGCAACAGACGTGAACACATGAAACACAGCCTTCCACAGCCATGATGGTTTTTTTTCCATTTTCACCTCAGTTGGGATTTTTAAGTGTGAAAAAGGGCTAGCCAGCGCCCATTACATCACTTTCTGTTTTGTTACAGTACTTTACAGATAAAAGTTAAATACTTAAACAGGCTTCGAATAAAAGGAGGAAATGGAGAAAGAAAGTGAGAGCAGAGAAAAGTACACGAGACGGTATCAGTAGGAATTACTATAAAGTAATTTTCCCTGTAATTGTAGTCTCTAAAGCAGTAAACTTCTCCACAGAGTAAACACACATAAAGGGAAGGAGGAAGGAGATGCGGCGTCCCTCTCCGACGTACCAGAGCTTCTCGCTAGTGTCCGAAAGGAGAAAGTTTATTCCAGTTTTCATAGCTTAACGTTTCGCTTTTTTCCTTTCTGGACGTTTTCTTTTTTTTTCTTCTCGATGAATCCTGTTCATCATGCTTGTTTCCCTTTTTTTTGTTTGTTTTTTATTTATTTTATTTTATTATTTTTTTTGCTCTTGATGCAGTTTCTTTGTAGTAAAACACCAAAGTACCAGCTTCAGGTTCCTTCACAGTCCAGTTTAGTGCAAAGAGAACACACACATCTCCTCATCTGGTGGTGGGAGTGTTAGATCCCAACCCGCCTCATGTCTTTGCCAGAACATTTGACCTGAGGAGACAAAAGAAGATTATGAAACCTTATAAGAATTTTTCTTTGTTGGGGTTTACCATGCTGGTAAATTTAAAGGATTACTTTAAGCCTAAATCTGCTAGGGTAAGAATAATTTGTGCTATACTGCAGTGTGTAGGACATTAAGCCTCTGTTGTAGTGCTAACTTCCATCTGAGAGAAATTACTCTTTATTTTACCCTATTTTACACCATTTCAAAAATCCCGCATGCAATATTTCTGCACCTGTTTCTGCCAATACATAATAAATTTTGGCCTAATGTGTTTATACACATCAAGGTAAATCATGTTCTACAGTCTAGACCAGTGGTTCCCAACCCTGGTCATGAGGCACCCTGTCCTAAATGTTTTAGATACGTCTCTGTTCAACGACACTTGATTCAAATGACTGCATGATCTCCTCTGCATGCCATCAAGTGCTTTTGAAGCCCGTTAATCATCCCGCTATCTCGAGGGACACATCGAAAGATTTCCTAACCCTTCTCGGCTGCAATGACAAAGTTGTAGGTTTGATTCCAGCTGCCTCTGTTGTCATATGTCCATGTGCTCCTGCGCACGGCTCTATACACAGAGTTACATACAGTTGTGTGAATTGTTCATGTGGATCGTAAGCAACAGTGTGTTGAACCAAGTTGTCAGTAGGACAAGAGAAGCGATATGTAGGTTTGTCTAAGCAGTTTCCCACCTGAGTGCTTTCCACCTGTCCTTCTCCACCTGGTTCTCAGGACTTTCACTTTCATATGATGCCAGGTAGAGTCCTGGGGAAGGGCAAGAAGATAAAGAAATGTATTTAGAACCTTATTGAGTTAAGTTGTAAATTTTGCATTATTCTGTAAATAATTGCATTTTTAATGCAACGTTGACAATTTTAATGGTCTTTTTAATGAATGTTTCAATGAAACGTTGCATTACAAGTGTCATTATTTACCGAATGACATTTCATGACAACAGTTGTAAACTCTTATCATGAAGCCGCCTTCATCTTTATAACAGGCATTGTGTAATGTTTATGAAAGTGTCATGTCAGTCTTATGTGCACCCCTTCAAATAAAGTATTACCAACAGAACAATGGGATGTTACAATAGTGACAAATAAATGTCAGTCAAGAAATGATCCGGGTCTCAGAGTTTTAATCAAATTTCTCTTTTATTCTCGTGCCTAAAAGAGAGCGTGGGAAAATAGGGCTGTCGACTTGCGTAACAGAAACGTTTCTCACCGTCCTCGCTGAAGATGGGAGCGGTGTGGAGGTAGTGCAGGATGGCGCGATCCTCCTCAAACGGACACTCCACCTGTTTCCACGTCATGAACTCTCCAACTTGTCGAGCCAACTCCACAAATTTCTAAACAGCAAACCAACCAAACAGAAATATTGAGTCACGTGGGAGAAACTGAATGAAAAAGGTCGGGTGGGGAAAACGCTCACCTCGAAGTTGACGTGGCCATTGGGCAGTCGGTTAGCGCAGCCTTCATTCAGGAAGTAGATGTCTTTAATCAGCAGGCTGAAGAAGGGAATCACAATCTGAGGAGGACGAAAACAGGAACACAGTTTAACCAAAGCAAGGAAACCTTCTGAATATGAGCAGTCATGCTGATGCCTCACCCTTTCTCTGTTGCTGTTGGCAGTCTGAGAGCGATGGGCAGCTCCCCTCAGGGCGGTCCTGTAGTTATAAAAGTTTCCTGTGGGATCCATCTGATGCTGCAAAAACGAATGGCAACAAAACAGTCAGCTTGAAGGTAGCACCTGCTTATTTTAAGAAGTCTGTGAAAGAAGCTGGGTTTACCTCAAGAATAAAAAATTTGGCAGTTTTGGTTTTGCTCCAAGTCTTCTTCAGTCGTGACACAGGAGTCATGTTCATACCAGCTGCAGAGAAAATTAATTTTACTATCTAAAAATCAAGGATAGTGAGCAACAGAACTGTCCATTTGAACAATTCACAAAATTCAAAGTGAGCAAACAAAAGTAAAATAGAAATCCAATCAGTTCTTGCTGTTACCACCTTTCTAGCATAAATACTTATAAGTACAGGATTATAGTCAAATATGTGGTCCAGCAATGAATGAATGTGTAGTTGTCTTAGCCAATCTCTGCTGCCAAACTGAAGTTGTGAAAGACAGTTTTGAGGGACAAGCATTTTTCTTTTTTTGTTTACAGGCCAAGCTAAAACCTTTGCATAGCACAGACTGTGAAACCGGGAACTCACAAATGATCGCCATCAGGGAGTTAAAGTTGCCAATGTTGAAACACTCTCTGGCCACATCAATGAAGAACTCAATCACTGTGGCTCTCTGCTTCTTCTTGGCTGGCTGAAAGAAGTTCACAAAATACATTTGTTTTCCTTTAAATTTTCTCAATTTTGCTTGAAGGGTATATTAAAGTTTTCTGACACAGGACATTGTAGTTATGTAAAGCATCCACAAGGGGGCAGTAATGCTCCGTAAGGCACCCATTGGTTTGGTTATTTAAATATTCAAGAAAATTGAAAAAAATGTAGCAATTTTTTGGGGTAAACATAAGAGTATTCTGAGATTATCTTCATAAAATACAACTACTTATATTTATGGAAATAATGCTCCTCATCAGAACAGTATAACATTAAGTGGTATTTTCTCTAAACTCGAGTGACAGAATAGGGAATTGCCATCATTCTCCCTCACCATGCAGATTTCTGTTGCTACCAGGTAACACAGTCTGTTGAACCATCTGACGTAGGCCTCAAGGTTGGAGGTTTTCTTCTTCTGCTCGCTGAAAGATGGCTGCTGTTGACAACGCACACACACACACACACACGCACACACACAAGTTGTGAGCCACTACAGTGATTTGTACCAACACTAATTAGCTTCCTATGTGCAGGCTGACCCCCTCTGAGAGTGTAAATGGCAAAGACTGCGAGCGGCAAGTACACACGACAGGACTGCTGGAGAGAAATGGAAAATGACCAGCTCAGGATCAGCAAAGGCAACAGGAGTTCAAGAGATAAGAAGGGGAAAATAAATCTCAATGGTTACATCAAAAAGTCCAACGTTAGATGGAGGAACAGCTTCATGTTTGTTTGCTGTTTCATACAACATTCACTGAAGGTCGATATACATAGATAAATTCGAATGTACTGCACTATCAACACAGTTTTGTGTTGTCTTATTCGTCCAAGGAGTTAATTTTCTGACTAATTTAAGGTCAAAATAACCTTTCAGTGTTGATGATGTTACTCCTCCTTGGACAAATGAGATTAGATTTACTATTCAAGTATGCATATTTCACATTACTGATAATGAAGGTTCAGTGACAAACTCAGAAAAATCATTCATCCAGTTCAAGACACATTTAACTGTTATAAATCTGACATCTAAAATTGCATCTTTTCAATGTCTTGGGGAAAAAATCATATTGTTTTAAGTCTGTAGAATTGTGGGTGTCTACTTTTAATCAGTGAATACTCTGGTTTGCACAAACATTTTTTAGCAATCATGGCTCACTTTTATGTGCATAGTTAGGGAATCCAAATTATAGCTCTGCATGTTTATTTTCATCTAACAAATCCAAGTTTTCCCAAAAAATATAAGTGAAAATCATTTTTTAGAAAGACATTCATGGTAAAATAAATGCACTATACAGACTGGACACGCAACTTGTAGCTGTAACAGCTTCAAATCCACTTTGAAAGAAATCCACAAGGTTTAGGTTTAGGTGTGTGTTTATGGTATTTTATAAACATTGTTCTGGAAGTGCATTTGTGAGGTCAGACATTGATGTTGGGCAAGAACTTTTGTCTCGCATTTTTCACTTGAATTCATCCCAAAGGTGCCGTTTCAAACCAAACAATAGACCTGATTACTGAGTACTACATGTTGAATTGACCTGGATATTTTATTTAGTAAATTTGTGGATTCAAAGTAAAGTGTCAAAGTAATAGACCATCTTGGGGTGGTACAGAGCACCTCTAGAGCTTATTACTAATCATGTAGCAAATGTCTTTAACTCTAGTTCATTAATTATTAAGTCTTATTTCTTACTAATATAGGTGTTTAAATGGTTTTCTTAGTTTATTTTTTTTCTTTTACTTTGGTAGACCCTATATGCTGTAATTGTGAAAATCTAAACATATTTATAAATATACCTCCCAAAAGCTTACCTGTGTTCCATCCAGAGGATCTTTCTGAACAAAGGCTTGGACAAACTCCTCCGGTCCAATATGGCTTAAATGCTCCTGGAAAACATGTAGTCATGTTTTATGGATTTTCATCAGTTTTTCTAATTGTATTTATTTATTACCAAAAAACAAAACAAAAAAAAAAAAACACAAAATGCTTAAATACATTAAAGCCACAACAGCATGGAGTGTAAAACTGGGCACAGACACATGGGCTGGAGCCATCTGATTAATAAGTCTTTCATTTCAGTAATGGAGGCAAATCAATAGAAGGAAGTAATGACTCACTGATGTGACTCACTGCTATCATATTCCCAGCGAGTGGCACTAGAGACAATATCCACTGCTATTAAAAAATAGTGGCAAACTTGCAGTCATGTGCAACTCGAAATGACTCAATAGACCGATCACGCCTCGAGATCAAATTCAGATCTGATAAGGAACCCAGCGACGAGTCGTTAGTCAGTACCAGCATAATGTTTAAATCCTCATAAGACATCATAAAATCCAGAACGTGTGAGCTGTACACGCCTACTTGTCTGTCTCTGTCTCTCTTTTTTATCTGTGTGCGTGTGTGTGTGTCTGAGTGTGAAGCTGTCAGGTCATATATATCTGCAGTGGTTTTATCCCCTGTGTTCGCAGCCCTGGGCATTTTGCTGACTTCTGTGGTGATGTCACCACTCAGACAAGAGTGCAGGCTTACTCAGGTATGCTGAAACACACAAAAAAAAATTCACTACAGAAGTGCAGCCAAATGTGTTAATGGACGCTGGCGTTTTTATTTCTATGATATATAGTTATATATATACTTTATTACACGTTATTCCTATAAACCGCTTTTTTTCCCGTCATACCTCCTAGTCCCTTTCCTTTTAATGATTTTTGTCCAAAGCTCAGGACCCTGAAATGGGCTAATGCTTCATCACCCTTAAAGCCCTCACTTTCCCGAGCATCCACTCCCCTCGTTACCGTCTCTTCCTCTGACCTCTGTCTGACCCCTCCGTACTACTCGGCCTCCCTCAGGACTCACCAGCTCCACGTGGGTGAGCTGCTGTGCCAGCGTGTAGGGGTCATTGCAGATGGAGAGCATGTCCTTCTGGAAGGGCGGGGGCTTTGTCTTGAAAGCCACGAGCTTGTCGGAGATGGAGGAGGCGTTGAGGGAGACTTTGACGATGCTCTCTTCCCCCTGGCTCATCAGGGCCAGCCTCTGGCTCAGCTTCTGCAGCATCTGGTTCAGGGTTTTCCAGTACGCCTAGAGAGGAGACGAACAGGGAGGGCAGACGAGCAGATGAGTGAGGAAGCTATCAATAACATCTTTGATGAATAATTTATTAATGGTCTTGTAGGACAGCGGTAGGCGTGAATCAGAATGACTAGAGTGCTACGTAGTGAGGACTCTGAAACAGCATAAAAAATCATGGCTCTTAAACATTTTCTCACTTCAAAACCAAAAACTTTAACGGATTTCATTGAGATGTGACAGACCAGCAGCACTGCATAGCGCTGAAGTGGTGATCTGTAAACTCATGAAAAGTGTGAGAAAAGCATCTGTCTCACAATTTTCTTCTTTTTTCTTTTGCCAAAAATTTAATTATTTGGTATTCAGCCCCTCTGAGATAATAATGAGAAAACTCATATTTTGCTGCAATCACAACTGCATTGTGTTTTCTAGCTTTTTCATTATTCTCTGCTAATTAACTGAAGCTCAATCAGATTTCAGACCAGGCATCTGGTATGACACATCATTTTTCATGTTTTGCCACTGATTCTCAATTGGATTTATGTCTGAACTTTGACTGGTCCATAATGTTTGACCTGAATTATTCTTGCTGGAAGGTGAACTTCTGCGCCAGTATCAATTTTTTTCCAGCTTCTAACAAATATTTAATCTGGGATTTTCCTGCATTTACAGTAGCTCTTCCCATCTACTCACCAGCCTCCCTATTTCTGCTGAATAAAAGTATCCCCACAGCATGCTGCTGCCTCCACCATGTTTCGTCATACAGATGATGTGTTCAGGTTGATCGGTCAACAGATTTTCCACCTTATGTTTTCATGGATCTGATTAATTCTCTCTATTCCGAGTTTGTCATGAAAGTCTTGTATTATGTCTCTCGCATAAAATCCGTAGAAGTTTGAAATTTTATTGTAACAAACTGTGAGAAAGTTAAAGCAGCATCAATACTTTTGCAAGACACCGTAGTTTCGAGGAATTAACATATAAAAGTGCTAAAATGTTACTGGTTGTTTCACTGTTTCAGTGATTTGCTCGGCGTGTTGTGTTCAAGAATGCCTGAATCTCGGAGCCCCTCCTTGCAGATGGCTCCACACAGAGGCCATTAGGTCAGTCTGTCTCACAAATGACCCAGAGCCACAGCTCCCACATGCATGCACACGCCCATGCTGAGGACAGCCAGCTGTAAATAGCAGCGCATTCATCACCACCTGCCCAGCCTCCCTCCTCCTCCTCCTCTTCCTCCTGTGCTCGGACTTCATCTCTCTCCTCCTTCACCTTTTTTCTTCTCTCTTTCCTCTCTGTGGCTCCGCATCCCTTTTCTCTCTGTTCTCCCTCACCGCCACTCCTTTAATAGCCTCCTCCCTCAGCTCCACTCTCCTGCAGTGTAACATTGTACAACAGCTGGGCTCCTCAGCTGACACTGTCTCTCTGACTTTTTCTGTCAGAGAGGATAAGAAATCTTCCTCTTCATTAATTCTGTTTATACGACAACTCTTTCTCACTCCAAATTTGTCAAATATGGATGATGGGTGTTCCTCTTGACGCCAAAGGATCCCTCTGAATTGTGACATTTTTTGAGATGCAGGGAAGCAAAGAAATCCCAGAGTGTCAGCGACGGTTCCCTGAGGACATCTACCCTCAGGGTGAAGTCTTCTGGAGAGCGTGATTCAATATTCAACTTTTCGACTTTTTTCAAGCTCCGAACACTAAACACTGATTCTGTCAGTCTTCAATGTGCCAAACTCAACTGCAGATCAGTCCCCTGCTCACCGAAAACAGAAATTCAGTTAAACTGTGACAACAGGAGATACGGGTCTGGGTGTGAGATGAATGGGGATTATGAAACCCCCCCCAAAAAAACAGACATAATGGCATCAGGGCTGTCTGTCCTCGATACATAGAGCCTTGCAGTATTCAGAGCCAATGAACGTTTTCATGTTTGGTCTCATTTCAGCTCCAAGTTTCTGAGGATTTTACAAGGATTTTATGTGATAGACCAACACTATAACATCTCCGTAGAAAGATAACGTTAGCGTACCTCATCACATGGAGCTATCCTGTGAATGATGTCTTTAAGGTGACCGACCATCTTCTCGTCCCTGAAGTCTGTTGGGAACGTTTCCGTCCATTCTGTCAGCAGCTGCAGGATCTTAGGACCAAACTTGCGTACCTTAACCTGTCAGGAAGCAAATTAAAAATGTTTTTAAAAAAAAACGACTGCTCTTGAGATTTCCTGCTCTTTCACTGCATCGGGCACAAACACACCATAAAATGTGTAAAAACGTATGGCGCGGCACTGACCGTATCGAGCGGGCTCTGATCCAGCTGCTGCTGCTTGATACACAGCTCACATACCCTGGAGAGCAGCTCCGAGGGAGGAATGAACAGACGGGCGCTCAGCAAGAAGGTAAACACATAGGCTTTCTGTGAAAAGAGACAGGAAGACATTAAGCGAGACGCTCCCACAGCAGCATCTATAAAAGCAGCCCTGCTGGCTGTAATTAAACTAAGCAGGGACTTGGGGTTAATAATCAAATTAGCACGCCTGTCACCGAGACTGTAAACTGAAACAACTCTCTCAGGCCGCATTTCAGTCTTTTAGTGTTTCGGGAGATTTTTTATCTGAAAGCTGATCACAGAGAGGGTTTTAATCAAGCTGACACAGAGACACACGGATGCAGGTCATCAACAAACTGAGAAAAAAGACAAAAAAGTTTCCTCTCATCGGGGGTTGTGCGAACTCAAACAAAGTTAGAAGACATATTAGGAATTTAGAGTTCAGAGTTTTGTGTTGCTGAATCAATGATTCAGGACAACGTTTTCACATTTTAGCACATTAATAACCTTAAACTTCAATGAATCTGCCTGACATTTATAAGAATTAACATCTCAAAGTAGGACAATTGCAAATACAAATTACAACAAAAGTGTAGCATGAGTTTGATTTCATCTCCACTGAGTAAATACTTTAGAAACCACTGCTGCCGTGTAACCTTTGTGACACCTAAATTTATAAATCTAAACCACGTTATTGCAGCTCTGATTTTATGTTTAATGTATTTGGATTAGAAGGAGAGTCAGTGCTCCTCTATCAAGACTTTTGAGACCTTTAGTAGGCTTTTATCTCCAGGACCGTCCTGCGTTTAGCTCCATCTTTTTTCCCTTCAACTCTGGGGGAGCCTCGCTGCCCAAACTGAAGAAAAGCTTTCCCATAGCATAGTACTGCCAGCACCATGCTTCACCACACAGAGTCTTGACTTTAAGACAAAAAGTTCAGTTTAGGCATTAATCTTGTTCTGCAGATTTGGAAAACTCCAGGCAAAAAAACAATGTTTTTGATACTAAGACTAGATAAAATGGGTTTGAATACAAATGGTGATCCCAGTTTTCACTTTTCTTTTCAATGTGAAAAAAAAAAAGAAGAAAAAGTAAAAACTGAAGTCCGTGGTTGTAATAAAAATGGGAAAAATAGGAAGTTTGATTCCAGACTCAGACACCAGTCCTATAAAGTAGCTTTAGGAATATAAGAAGAGGAATCATCAGGGAGACGAGGACTTCAGCTCTTGGAAACAGATTCTGGAGTAATGCTGGTCCATGTCATCAACCACAAGAGTTCAAATAGAGTTCATTTCTGTTTGAACTCTTGTATTATGTAATTGTTTTTTGGCTTCTCTGTGTTTCTCACTGTTCCTAAACTTTAGTCATCTTACATTCTCAATATTTAGCCTTTCAACCATTTAACATTCTTCTGGGGATTAGTAAGACATCATTTAATTCAATAAGGTAATTTAGTTTACCTCAGGGTAATAGTCCGCAGTGGGCACCAGGTTCTGGATCAGCGTCTCCAGGGAAGCAGAGGTGATAGGAGGCCCGTCAGCCAGACAAGCTGCTGGCCCCGGGCCCTCTTGAGGGGCCCCATCCTCTTCCTCCTCCCCAGGCTCAGCGCAGGCCAGGTGGGGGCTGAAACCACTGGAGGTGGTAAACATGGTGCCTGAGCACACAGTCTGGGGCATTCCTGACTACAACACACAAACACAGAAAACACACTGTGAGTGAAGCAGAATGAGGAAGAGGAATAAAGGAAATACGTCTCATGTAAATGTAGGCCCGTCTCCACATGTACCTTCCTAGCAATAACAACAAATACTAACTCAAACATTTTGCTGTTAGATTTGTGCTGTTATCTACGGTAAATCTGGTGTCCAAAAAGGGAAGTGAGTTGGACTGAAGATAAACTCAGATTCACAGAATAGTGAAGAATGAATGACAACCCATTCAGCTCAGCATCCTGATTAGTTCTCCTCTGTTTTTTGGAGCCATGTGAGATTTTATTCATGGGACCAAACAGCTGCCAAAATTGCTAGAATAATTTTTGTTCACCTGAATGAAATACTGAGAGCTATGTTGCACTGAATTCCCATAACTATTTGCACAGTGTTATTCCGTGGTGTTTGTTGAAGGTGGCTGGCTGCTTCTTCTTTCTGTACTGCAGTGGAGAAAGAAGAAGCATGGATTTGACTGGATTGAAAACTACCACCTTTTTCAAAGGAGCTGCAACACATGCATCAATCGGAAGACTGGTCGCTGTGGAGACCGCTTTACCCTGCGAGCACTTACACGGCCCCACCGCTGCCCTGTACTTCTTTGTCTCGACGAAATCAAAAAGCCTTGCTCAGTGCACACAAGCTACCAAACCAGAGAGCACCGTTATTCTCAGAGTGGAGGTTTTATCACTTTCACCTCACAAACAGGAGAAACTTTGTGCACTGCGAGAGCTTTGAACAAGAAAGTTTCCAAAAAAAGACGTGCAGAAGAATCTGTGTCTCTCGTCTGTCATGGATGAAAACTGATGACGTCTACCTGCATCGTTAGAGTTGGTTTCAATCTCTAGGTAACCAGAGCGCCTCAAAACAAAACAGTTCTACATCCACGTGACAGAAGACAGCCAGTAAACCACCAGTGTTGATGGTGCAACCTTTGGTAATGCTGATTTCAAAAGTAATCACTATATCTCCTTCCTGTTGTTTGTAGTCAAGATAACAGCCAGAGCAGATTCAAAATACATGCAGAACTCTCATCTACAACTGCAGCATTTCTGTCTCTACAAGTGTTTGGAAATAATTTATCATTTTTCATCCATGCCCCAGTTTTGCACTACTTTGAGGCTTTCTGTTGTAAAAAAGAAAAAAAGAAATTTAGAGAAAATAAATGTAAGTGTCTGGTTGCAAATGTTTTTGCAAGGTGGAGCTTTACTTCACTACAACAAATCAAAGAAACATTCAATTTTTGAAAGAATGCACAACCATTTTGTTCTTATTCTGGGTTTGCTACTTTGATTTTACGCTCCTATCCTTTGACCCCAGGCACTGTGGGCTCCAGGGGTGAGAGGTCAAACACAATCCCCATGGAAACAAAACTCATGTCTCAAATTTTCATCGGGGTTTCAGCTCTCCACTGGCCCCCTACCTTTTAGCACTTATTCATGCACTTTTGCACACCTAGACACAAATACACACAGACAGGCAGACAAAGGGCTGGGGGATGGGAAGCCAGTCTTCATGTACGCCGTTATTGTGGTGTTCCTTTCTACTTATAGCTACTGTTGACATTATATATATGTGTCTCATAACGTCTGCGGTCAAAGAGGGCCGACGCGGCATCTGTCTGCTCCATTTTCCGGCAAAGTAAAATACAGAACTGTACCACAAAATGTTCCTGGCAACCCGTGTGAACTAAATCAGTTTAGTTGAGGCATTATTTATTAGTTTAGTGGGAAAATCCCAGTGATGCAGGTTTAATCTGTCCATTTGTGAAGAGTCAGAAGAAATCCCCCCCAAAGCAGCTCTTAAATTTGCTTATTAGTGCTGCAGAAAAGCTGCTCTCCTCCCATAACAGTTCAACCCTTTTTCTCAATTAAATTTTCCCAATTTGCCAAGCCTGGGGTGTCCTTGCAGCAACCTCCCCTGGATTGGATTACAGCATGCCTCTGTAGCAAAACATCACCATCAAAAATGATCAAATCCAGCCTTCCTCTTTGACAACAGCAGCATAAAAGGAATAATTTATGGGAACTAAAAGAACATTCCTCATGACGGCAGAAACATCTGCTCACCTCTGACCGTCTCTGTGATATTATTTGAGGTATTTCACGCAAACTTCCACACGACTTTGCGTCTCATTGTTTCAAAGGCGTGTTTTTGAGCTTGATTCTACGTGAGCGCAGCGTCAATCATTTTCTCTCTTTCTTGTAATAATCTGCAGCCGATTTTGTATTCCTCAGCTTTCCACACCTCCCCCAGCAGTTTTCAGGCTCTGATTTACGATTTCATCACAGCTCTGCCAGCCAGCCTGCAGGATGTGAGCATAACTCAACTCATCAGTGAGCGTGTAAATAAACCAGTCATCGGTTTGTGACCTTGTTTGTCTGTTTCGTTAGGATTGAGCCCTAATGATTTCACGGTTCAGATAACAGAGAACAGGATTAATATGTACTGTTTAAGTTTTAAACAGGGAGGCCTGAAACACCTTGACTTTTGTCTCATTAATTCATTCAGGTGCAGATTTGCTGCTGTAATTGTGATATTTTTCCTGGAACATGTCAGAGTTTAGAATTTTACAGTCACTAATGAGATTGGGCTGAATCCATAACCATGCTTAAATGCTGGTATGAGACATTTGTGCTGCTGTCTTGCATTATAGGTAAACATTTCCATGCCAATGCAGTTCTCCTTTCAATCAGCAGAAAGTTTTGCATATAAATTTATGTCTAGATTCAACAATACCAGCAATGGCAGAGGAAGAAGGTGGAGGAAGTTTGTTCCTCAAATTACAACTTTGACATCACAGTTTCACCTTCAGTGTTGGCGTGTTTTGAACAAAGTTTTGAACATTTTGCATTAAATATTTCTTTGTTTTAAGATTATTTTGGACAGTCCATGTGCTTTCAAATGAATTCTTTTCAGACGCTACCAATAGGCGTTTTTTCCTGTTTGACAAACAGTAAACGCGCCATGAATGGAAAGTCACAAAAATGTTGATGTGCACGACCGGCTTTTGACATTTGGTATGAGATGTTTGTGCCGCTACATTTTTCTCACCCAGCATTACATCATATCACATCATCAACACATCATCACCTTATGTGTTCAAAAGAAACCACGTAAAAGTCTTGCAAAAATATTTAGAAACATTTTTAAATCCATTTGAAAAAGATATATCTGAGCTTTTTTTTTTTTTTTTTTTTCCTGTTTGTTCTTTCTTCCGAAGGAACAGTTTGCAAATTGTTTCTTCGGATTTGAGTCATCCCCGCTTGCAGAATAAATAATGCAGGAAATAGAGCAAAAGTGTTAGAGAAGTATATATCAGGCTTTTTCCTGGCTGATAAAGGTTATTTAAGGAATGAACAGCCAGCTAAAAATCAGACTAATTCTACTTTTCTTTCTGAAAACTGAAGTACATTCAAGGAAAAAAAAACATAATCTGACAATGTAAGTCATTTTGAGTGCAACAAAAAAGGAAAAGAAATCAAAAGATTATTCTGATATTTTTTTGAGAATATGATTTCTACTAAACTCAGGAAAGTGTATTAAACTATCCGCTCTTGGTTGATGCTTTCATGGTTGGAAATTGCATTTAATGAAAAGGAAAAGGAAATTCAGCTTTTTGAGGACTTGCTTAATCAGGACTGATTAAGCATAAATAGTTTGATTCTACTTTCTGGCTCACTGATTGCAAAAACCTTCTTTATTTTTTTTTTCCATGCACCTAAACCTGAAACAAATCTCCCAGTAAAGTTACTGTTTTACCCCAGAGTAATTTCCAACTTTCCCATGGCCGACTCTCAGCTCAGTGCTCGGAGTGACAGCCTCAATACTCCCACCACTTTTCTTGCATTGTCAAGAACCCATCCAAACACAAAGCTGCACTTTGTATATAACTTGTTTCCATACCACTCTATGCTCTGAGCTCCCACTGTGCCCGTCACATTGCATCAACAATGCATGAAAAAACACTGAGAAACAAGCAGCTAAGAACAGGTGAGCACGGCTGAAAGTGCTTCAATTCCCTCATGAGATCTCCAGCTGCCAGCCAATGGAAAGCGTCTCTGCATTTAGTCTAGACAGCTGAGGAAGTGTCATTGTTCAAGCTGTTATCACTGCCATCGGAGGGGGAGAGATCCACCCACTTTGTTCTGTCAGCACCCTTGACTTTGGAGATCTCTGTGTGTGTGCGTGTGTGTGTGTGTGTGTGTGTGTGTGTGGCATGTCTTGACGGAACAATGGCATTCCTGCTTTGAGCTGTCAAGCAGCGGCCAGACCGAGTTAATCTGTGCAGTAGCTTCAAATTTAGTCTCGGTGAAACCTGCCTCACCTTATAAATAGCTACAAATGACACCTTTGGCATCAAGACCTGATGAGAAACTGGCTCTTTTATTGAGGCGTTAATGGTTGAGAACAATCTGCATTAGCTCTTCATGCCAGCAACCTTCTGACCTTTTCCATTAGAGGGTCAAAGGCCGAACAAGGGCAGATGTACAGTAGCAGCTCACTGGCTCTCTAAAGCCTCAGGAGATTTGTTTTTATGGTAGAGCCGCTCCAAACACAATGAAGAAAGTAGCAAGCATGGTGAAAATCACTTGAGGCATGTTCTAATTTCACTCCTAATTGACTGATGCTGAAGGGCAAATCACCCAAAATCTAAAACTAGGAGATGTAGCGTGACTGCAGGCTTGTCCTCTTTTTATAGTGACTAAAATCCTTTAAAAAAAAAGACTAAATAACTTTGTTAGAGTAATTAAGTAGATAAAAAAAAACAACAAAAGAAAGTACACTTAATGCATACTATCATTGCTTTCTTCAGGTGTAAAAGTCTAAGAATTTGTTCATGTTCTTAAGAGTTTAGATTACAACTTATTCCTGACCAGGTGATAAGAGGATACAAATTTTCAGACGAACTGCATTTATCAGTTAGATGGAATGAAAACTCAGCTGATTACCAGTATCCAGGTGGGCCAAAGGTTTCCATTGCTCTTAAACATCTTAACATCTTCTGGTGGTGGAGAGGACTGTGACCAGTGCTGGAGTGACTGGCAGTTTCACTGGTAATACAGAGCACAGACCAACGCAGTGCAGCTCAAGCTGAAAGTTAAACATAAGCTGATAATTACCTAACATTGCAGCAACGAAACTGGTCAAATTACAGTGGGATTCTATGAATTTTCCCACATGTATCTGCACTTTATGTTAATGGGTGGAAATTACACATGATGTTCCACAAAAACTCCTCCATTTCAATCAAAATGTAAAAAAAAAAAATCTTCTAATCAATGTATTTTTGTTTGGAAAGATCTCTAATCTAAAGAAAAAAAAAAACCCAGGCAGAAGTTGTGTGGAAACTAAAACAGCGCCAGTCATCACCTTTTTGAAGTAGCGCTACTTGAACGCCGTAGCTGCAGACCTTCTAATTGAGTAGACAAATTAACACTCCATTATAAATCTGACATATTTGTGCAATACTCTAAAAAGCAAAACTGCAAAAGGTGTCAATTTGCTTATATTAAAACCACTAATTTATTTTGTCTTAATTATTTTTTTGCTTATTATTATCAAATTGAATTGAGATAAGGTTATTCTAGCTGCAGTTTTTGCAGCACAAGTCATAAGTTTTGCTTAACCCTGTTAAATAACAACATCCAAGTTATGTTATTCATTGGAAATACCATCACATTTATTACTCAAGGTTGTCATGCCCCAACTATTGCATACCAGTTCATTACTTATGTATGTCTTAAGAAATTGATCTCTTTATGTAACCACACATTTGTATGCATTGCAAGTGTTTGTGTACATTCACTTTCCAACTTTATCTAGCTGTTTGACTTCTATGTGTTTGGAACAAAGTATTTCAGAGAAAAAGTCGACTGATGCAACGCGGCTCTTTGAAGAGCAGCACATCATCTGAGGAAAGCAAATATCCGGCATTGGGTATTGCAGCAACATTGTTTTGTTTTTGTCGCTGTTTCCTGGTTTCAGCAGCAGTCACAGCAGAAGCAAGACAAAAAAAAAAATATTAAAACAAGTGGTGAAAGTTGCTACCTCAAACTTGCTCGAGAGAAGAAGGCACACATCTGGGTGTAGCGCAGATACAGTAGTCGAGGCTCTCTACTGTTACATGTGTGCCTTGTCAGACTAAATAAAGTCGTCTTTTCCACTGCAGTCGGCATACAACTCCCCCCGGCTTCCTCCGCTACCGTCTGATTTACATGCGCTAACACTTCCTTTCTAATTTAGGATCCACATGTTTCACCCACTTTAACACGTCACTACTTCTCCACTTTAGCTATTTTAGAAGCCTGCTCCACAAAAAGCAGATCCTTGCGTATTTTTGGGGCCTGACACTATTTTGCGTACCACAGGGAAATGCAACTTTGGCCTAAATTTTCCTCTCAGTTCTTTGAAAGCTGAAGTGTAAAAAAAAAAAAAAAAAAGAAACACATGGCAGTGTCAATTAAGGTAAAGGTAAAGGAAAATCCCTTTTTGTCATTCTTCTTCCTCGATTCCTCCTCCTCAATAATCTTCCTCTTCACACCCTACTTTCTAACGTGTCCAGTACAGATGGCCCTGAAGGAGTCTGCTCCCCCAGCAGGAGCTACTGGCATGAGAAACTTTCTGGCTGTCCAACAGTCTCCACGGGAGGCCAAATGTGTTTTGGCGTCCGGACTGAATGTTGTGGCATCCGAGTTGAGCCAACCTGGCTGCTAAACCACCCAGTGACACCACAGAGCGACCACAAAATACCACGCATGTGTCTGTTTGCGCACTACCAACTCAGTACACTGCTGTAGGGTAACAGACAACAAATGAGCTCTTTGTGTATTGGAAAAAGGAAAAAAAAAACACACACGCATGCATGCACAGTTGCGCCCACCCAGCAGCTACACACAGGACTGAATTACATGCGAAGTATTCCACTCATTCCTCTGATTCTCCATGAGGTCCACGCCTGACAGAAGCAACGATTACAATCGACTGGCACACACACCTCCCCTCAATCCTCCTTACTGGAGTTCCCCTGTAATTCCCCTTTACTCACTGAACAGAGACACACTCATAATTTGGCACCTGTTTCACACACACGTCAGCTCCATCAGTGAAATCCTCCCTGGATAATTCCGCCCATGGAGATGATCTTTGCATGTGTGTGTTCGGCCTCATTCCTTTCATGGCCAGCTGTGTGCATCCAAGCGTTTGTGTTGGTGTATGGGCTCACTGGAAGGCAGGCCCAGTCAAAATCCATCTTAGTCCATGTTGTGTCATCTATTACCTGTGTTTTCTTTTTTTCCTGTGGTGCCCCTATTTTTCCATGATTTCTTTTAAAAAAGTGTCTGAAACACAATTATGTGCAAATGTGACAAAAGTAAGAAAGTATAAAATCACAGAGCCTTACAAAAACTTTCATACCCCAACATTTTATCATCTTACAACCACAAAATTCAATCCCAATGGGACACACTTGAATTTGTGGCTCTAATGTGACAAAATGTGAAACATCTACAAGGGTTTGGATATTTTTCCATTGCACACCCAAAGCAGCAACTGAAAAATGATAAAATTTTACATTTAGAAAAAAACCCACTAAATCCTGCCTTTAATTTGTGAGTTTTTTGTAATTTAGCACTAATTTAGCACAAACCGCCACGAGCTAATGAGCGAGACCGAAACAGATGCACATCTAATAACCACACGGTACTAATTTTATCGCGGCTGTCTCCTTCCCTGTTAGGCTACATCTATCACCTCATTACAAGCTGATAGATTTGGGGTTATGCACTGTGTCGATGCTGATGTATGGCGTAGAAGCATGCTAATTAGCAGCATGGTCTGCTCCCTTCTCCCTGCAGGCGCCATGTGTGTTAACATGATTATGCAAACAGTGGTCAGGTGCACAAAAACACAACTACTTCCAGGTTGGTATGTGGACAACACAATATGCCTTGATAATACCGTTTTTTAAACCATGAAACAGATTAGCGGTGAGGCAAATCAGAAAATCACTGTGCACTTCAGATCCTGTTGATCCACAGAGGTTCAGAACAGACTTTGGAGCTCCTGAGCAATTTGTCGTGGACCTGCAGCACGATTCGTCTTTCTCATGGAAGCTGCTGTCGTGAATTAGTCTGGACACATGGATGGGTGGGACAACAGCTGCGTGAACCAGGCCTAAGTTACAGCAAAAAATGTCAGCTGCCAACACTCCCTTACAAACAATGTATTGTAGCAAGGTGATATACGGCACTTACAACAAAATACATGAAGATTTCCTAAGTGAGATCAGTTCTTACTCGGCCTTCATGCATTTCTAAGCAATACATATGACTTCAAAGTCGAGTCTCTTTTAGTTTTGGGTTTCATCGCATTGTATCTCAGTCAATTTTGTTCAAGTGGGATAATTTTTAAATACACGCACAAAACAAACATGGCCAACAAATAATGCAACAAAATCATAGTAACACTTGTGTTTCACATTTTAATTAAATTAAGCCTGAATTTTAGCTTTGAGATAAAGAACTCTTTTTATTAAAAGACAAAAAGAGTCAAAGTATTTCTAAATTAATGCCGTATCTCACTGCGCAATTTATCATCAGATGCAATAATAAGATGCAATACAAGGAGAAATGTTAAAAAAATATAACAAATGTACATCTTTGCTATCTTTACAGATATTATAAACTGATAAAACAGAGGTGGGAGTGCTTGCATACTAAGTTGTTATTAGGTTCAGCAGGTTTTGATTTGGAATATTTATGATTAACTGGTGGAACACCTGAACTAGGAAATTGTACAAATCCATAGATAATTTTATTACTATGAGCTTCTACTGGTTGAAGTAAGCTAAATTCTTCCTGCAGTGGTTTACTAAGCACAACAGGGATCTAATAAGCTTCAATTGTTTCGGTGACCCCTCTAAATCCATAGGGATTGACTGCCAATAGCTGCACATAAGACAGCATACAGGGAAGTGAGTGCAGCTCTGGAGAGCACAGGCTGTTTCCATGGAGTCAAAGCTCCTATTGGGAGGTAATTAGATGCCTGTTGTGTCTCTACTGTGACACTCCCTCCTCTCTCTTTGTGTTTCCCCAGAATCCCTTGTTTGCCCTCCGTCTTTCGGTCTCCTCCACTTTGCGTATCTCTCGACAGAACGATTCCAGACGTGAAGTCCATCTGCCGCGACCCTTCGGCGAGATCAGCCTTATCATCCCTGTGTCAGAGGCAAAGCTGTCATGGAGCCAAAGCCCATTTGAAGGCCTGTCAAAGGCACAAGCCATCACAGTGTTGGGTCTCTTACTCTGTCAACCTTTGTACAAGTTCACGAGCATTGTAGTGAGAGAGCAAAAAAAATACACGAGGAAAGGATAAGTGATGCAAAATCTCAAGTTTTTTCACAGGTTTGAACTGCGACAAGTTATTTTTTAGCACTTGCAATGGTGTTTTTAAGAATGTTAATGATAACCAGTACACTATAAATATATAAATATATTATATAAATAATATATTAAATTATGACACAGCACTAAACATTAATGGCTGTTGTGATTGTTGAATGTATTTACTTTAATGTTGAAAGCAAAGTAGTTGCTGCTTTGATAAAGCCACCCCATTTCCCTAAACTTGCATCACAAAAACACACTGGGACGTCCTTTGATTTGAGCATCAAAATACCAGAGCTATTGCCAAATGTTACTGGGATAGCGATAAAATTAGAGATCAGCCAGCAGAGAAGACCTAAAAACACACTTTTGATGCACAAGCTGCTCCTGAGAGGAAAAGGACTCTTTCAGTGTCAGGTATTTTTAATACCAATAAAGTGTTTAAAAATACATTTAGAGGAAGCACAAAAATCTGCTATTTGGCTTTTTACATTCACAGACATCTCTGTTCATCTCATTCCAGCTGTGAGAGAATAAGACTTTCAGAAGATAACAGGAAGGCTGGATGTATTCCAACAACAAGTGGCTCTGTTTTATGCTTTCCAGCTCTCAGCCTCTTTCTGTCATCAAACATTTAGGAACGTTAAGGTAAGGAGCTTCACTCTAGAAAATACCCAAACACGCTACAGTTTTAGTAATGCTAGCTCGCTAATCATTACTATAAGATGTAACAGCTAGTTTAAAATGTCAATACTAGAAAAAAAAAGTATGTTCTAAAACTTTAGGAGAGCAATGTCAGGGTTTCCTCCAGAAAACTTTCTAAGCCAGGTGCTCGGAGCACTGGGGCTTTTAACTGTTTTTGAGTTAAAAAATATTTAAAGTTGACAGGAAATTTGAAAATATCACTTGGTAGTTACACAGTTTTGGACGATTAATACCCAAACACCAACTATACATTCTTAAAAAAGGCAATAGTTTAAAAATACCTAAGATAAATTAACGATGCAAAGCCTGGTGGCCCGCCAGGCTTATAATACACTGAGGGGAACCCTGTATGTATTTATAGTGACTGCTCTCTTTCACAAGGTATTACATCATCTCTACTCCTAAGAAACACAATTAATAATTTGAAAAAAAAAAAAAAAATCTAAGATCTGAATTAAAACACAAAATTCAAAAGTATTTAGCAATAATACTGTAATGTCTTTAACAATAGCAAAAGTTAAACTCACCTCTGCACAATAAGTCCCATCCAAGTGAACCAAATGAATCCCATTTCTGGAGAAACTGCTCAGCCCCAGGACAACAGAAAAATCCCATCATGTTTTCAGAGCAGAATAGTGAGATTTTTTTTAGGCAAACACAAAACTCCTTCACTGTACAGTCACAGCTATAAACCTAATGACAATAAAACTGTCATCTCTACCAGACAAACAGCTTCTGGGTTTCCCTCCACATTAATCTGCCCTGAAATGATCTTCAAAGATTGACCTCGCTCTCCAAAAACTTTTCTCTTTCGCACCCTCATCCACCAGGTCGCGCTCATCCCCTGCAGACCCGACTGCTGCCTGTACCTGCTGCGTTCTTGTTACCGCTGACTTCTGACCGACCCCTGCTTTCAGTGGCTCGTACCTGCATGACTCCCTGTCTTCAGCACCGCCGGAGCAAGCTGTCTCTTTTAATTCATGTCTGTTCTTGCTGCTTAGGGAAGCAGTCTTTCATGGTCAGAGCACAGACAAGGTCAACTGAAGCGGTGAACTCAGAAGAGCCCCGAACAAAGAGCTGCTTGATCACTGGAGAGCAGAAGACGATGATGCGACAAGAGCGGGGCATGATTTAATTTTAATCATCCCAAACAAGCATCACATGTAATTCTGTTTAGTGTTATTTATGTTCTATCAAAACACTTTAAACGGGCTCTCAAACAGCAAGAAGATATGGTGCAGAGACTTTGACTGTGGGTGTGTATTGCAAGTTCCAAAAGCAGAAACAATATTAGGAGCAATCTGGATAAAAACATGTTTCCATGTGACTCTTCTTTACACAGCTGCTTTTATTTTCATTCATTTTGCATTAAGCTTTGAAAGGCAGAGGATAAATGCTCTTTAAGCTACTGCTGCATCACCGGGTGCTGAAAAGGCTGAGACCCTCCAGTAGAGCATGCAGAGGAGGACTGCATACGACTCCCAGGACAGAGACGCATGCAGCACCCGCTTAGTGCATCATGTCCCCTGTTAGCAAGTGTGTCCTTTGCAGGTTTCCCAGTAAAATAAACACAGAGCTGAAACTTTACTCTCATGTGAATCAAGCAACCGTGCATCTCTTGTAGCAGAAGGAGACGATGCATTCACGTTCAACAGTGATACTCAACTGGTGGTCCCTGGGTCACACTGAGGCACAGCTCAGTCCATCTGCCCAGGAAGTGCTAAATTATTAACACCTCCCGCAACCTGAAACCGGAATAAGTTGCAGCCCGCCTCAGATGGGGTCAATGACAGCAACGCCTCAGTCAATCAGAGTGAATGCAGGCGAAGCAGCTTAACCCAGATGCTGCCATACACTAGCATAAGACACATGCAGCTCAGCAAAAAAAACAAAACAAAACAAAAAAAAAAACTGAACTGTGATGGAGGAGTGGAAGCATGCAAGACCATCGCCAGCGAGGTTTTTAGTGGCACTACGGTTTTCGTTTCAGATCAGTATCATACAATAAGCCACAGACCAGAAGCTGAAGACGAAAGCTTTACTATATTGGCAGATCTCTGCTTTATCTCATCGGAAAGTTTTGGTACAGTTTTGCAATTTAAGTGCAGAAAGTGTTACTTGCTGAAACATTTGCTTTAATTTTGTGCCTCTTGTAGTTAAAATACACTATTTCCAGTACCAAAACTGCTTTGTGTTTTGGTAAGGCAAGCAATTAACCTATGCCATTTTTGCTAATTATTTTAATTGAGTATTTTCTCAAATTTGTTTTGCTTTGTTTTTTACCTTAGAGCAAATGATGAATCCTGAAGACTTGTGGTGTTGACATTAATGACAAGATACAAATAAAAATAGTGTTATTAGTGGGGTTTTTTTTTGTTGTTTTTTTTTTTACACATAATAATTTGGCACAAAGCAGCCCCATACCATCTACATACACTTTCATTTACAAATAAGAATAAATAAAGAGGGAATTCTGCTTTGAACAACGTGAACCCAGACCTGAATCCCCAGCAGAATACCATGTGACAAATGCTGAACTTGTGCATATTGTGTATTGTACTGTTGTGTTGTTTTCTCCGGTCAGTCACGCTTGTTTGTTATTATATAAATGTGTTACAGGTAGGAAACGCGATGACTCGCTCTCCTTTAAACAGGCTTGCACGCAGCTGACTCACGGTTCACCCTGTGTTTTTTTTTTTTTTTTTTTTTCCACGGTAGTAAAGTGATGCAAGGCGCGCCACATTATTTACAGCAGAATGACTGAGGAGCTCATGCACAGCGTGTCCAGTAAAGTTTCGGTCGCGAAAAGACGTTCATCCCACAACCTCATGAACACAAGAACGCGCAACAACAGGCTGTGGGCGTGAGCGCAATCTTAATATGCTAATGTGGTTTAGTTGTTGCTCTTCCCAGTGTACTCACCACAGTACTAAACTGGGATCCGCATCCCCCGATCCGACTGGCCTCCGAAGAAAGAGTCAGTAGATCTGATATTCCCAGATTAATCGGTGATCGATGAGTTTTTTTTCAGCCGGCATGAGTGGCAGAAGTGGAGTCCAGAAGCACCGCCGCCGGCTGGAGAAAAGTGCAGCAAATGACAGCTGGCAAGAGGTCCTGGTTCCGGACGGGGACAGATGCTCCGAACCCTGACGGAGAGCTGACCCTCCCGTTCTGCGCCACGAAGACACGGAGGACTGTAAGGTGCACCCGCACGTCCTCCACGCCAAGTGGGTGAAGCAAAGCGGAGGAGAGGGAGGACTACTCACACAGGCGTCAAGCTGCTAAAGTGGTGCTGCTTCCTCTTTGGATTTTCAAAATAAGACGTGGACGATTTTGTTGAGAAATCGTGTAAGCTGTGGATTTGATCGAGTAAGTGTCAGAAGGCAAAGTTCATGAGTTTGGCAAACAGAAGAAGTTTTGTAATGTCCATCAGTCTGTGGCTGGTTTTGGAATCAGTTCAAGACTGTGTGCTTTTATTTTGAAGGCAATCAATGTTTCTGGTAGCATAGTGTAGTTTATTTAATTGACAACATTATTCCACTGTGCTAGAACATAGTATTATATGTTGTGAAGAAAAAAAATACTGCATGATTCAATGATAATATATAATACCTATCAAAGAGAAGAAAAAAAATCTTATAATTATAAATGTTCTTTGGTTGGCTGATGAGTCATCTCTTTATTTAATGAGGTTTTAAAGCAAATCAGTGAGTCTTGAGAAGTGGGACAAAATGGATTTAAATTTTCCCCAAATTTTTTAAAAATTATTCCTCAATCAAAATTATATTTTGTGTATATTTTATTCAATTTTTGTGCTTCATCCATAGGACCTGTTTTGTCTCTCTTCTCAAGAATCACCGAAAATACAGGACTAAATTGGCTTTATTGTAACATTTGGTCTCAGGCAAATCTGTCTATGTTACGCCAGCCTGATCGACACCCTCTAATCACGACCCCAGAAAGATCAGGCCATAGCTGGATATGTAAATGAGTCTCTGACATTCATACGGTTTTCCATTTAAGCTTGAATAAATTAGCACTATCAAGACAAGCTAAAAACAACAAATGGGATTGTGCAAACCTCCTGGAGCTTCTCTACAGATACAATATCTCCATTTGTGTTATCTTTGCTTCCATTGTCTTACACAATTTTTCCCAGGTTGCGTGCTGTAATTAATTAGAGATGGGGGGCGGGGGGAAATGTAAGAAATATGTCGGGAAAAGTGAGACAGAGGGGAAAGGATGGATTTACACACATAAAAAGGGTATAAAATGCAGAGCTACTGTTTCTGCAGCTTTTGCACTTGCTGCTGAGTCTTATAGATGAGGGGAGGGATAGGTCTGACATTGCCCTAAAGGACAAAGATAAATCTTTGCTTCTTTCACAGGCTACACTCACACCCACATATGAGGCAGATGCTCTGCAGCGAGAGGTGAAAATGAACCAACATGTATGTCTGGTGTTTGAAACACAGTATCTTTTCAGTGTTATATGAGCCAGTTATACTTAAACAACTAAAAATATCTGACTTTATGTAGAGACTTTATTTTGTCATCCTGGGTATAATTTTTCAGTTATTGTTTAATTTAGAAATCTGTTTAGAATTTAAAATTAGCTCCTTGCACGACGTGACAGTCTTGATTTTTTGCCTAAAAAGCAAAGGTACACACAACATGTTGACCGCCAGGTCTCTGAAGGCGACAGTAGATCTGCAGCCAGCTTGTTACTACTTCTTTCCAGTAACAAGCTGAGAAGATAAAGCAGCAATTATACACCGAATTATGAATGCCCAGCAGTCAGTCAACACAGATGGGCCAAAAGTAAATAATGTGATGACTTGAAGTCAGGTAAAATAGATTCATTTAGAAGTTGCCGGACTTCAGAGGCTTGATTTCAGATGAACGCATGAATGAATGCGAGGAAGTTTATTGAAGTTACAGAAAAACAAAAGAACGACTTGAGTGCTCGTATCCAAAGACCCTCTGCAGGAAATGTGGGTGAGAGCGGCGGGTAGGCAAAATGGACTTCACCTTTCCCACTAAGAACAGTTGCTGTGGAAACAGTTTTTACCCCATGGTGATGAAACAGTTGTAATGTTGGATTTAAAGTTATTTTTCCAACTCAAAGCAGAAATATGAGCACAAATCACAGTTCGTGCCACAGTTAAGATTCAAGGTTTGAGCAGGGAGTCAGAAGCCAGACCATTAAGTTCATGTTTACCAGACAAAAACAGTTTCGTTTCGCTACGGCAGCATTGCTGTTTTTCTTTTACCTGAATTATAACAGACAATTGTTAACATTAACATTTGGTTGTTATTTGCAACAACGCTTATCTGAACTGGTTGAGAGTTGAAAATATCTCCCAGAATTTTCTGAGTTTTGAAATGCAGTTTTTGTCAGACCCATTAAACTAACGCTGTGATAATTTAGACAGACAGACTAACAGACTGCCTTTAAAGTCCAGGGTTGGGAGCCAGTTTGTGAAAAGTTCACTTGTGCAGCACGTGTGGACGTACTCTGCCTGTCACTGCTACTGATGTGCAAACACATGTGCTACCATGACAGATGTGAAAAGAATGCTTCTCCTTGCATTAAACCAGTCTAACCATCTCTAACAATCTCTCAATTTACAAAAACAAAAATATGTCCACTCAATTTCAGCATAACCAGCAAACATCATTTATCATATTCTGTCATATTTTCTATTCTTCCAAATCAGCAAAAGGAATCTACCTTCATTTGATTACTGTGTGATTATATGTGACAGTGCATAATGTCTTTTCAGATCCCACAACAAGAACACTAACTCTGTGAAGCAAAATAAATCCTAAAATAAAGCACGAGAGAAAGCACAAACACCCATCTGCCCCCGCAAAACCTCCCCTAAAAACATAAGGCTCACATTTTTTCATGTCTACACATTTTGAACATGTGTGCTGCAGCACAGCATTGAATATATCACATATTATCCAGGATTGGTTGGAACTTGGCCTTCCTTGTTCTGTCGCATAATGCACAACAAGCACATGAAAAAGCATGACTGGTCATGTTATTTGTGAAACCCCTATACTTGTATGCTGTGAAATTGATGATGTTTTTCCCAAATGGAAGGATTCCTGCAGTGTGACTGTTCAAGCAGGCATTAACACATTCAGCAATGAAAAACGTAGATGGAAACAGCAGCTTCATCAGTTTTGTCTTGTCATGTTACTCTTGTTGTTGTTGTTCCTCTTGTGTGTTTTTTGTTCCTTGAAACTAAACCGCAGCTGATGATTTCACAAAACAGGGTGTGGTGTCGCTCCAAAATGTGAGAAAATGTCTTATTATGGTTCCCAAAAATCCTGACAAAAGGCAAGCAGAGGCATAAACAAGAACATTTAAATATTTCACATTGCCTCTGTTGATAAATCTCGCCCTGCAGCTTCACATCACCAAGTGAAGGCATTAACGCATCCTCACTGACGGATGCTTAAGCTGAAGCAGCTTGCACACTAAGAAAGTCTTAAAGTTTGTTTGCCCTCCCCCCTCGTCAGAATCTGCGTGCTGTTTATAACACCTGCATTGCACTTTTAAGGGTAGCTGTTGCTTGGTGCCGCCATGAGAGCTCGACATCACACAAAGAAGCTGTTAATAAACCTAAAAGTCGCAGATCGAATCTTGCGCTGTCAGCGTTAGTGAGATGTTATCTTCACACAAACTGCAGCATTCAGATGTTTTGGAGGTGAGAAGAGGTTAATATTAAGACTTAGCTATGCAAACACTGTTTCATGCCAAGGCCATTAATAGTTTGACCAAAAACACGGAGGGTCGGGTAAATATGGTTTGAAAATAAATGCAGGGCGGAACAAAGGCTTTATTTCTGGGACATAGCCTCTTTTTTTTTTTGTCTCTTTCTCTTCGCTGGCGTATAGTAGCTCTTAAGATTTGCTGCTTCCCTTGTTTCAATGTCTCCTTACTCCTCCCAGCTTGTTGCCTTTTTTGTTTCTCTAACAACCCAGTTTCCCCAGCTCTCCTGCAGGGCCCGGCATGTCTTGCCAGCAGCACATTCATTACTCTTGTCTGTTCAGATGTACCAAAACAATGTAAAATCACTTTGGCACCTGTTACAAATATAAATCACCTCTAAACAAGGCTATAACTTCTACTTAATAAATTAGGGCTTTGGTACGATTCCACAAAGACGTCAAGCTGCGCTGTGAGACTTTTTTCAAGGAGTTTAACAATGATACATTTTAACCAGGTAAAGATGCTTAAGAAAAAATTGTCATGAGAGAGAGCGAGAGAAAAATGAACAAAGGTTTCATCGGTTCTGGTTGGGTTCTGAGAAATCTTAGTGACTGAGCCTGGCTGTTCTAACGTGGTCCACTGCTTGTGGAAAGTATATGCAAAAAATGTTGTTAGCCAGGGAGGTTACATTTCCCCAGGCTCCCCAGTGTCTCTGAAAGGCGCTTTCTGTGTGCTGCCCGTCCCGTGACCTCTTCTTACAGAAGAAGAGTAAGAATAAAGTGAGATGACACTCCAGGACAACATTTTCGTTTTGTTTCAGGAGGAAGGGGAGGGTCGTCTGATGCTCCCAGCAGTAGGCTATTCTGAAAGGTAAAATGGAAAACTGGTAAAAACTGAAGACAGTGGTGCAGCCTGAGAGTAGAAATACTCACAGTTTGGAAAAGGTATGTGGGGGGATATTACAAATTAATGTGAAATGAATACGTTTTGGCAGCCATTACCATGATGCTGGATTTTATTTAAGAATGCCATAAGAAAAGCAGTGCTCTCCTCTCTTTTTAGATTTTGGTAAAAGATTTTGAATAGCATACATTTTTTCCATACTTTATGTTAGTCTATCACATCAATGAAATAAAACTTTGCAGGTGGCCACAGACAAAATGTGGCCAAACACATTGATGAATCTATAAAGCAGATTAGCTGCACAAAGGTAATATTAGAAAACAAATTTAAGAAAACCTCTGGATTAATTTAAAAGACTTTGGGTTTCCCAAGGGAAGATCAGACAGAGAATCATTGTCTTACTCAGTTGATTGAAACTCGTCAACTTATGAGGTGCTGTATCATCAGATGACTAATAGAAAGTTAAGTAACCACAGACCACAAAACAGGCAGAACCAGAAACACCTGCTTTTAACATCTTAGCAGGAATCGAGTTGTATCGATTTGTTTGGTGTGGTCCAAAATTATTGTGATGTAATTTTCATTGCCTGTGTGAACAAAAGATGCACGTGAACATAACCTGAACTGAAAAACTTTGGAGTTTAACCTAATTACTGGATAACATGTTTCAGATCCTAAATTTAAAACAAGGCCCTACATGTTTGCTTTAGTGAAGAAAGGGACGCAATTTTCTAGATTCTTCGGGTTGATTATCAGAATTTTTTTTTAGCCTATTATTAGCAACTAGGGTGAGACTTGTATTAAGTTTTGTTGCCTCAGTCATTCTTTGTTTTGATTAGATTGCCGTTGTTTCTATTTCTCTTTAAATAAGTCTATTCTTTGTCTTTTATTCCTTTTGTTTTCCAGCTCCCCCATTAGTGTTTCCTTCTCCTTCCTCCCCGGTGCCGACTCTGTCTCTCCTTCATTCTCTCAGCTGCTCTCAGTTAGTAATCGGCCCTGATCCATTGTTCCAGCAATCACACTTCAATTATATAACCAGTTTTTGTTCTCTCAGTCCTCGCTGGTTCCTTCTGTTTGCGCCAACTTAGCAAGAGTAAACAGCTAACTTGGAGCTAGCTTATTAAGTTGATTTTTTGTTTGTTTGTTTGTTTGTTTGTTTTTTTAGATATTTTAAGACTAAAACTATTTTTGTCATTTGCCTCCTGGATTACAGCTTGCATGCATGGTGAACTCTGCTGCTGAATCAAACCTGCAGCACTTCAAACAGAAGTAAAATGGTACATTGTCTGGTTTTTACTTAACACTTGCAAAGTTGGAGCTTCATGGACATTGCGGTTTTAATTGTTTTCAATTCCAAAGTTCACTTTCACAGTGACTGTTTTCTTTCTGATGTTTTTCTTGCTCTTCCCTGTCATCCTGTGCATCAGATTAATAAACAAACTGTTGTTAAATAGACATTAGGTGTGGTGAACAAAACTGCCACATGCAGGCACGAAGCACGCAATGAGGTATGCACAGGTGTTAGATAACAGGGAGCGGAGAAGAAAGCAAGAGAAGAGAAAAACGACAGGAGAAAGTGACTGCAGCTGCTTTATAAAAGGACTCCTTCCGAAATTGTCTTGATGATTCATATTGGCATCTTTAACCGTCCCCAGAGTGAGTGCAAAGTTCTGTGGGGGCGTTTTGAGAACGCTGCAGCCTCCTTGATTTCTCTCCTCACCTGCACATCCTGCCTGTCACAGGAACCAGCAGTGACTGTGATAACAAGCATCTATTCACAGACTGATCCTCCCGCTCGGTGCTTACCCCTGCTATTCTGTCAGGAGTGGACAGGATAATTAATAATGTTGTTGCTAGGTACGCCTGGACGTCAGTCACATGCTGAGTTTTTCAAGCAAGACCCATAATCCCTCCCATGTTTGCCGGGGATTGCCAGGTTGGAAGGGTCTGTGTGTGATCATCACTTACAGCGAGGATTCAGGCCTCAGCTGGTCTCAGTGGGATCAGCTGGGACCAGGGAATTACATGGCATCATGCAAAGAAATGTGCTGTCCACTAAAGATAGAACTTCATCTAGTTTTTTCCCCCCATCATTGTATAGGACAGCGTGCATTGATGCAATAAAATCATATTTTATGTCGCTCTTTTTGCAACGCAAAGATGTTGATAACGGGTCTCTCTCATAAAAGAAACAATGAGTCGCAAGAGATTTTTCTGCACAAACCAAAAATTGATAATAATAATAATAATAATAATAATAATAATAATAATAATAATAATAATAATAGCCACTTGAATTTTATAGCACATGGTCACATTACAAACAACAAATCAGAATGCACCTTGTGATATTTTGCAGTAAAACAATAACAGTGAATAATTGTGAACTGTTAAGCAAAGGACACACGATATCCTTCAGAAGTCACCCATTTGTACAATAAGTACTTTAATCAGAAAATAATTAAAGACGTTTGATAAAGGCCTCAGGGAACAGTTAGCAATAAACACAATCAAGAACATCAAGTAACACAGCAGACAAGCAAGAGATTCAGCAGCAAAAGGCCAGGAACGTATTAATTATAAAATGTTCTGGTAGCATCCATGATGGGGACTCAGGGACCACGTGGAAGACAGTGCTCTGGTCAGATAATTACAAAATTAAACATTTTGACTTTAATTAAAAAATTTGTATTGAGGAAAACTATTCATCTCACTGTTTTTTTTTCAGTAGGAGAAGGGGTTAGAAAATAAAAAAACAAATTAAACATTGTGTATAGCTTTAAAAAAAAAAAAAAAAATTAAACATTGTGTATAGCTTTGCGAAAACAGTTTTAAAAGGATGGGATTTTAAAATATTTGCAGCTAACTGCAGTGAAATTTGTGCTGACAAAGCATTAACTCAGGGGCAATGAACTCATGACACACATTTCTGATTGTATTTGCATCAAACGTTACTGGATTCCTTTCCTTCTGTTTTACAACTACCAGTAACTTTTGTTGGTCCATCATGTAAAATAAAATAATGTTCAAGTTTGTGGTTGTAACAGGTCAAAATGTAGAGAAGTTAAACGGTCTCAAATACTTTAACAACAACAAGTGATCTAAATTCACCATTTTTGGGATAAAAAGGAAAGTGTGTTTATTCTCAGTTATCCCAGAGACACTGCCTGCTTCAACTCTTTGACATGTTGATTTTGATTCCTGTCAACCTTTCCAATTAAATCAAACTGAGGAACAGATTTACCTTTTACCAGTCCGCTCCATCGCTTGGTGGGAGAGTAAAGAAACTGTCCGGGTGTATTTTGCTGCTCTGACATGGCCGTGCCTGACACTGTCAGACATGTGTCAGGTCTCGTGTTGACATCGGAAAGGGAAGGGATATGGGCCTGACTGGCACACCCAAGGTCACTGTGACGATTTAGGAATCCATGTTGACAGCTTTGGTTCGGGCATCGTGCGTCTCCCAAGGCTGCAGAGCACAAAGTGCGTACGTTCTGCACGTCTCAGGGGAAAATACTCACTCCAGAGGTTTCTTTGTTTAACATCAAATACGAGGAGCATGCAGTTTGTTTGAAAAAAACGTCTGTCTGTGCGTTTTGCAGCAGATTGAGTGACAGAGTAAACAAAAACCTTTGCAATAAAACAGAACCCTCCTTTTCTCATAATCTCACCTAAACAGCAGGGTGGCTCTGTGATAAATGTTGAAATTGTATGTGTTCTCAGTCCATTTTGGGTCTTCATATTTGTGCAGTTGGTAGCATTGTTGCCTTGCAAAAAGAAGGTTGTGGGTTTGAATCCTCAGTCGCATCTCTCTGCAAGAAGTTTGCATGTTGTCCCTGTGCATGCATGGGTTCTCACCAGTTTCCTCCCACAGTCCAAAAACACGTAGTACAGCCTTTTTGTTTCATCAGAAATAACAGAGGAACAGCTGACCATAAAAACTCCTACTGCAAAGAAAATCTGTTTTTCCTTTTTTTCTTCTTCTTGCCAGTTTTGTGGATTAGCACCAAGGTGTATTTTAAGTCCTCCTGAGCAGTTGTGACAGATTGCCCTTCACTTTTTCCTCCATTTAATGCACCAAGCAACTTTTTACCCAATCCTTTTCATTTCATATTTATTTATGTGTCTCAACTCGAGACCTTCAAATCAATTTTTCTGACTAAGCTACCAAGAAAATGTATTTATTATCAGAATGTTCTTCATATATTCAGTCCATCACCGAAAAAAAAAAAAATACACTTCTTCCTGACGTTGGGGAAAATTATTTGACATTTGTTTTAAAATTTGGACAAATATCCATTTTGCAGTAACAGACAAGCACGTCACAGTTTTTTCTTTCGGATAGTGATGACTTTGTTTAATCTGTTTTCAGTTTCACCCTGTCTTCTTCTTGTTGTTCTTCTCACTTAGATGCTGCTGGGAGGGATGTAGGAGTGATTGACTCTGCTGGATGTTAGTCTTCCCACCTCTCCCGTTGCCAGGGTGACAGATGGACCTTTCTCCGCTGAAACACTCGGTTTCCATCTTTGTCACCTCAGATTGGTGAGTGTGTGTGAGATAGAGCGGGGCTGGCGCCTGAGACTTCCCATGACAGATGACGGAGGTACAGACAAACAAAGAGACGTTTGTGTTTTGAAGCGGCGACGGCGTCGTGTCGTCAATCACGTTCTGCACAACACCAATCTTACGCTCCACCCTTTGACTGGGATTGAGGCTCACACAAAAAGCAGGACACTGACTGTGAGGGCCTGTCTGAGATTCACAACGGAGATAGTGCCTTTTTTTCACCCTCGTTCAACGTTTTGTCTGTCTGCTTAGTCAAACACATTTGAAAGGTCTTTGATATAAAACCAAGAGGAGCAAGCTAAAATCTGCCTGGAGGCTACTCTCCCTGTTAAAAGTCGATCTCATTTTACTTCAGCCTCCCCTTGCTTCATTTCCTCCGAAAGACTCTCTCTTTGTCACTGAGTATCAGCTCCGATAATGTTGCTATTAGTGCAGATCATCACTCACGCTGGCTCTGCCCATGGCACAACTGGGCCACCGCCAAGTGAAATAAATGACATCATTCATCGTGCTTGTTGCCCATCCAGTCCCGCTTTGAGGCTGGGACATTATTAGAGCTGAAGCCATGCCATCATCATCCTGCAGCCAGTTCCTCTGAGGAGGCCCTGACATCATCCATCTTAGTCAATTATTACAATTGCTGCTGTCTCATAATCTGCTTTACAGTCTTGAGTACAAGTCCAAATCACTTCAGCGCTAACGTATTCATCTATCACACCGAACCAGGTGTGAAGCGTGACGCACTCCTTTTCTTTTTCAGCTTCACAGGTGCATTCAGGCTGTCTCACCTGCGTGTGGGAACCTGTCATTCCTGCTTTCCTTTCTGCATACTTAAAGTGCTCAAACTTTAAGAATCCATCCTCGGTTCTGAAGCAACTTTAAGCTAATTAACGAGACTAATAAAATGGCCGACTCCCAATTACCAGCATTTTGACAGCATTTGACAGGATCTTCCAAGAGTATTGAAAATCTGCCAAATAAAATGGAAATTTATGCATCTTCCTTTCCAGTACGTCTATGCGATAATTAAGAGTTGGTTCATGAAGATGAGCAACATGGTCCCAATTCTATAGCCAGGATAGAAAAAAAAAAAAGGAGAAGATGCCAGTGAGTCTCAGTAGCAATTTTAAACAAAACCACAATCAAGGAAATCAGCTCTGTGCAAAGCAGAAATTACGGGCCAGATCTTACTGAACTGAACGAGTCACAACTCTTTTATTTTTAGTGGCATATTCTTTATTATACATCCATACGTTAAGTCTTAAAATAACACAGTGGTACCTGGTAACTGAAAATATAGCCTTTAAGATAATTAGAGTGATGCATTAAGTTGATATGGGTTGACTTTTGTTTTGCACAGCATGACAAAAGTCAATTTTTAATGGAAAATCAGTTCAACATTAACAAAATTTTGATGTATTTAATATTTTTTTCATTTTTATTTTCTATTGTACAAGTAGCAATATGTCAAGCAGTAATTAAGATTAACATAGAGAAATCCTTCCTTTTTCTGGCTTACTATTCTCCTGTTGGTCTGATAAATCTGGATCTTGAAGACCTGATTTATATATTTTTCTTCTGATAAACTTGTTAATGTTCAAATTTGTCTCCGGTTCGTTCCTTCATAGAGCCCCTGTTGTATTGCAAGGTGTAAAAAACAACTAAGCTGAAAAGAAAGAGAATGTAATGGAAGTGTATTCTCAAGGATACAGGCAAATGCATATTAAAATAAAGAATAGATGAGTGTGTGTTTCCTTATTAGCTGATCATTCGCCTCATACTTATGGAAATATTTCAATAATTATATTAGAAATTATCTATATATATATATTCAGTTCCAGTTCTGTATTTTCAAACCAACCATTTTCTTTTCATCTTTCTCTTTCATTCATCTCAGCACAATATTAGTTTTAAAAACTATCTCTCTAAAGATTTGGTGGGTTGCAGAGCCAGATAAGTTGATCTCCGTGTTAAGAAATTGAAGACAATGCCTCTGCCTACTTATAATTTTCTGCTGCATGTCTGCAGCATCGACCCAAACCCTGAAACAAAGTCTCCAAAATGCCACAGTTTGATGTTTTCCTTTTCACCTAACTTGAAAAGCACAATGGGACACTGACAGCTCAAAAAAAAGATGTAAAACGAAATCAAAAGAAGGATTCAGAAGAGAGAAAGAGGTCATTTTCCCCAGGGAGCTGAAACGCACCACTGAAACTCTTACAAAAATATGGGGATGCAAAAGGAAATCAATGGAGTTATTCATGTTTGTCACATTTCAGACACAAACATGAATGTATTGCGTTTATTGGGACTTTTAATTTTAATCACAAGTATGTATCTAATACATATCTGAGAAGTGTAGTACGCTTTTAGTATTCAGTCTCCCTAAGTCAATACTTTGAAGGACCATCTTTCCCTGTAGTTGCATCTACCAATCTTCTGGAATAACCTCAGGGTTTTGTCCTACAGGAACATTAGCCTTGGCCTCAGTCTGAAGACTTTAACATGTTTTCTTCCAATGTTGTTCTACAGTGAATACATTAATATTTACATCCATCTTTCATAATGCCATTTTGTGGCAGTATTTCGCAAGCGTCTACTATGTTGTCATCGGGGAGTCAGACATGTGAATGAAGATTAGGTAACCACATGAGACACATTCCTGTCTGCGGAGATAATTAGGAAAGAAGTTGGACAAGTGTGACCGAGCAGTCAGTCACGAGGGATAGAAACGCTTCACACACACAGAGAGGCAGAAACACCTGAATCCCAGCTCACCTGAAAGCAGCTAACACGTTCTGCTCCTCCGGTATGTAGCATGCCAAATGATGAGTGGATAACAAACATCATGCCAGTTTCTCAGATGTAGTCCGTTGCAGCATGAGGAGGACAACTCAGGGACTCGCAGAACCTGCAGAAGCTGGTAAACACAAAAACAACAGAATCCAGCCTCTGAGATATGGAAAAACTGTGAAACATTGCTGCCAAATAAATCTGAATTATTTGTTAACAGCTTTTGTGTTTTATAGAATTAAGTTGCTATGAGGTATTAGTGCAGCTAAAATGATCACTGATAAAAAAACTGACATCCCAAAACAAAACAACAAAAAATCTTTATATAAATATATAATATATATATACAGCATTTGCGAAATTCACAAAGATAACTTTGACGACAGAAGTTCATTCAGTTTATTATAGTTTGGTTCATTTACAGCCACAATCCAGATGAGATTAAAATATGCTTTGTGCATTAGATATTATGGTAAAAGTAAAGAACACCTTTTTAGTGTTTCACATGTTTTATATCTTATTTAATATTGAGATGTGGCTTCATTTGTTCATCACAGGACAACACAGGGAAACATACAATTTTAAGTATCCAAAAGCCCAATATGCAACATGCAGAGAAAATATACAAACGCCATGCATAAATATTCCAGGTTTGGACTCAAGGTAATGCACCTATAATTGCTCAAGTTCAGTGCAGTTGAAACTTGAAGTTTATTCAAAAGGAATAAATATGACATAAACACTGTTTACATCTGGTGTCAAGTTAAATCAGACCAAACTTCTGCTGTTTTAGGTAAGTTAAAATTACCAAAGTTATTTGTACTTGCTAAATGCCAGAGTAACAGAACATAACCCATCTCATTCCTGACTGGCGGGACGGCTGAACATTCCCATCATGTCTAAACTCGTGTCGCAGTGTTTGAACAGATGAATGCAGCTCATCCAGACGTCTGGAAATTGTGTGGACTTGTCCACCATGGTCTTCCTGAAACCTTGGCTGACTTCCTGATTGTGTCTAACAAGAAAGCAGTGTGTTCCTGGAGTGGCCTTGAAAGACATCCACAAACGTGTCTCCAATTAAATCCGACGTGACGGTTAACCTATCAGATGTTTCCAAACCAGTGACATCATCATATGGGCTTTCCTTGACTGTTTAAAAAGACTGTAAGCTTTCTATATTTAAACTTATGATTTTGAAGACATTAATAAATAAATCTGGCACATTCTTTCTCACATTATTGTGATATGTAGAAAATAAAAATAATGCTATAATTCTAACTGACCTAAAACAAAAGATGTTTGGTCTGATTTAACTTCAGTAATAAAAAAAAAAGATCTGTCTTTTTATTTGAAGCCTATAAACTTCTGGTCTTGCCTGTATATGTGTAACTGATAATTTGCACCACTTTATGTATTTTTCTGTCTTTCTAATCATGGCTTCATTTAATTATGGTTTTATTTTACGCTCTTTTTTTGTGAAGGACTTTGCGATAAATACAACTCACTTTCTCGGGGTTCAGTTTCAGCGTTCTTCCTTGTTTAGCATTTTTCCACAGCACACAATTGTTTCTCGTCAAAAATATTATCCTTCATCCACCACAAGGGAGGCAGCAGAGCCGGCAGCCACCCACTATTGTTCCAGGAACTGTCACACTGCGATGTGATGTATCATTCATTATAAATATACATATATTACATAGTCTGTCTGTGTTTTGGTATAGAAGAAAAGAATTGCAATGGAAATACTTCAGCGTTGCAGCGTCTCAGTGACGGCGCATGCACACAGATCAAACTGGCCTAAGAAATTATCATGTTTTGATCACAAAAGTCCAGCATTCATTAAGAAAATCCCTTTGATGTACCTCCTTGTTACACCAAGGATTTTTGAGTATTTCGTTACCACGACAAAGAAATAAAGACAGCAATACATTCACAAAGAATCTATTTTAAATAACACGAGCCAAAGGAGGCTTAAAGCGTAAGCACTGCATTGTAAAACGAGCTTTAAGGACGACTGAATGGACGGATGATATGAGCCTTTAAATAAAATTTAAGAAGACAGCACTGGTATGACTCATTGGCTGTGAGTTAATCTTCAGAGTGAGTTCTGTCTACAGCACATGCTGCAGTTCCTCATCATAACACAAACATTACATTCACACGCACAACGAGCCACAGTCGACAGCGTCTCATGCTGCTGGAAAGGGAATCGTAGTCAAACAGGAAAGATTTGCCATTTTTGAGACCCGCTATTCTGCTCTGTGGTTGGGTGAAAAGTTAGAAACACCCTGGACTCATTTGAACTGCAGGACATAATTAGTCATTGAAAAAGAGCTGCAGAAGCACCCAAAATGGAAAGGCTGTCATTATTTTTATTTTTTATTATTTTTCAAGATGGTATTTTGAATTTTCCATGCAAATCCTTCCTGCTTTCTTCAGGAGGTCCTGCTGCATTTCTTTTACTGTTCCGTTGAGCTGAAGAACACCCAGCTAATCTTACCGGAACAAACGTATTATTGTGTGTCAGAGAACTTGAAGGTGCGGAAGAAGGCAAACAGAGGGAAACTGACGAGCAGCGCAGATACTGATAAGATGTGTGAGGAAGAGGAATCTCACCTCATTATGTTTGGTAATTAACCCATGTGTTCCTCTTCTCTCCCTAATTATTAACACTCTGCTCCACTGTTAATGGGACTAATGCACCTTGTGGAGAATATATGATAACCTTGACATCACTCTGTAGAAAACACAAAGAAAACTCAGCATGAGCTATTTTCTTGCTTCCTCTGTAATTTTTCTCTCTTAGTCTTATTTGTTACATCTGCTCCCAAGACTTTTCTGGAAAACCAATTAAAGCTACAATTTTGCACAGAAGAATGTATCATGCCTGATTTTTTAATTTGTTTTCTTATTTTGTTATCTAAATGGTGAACAAAGTTATTTTCATTATTTTTATTTTAGATTAATCCTGTTTTTATCTCTTTGACTTGTGTTTAAATTTCTTATTTGAAGATGTTTACTTGCAGTCTAAAAAGGCCAGGATGTTTGGCCAGAAAGTGAGAATACTGCATGCATTTCAGGAAAAAAAAAAGAACTAATTTCACCAAATATTTTTAGGGTCACAAATGTGCTGTTGCTACACTTTGGACACCTTGACCTGAATGCTGTTCTGATACCTGGTTTGGACTTCAGCAAGTTTCCTGCATCCTTTCCAGATGCCTTAATGCCTTGAATATCTGCCACGAGACAAACCCTTGAATAGATGGACCTAAGAAGGTGGCTGGTGTGTATACTACTGCACAGTATCGTTAAGATGACTTAAATCAAATTAAACCATGCCTATGATGAATGTCCTGCCTGTTCTTAGTCAATACTGGCCACTGGGATGACTCATTTCATGAAAACACGTGTCGCCGGTTTATTTCTAGAGTTTACTGAAAATAGGTCTGCAGGTGGGTGAATGAAGTCGGGTCAGCTGTAGCTTCATCCTGATTGATTTTTAATCACACAAATGGAAAATCTGTCTGGAAATCAACTCCCATCTGCTCACAGATCCCTTCCCAGAAAGGCTGCATGATTCCTTCTTCTGGGACCATATTAGCAGGACTTGCTCAAGCCTTTCTGGACACCAATTGTATCTTTCACACAGCGTATTACTGTATGTATATTAGCATACTGAGATTAGCTCTCAGCTAAAAGCACCTGTGCATGTTGGACTTTTAGAGCGAACAGTGTGACTACCGCAGAAACATTTGAAACACTGTACACCTGCCAGGGACTTACAGGACATTGAGTTTACTTGAGCCATTTTTAGTGGGGATCTGGTTGCTGTGAGACTAGAAAGTAATAGACATTTATGGGAACGGAGAGAAGAAACGCTGAACAGATAAGATAGAGGAAAATTGCAGAGGCAGAGATAGGAGGAGGGACTGTGAGGAGCAGAAGAAAAAAAAAAGAAAAAAAAAACGATATTTGGCTCTGTACAAAGAGGTCCATGTGGAGAAATGGAAAATGCATTCCTAAATTTGTAATGTGGGCATGGATGTGTGTCTTTCTCCGCATTTTGCATTCACATGCATCCCACCTGTCATTGTGTGGGTGGATGTGTTGAGTTCCCTGGAACAAGTTGTACACTAATAAAAGATGTTCCTTCAGGCTAAACACTCACCTCAGTGCCTGTCCCCCTCTTTATCAGCAAGACTGAACTCATTTCATATTAAAGGCTTTGACACACTGATGCTGCCAAATCCCTAAACATCCACTTCTGTGCGACAACTTTCAATGAGTAGTTTAAAAGCACACGCAACATGAGCCAAAGACTGAGCATTTTCTCTCCCAAACCTTATTTAGAAATTAATATCAGTTGCCCTGCATGAAAGATTCCTGACACATTTGCTTATATAACAGACATACTTACAATCTCTACTTCCCAAAGGCGTAGTTTGAAATGCAAATAGAACACTAGACAAGAAAAGAAAATTCTGCTAAATGCCCACTGATCTGTTCCAGCTCTGCCATTTGTTTGTGTCATTTCCTCTCAGCCTCCAGCAAAGGCCACCTTCCTCCTGAGACAAAAGTGGTTACCATGGTGAACGGCTGCAAAACAACATTCACTGATTTTGCATTGTGTTTTTTTTTTTTTCTCTCTCTCTCTTTCGGTATAACAGGACTTCCTAAAAGCAACTCAACTACCATTTGCTTTATAGTGACGTTTTAGAAAGTCTTGAAATAGAAGATGAAGCGGCCGATGGTGCCACACACTTCACTGCAAAAGTGTTCAACACGAAACAGTGAAACATTATCAAGGAAAATGGTACCCATCCCACTGCTAAGTCAAAGACCAAACCTAGATCCAATTAAGAAGTTATAAGAATTTTTATAGAAGCTTGCAGTCAAATCTGACAGAACATGATCTATTTTATGAAGAATAGACAAACATTGTTGTTTGTCTATTTTTGTTCATTATTGACTGAACAAAAATATCCATGTCACTTTTCACAGTCTTATTGTAAAGAAAGATAGAAAACCATCCAAAATTTCCTGATATTTTCCGTTGGTTCGTCACCACATGTACAGAAGTTTTGTGGGTATTTTTTGTGGGTATACAAAACTTGGTATCTGCTTTGATGATGTCTACGCTTAAATGTTGTAGCGGAATCAGTGTGGTGCTGCTGATGAGTCAGAGAGTGTAGGCCTGCTGTGGCAAGAAGAACGGTCTATGTATAGAGAGCGTGTTCACAGCTAGCTACCGACTCTGACAACCCCAGAACACATCTGATTACATAACAGCATAGCTGTCACAGCTCTACAGAGAGACGTAAATGTGTGGGGGAACGAAACACAAACCGTTTTGGGGGATTTGCTCTCCCGTCACCGAACAATGAGTCTTTGAAGACGCTCTGCCTGCTGAACCCACTCGTCCGCAACAATCAGCACGGCCGGCTTAAACAAAGCGCCGAGCGAACCCACTCACGCTGCCATGTTGGTTGTGTCACTGAGGGATAGAAAAAGACGTACGAGTTTATTTCCTTTTCCTTGTATCCTCTTTAAATGCCTTCCCTTGTTTGCATGCAGGTGTGCTTGTCCAGGGTCATGCTTTAGGTCGTCAGAGAGTACTATGTGCAATTAGGATGTTGTGACTGAATTTGCATAGATCCGTGCATGTGCAGGATCATTTGTATTTTCTGATATTTGCATACTCTTGCTTTGTTCTTGCTGGGTACATCTCTAGGTGTGTCTTCCTGGGAGTCCATAACACAGCAGTGAGGAGTCAGATTCCCTGCAAAGGTTCAGGCCACAGTTATCTGAGGATCGCTCTCCACTTCCTCAGTTAACTGGGAGCCAATTTGTCTCGGTGGTGTTCACAGCAGTGGCTGCACAATTTGATTTGAGTACTACAGAGCTGGGGATTACCAGCACGAATGTGAGTGAGCGAGTGTATTCCTGAGCAACGGGTACACCCGGTGCTTGCATGTAATACAATAGTGGTGTGTAGCATTGTCCTGCGCGTTAATGAGCAGGCTTAGACCTCTGAAATGTTCCTCAGGCTCAGAGAGGAAAGGTGGCACATCTTCCCATAAATATTTAACCTCCTGTTCTTTATGTCTTTCTGCAGTCTCAAAACGGGCGGCAACTGATGCACAATCCTTGCAGAGGTGTTTCGCTGGAAAATGCTAGCACAGCCCGAAAATGCTGGGACAGTAATAATTTAGTTTTTAGTGTAATGTTGAGCAGTTTGTTGCAAAAATCATTTATTTCAAAGTAATCTTTTTTCATGGGAGAAGGAATATGCAGTTCAATACTTCAGTGACGCAAACATATCTCCTCATTAATGTTTTTGAAAAATCCCTCCTCAATTTTGATTTAAACTGTAGCTCTATTTCAACAGATAGAGTGACACAAACCACTTCAAGTTTTAATTAAGAAAACTTGTGATGGTTTCCTCCCTGTTGGGCTCCATGTCCACAGCCCTCCGCAGGAACCTGATGTTCATGGTTAAAAGTGAAACGATGTGTGAAAACAGGGCAGCTGCCGACCCCAGCTGTGCAGATGCAGCGAACACAGTCCAAAATATATTTCCATAAATTCTTAAGGCAGTGGAATTTGCTTTAAAAAGGGGAAGTGGTTCTCCACAACCTGGCTGCCTAAGCACATGAATATCTATTCTGTCCAATGAATTCCTCTCACTGGAGATAGTCATGACTATTATCCCTTCTCACTGCCGGGGCTTTGGCGACAGCTGGTAGAGGAGTATCGAGTGAAGGATTAGTCACCGCCACATTCTGCTTCCTACACCAGGTCCCACATCAACAAGTGGATAACCAGCCACTGTTTCTTTACTCACTCCTCACTCTCAGATCAATCTCTGAATCATTCCCATGAGTCTGCATTAATTCACATTACACCCTCGTTCACTGAGACTTCCTCCAGACGAGCCTTTCTGTTAAACACACTTTATTGAAGAGGGATGACAGACAGGTCAGCTTTAAAAACGGGTGAAGCTAACAAGAAGACGCCACACAAGGAAGCACAGTTTCTTCCCTATCTGGAGGCTGTTTGGAGATTTGTTTTTTGAGGAGTGAAGGAACTCTCAAATTGCTCCGTTTCGATGATTGTGTCTGTGTCTGAGAAATTACATGATCCGGCATCAAAGGTTTTCTCTTCCATTAGACTGGGCAAGAGGTCAGAGAGTGACGCAGTCTGGACTGTCACACTGGATTAGAGAATCACATGTCTGCCCGCAGTGTGAGGAAAAGAGAAGTGAAAACTGAGACCAATTATTCTTTTAATGGTTCTGTAACCTGAATAAAGCTCATTTAAATGCATTTACTTTATTTAAGATCTTAATGAAAGTTTCTGTATGTTTAGCACTGGTTTGTAGTTTTTCATAATGGCATGTACATTTTTTTTCTGCTTGATTTTATTTCGTAATGAAAAGTTGCTGTCGAATTACGTAAACTGCCATCTCTTTGTAGAATAATTATACTCATTTTAACAGTAAAATGAATTGTTCATGTGCTGTTTTATGTCGTATACAGAATACTGTCTTTTTCTTCCTATCAGAAATCAAAGAGAGCTGATGATTTCAAATTTCTTGCAAAAAACAAAAAAAACAAAACAAAAAATAAAAAAAATGTCAAAATTGTGGGAAGTGTCACAGGTGGAGAGATAGTTCATGGGGAATTTTGGCTGCAAGTTATTTGATGGATATTTATCAGCTTTCCAGATCTAGAAACCATAATTTATAACAACTTCATCCATCCATCCATTTTCCGGTCACCCTTCTCCCTTATGCACCAGCACCTCGGGAGGTGCTGGTGCCTAGCTCCAGCTGCGTTCCGGGCGAGAGGCGGGGTTCACCCTGGACAGGTCGCCAGTCTGTCGCAGGGCAACACAAAGACAAACAACCACGCACACACTCACACCTAAGGAGAATCTGGAAAGCCCAATCAACCTAACAGTCATGTTTTTGGACTGTGGGAGGAAGCCGGAGAACCCAGAGAGAACCCACGCATGCACAGGGAGAACATGCAAACTCCGTGCAGAAAGACCCCGGGCCGGGAATCGAACCCAGGACCTTCTTGCTGCAAGGCTACCCACTGCGCCACTATGCAGCCCTATGACAATTTCTTCTTTGCAAAATAGTTCATCATCTGTCAGAAACTTTTCCATTTCGCTGTTCCTATGCAAGTTTGAGGAGCAACACAGCTTGATAAATTTGATCCAGTCAGCAAGATGAACACTGCAAATAGCATTCCATTCATGTATTTTGACATATACTTTTTAATAATGATTGAAAAAACAGATTGGATCTTAAAAAATACAAACAAAAACGTAAAAAAATAATTATAATTTTTTTGTTGCTGTTTTTGCATTTTTTCTCATCTTTTGAGGTCCCCACAGCGCCCCCTGGTGGATCTCCACTTAAAAAAACACTGTTCAAACCAATGTCCACTATATATATATATTGCTAAATATATATATATAGCAATATATATATATAGTGGACATATATATATATATATATATATATTTTTAACATTGCTAAAATTTACATTTCCTGCAACTTAGTCATTTTATTAACAAGCAGGATGAAGTGCAAGAGCAACCTGATATTTCTCAAGGTCGAGTGATGCAGAGCTGTCCTGTTTCCACCTGCTGCTGCACACTGCAGGTCAGCTTGCTAACAAAAAACAAACAAAACAAAAAACAAAAAAAACCCGGCTTGCTGTAATTTCCCCTTGTATGTAATAGACACATTTAGCTCTTTGGAGGCAACAAAACAGCAACAAAAAAATTATAATTATTTTTTTACGTTATATATATATATATAGACATATATATACATATACACATTTATTGTAAAAAACGTGTTTTCCACTTCACCCTTTGCTGCATGAGCGTCTCTCTGACCTCTTAAACATGACGTCACTTTTAATGCTCTACTAATCACATTCTGCAGGGGGTTGTGCTTCTGCTTCCTAATTTGTCACCATTATACTCTAGTTCATTATGTTACTGCTCCCTGATCTCTCTCACTCATATGACTATATATATAAACTAATCCCTAAAGCATAAGGCCTGCTGGATATTTCCACAGCTTGCAGGAATCACTGCTACTAAAGATGTAATCATAAACATAATGACGAGCTAATCCATTTTGTAATTGGATTACAACTATAACTTTTTAAATTTATATTTCCGTTAGACCTTACATCATATTTAGAAAATCTTTGACGTATCCAAAGTTGCGTTGTCCCAGATTTTATTGGTGAGCCAATTAAAATTTACCACAAAGACAGAACTATAAAAGAGACAGAAAACACAGAATGAGTTCATTTTGTTTATCTAATATTTAGGAACAATACTTCATAAAGCTGGGGATGATTATTATTATTTTTTTTTCAAAACAGTTGTCAAAAAATGGCGCCAGTTCTTGCTCACAATTCTGTGTGAAAGTTGACATGACCCAAACTCAAAGTGTCTCCTTCCTCATCAACTGAATCATACTCCAACTCAGAGCGCAGCACTTACTAATGACATCGTTGCATGTCACTCCACTTGACATGTTATGCCTTCCAGTGCCCTTTGAAGCAATGTGATCTTTATTGAAAGTGAAGCATTTATACCACCACTGCTGGTTATACAAGTTGTGTTCAAATTGGGTCAATGATTTTTGGTGCTCATGCATTTGTATCAATGATTGTATTCAGTAATGCTTCAATGGAAACCTTGGATGAGCCTCACCTCAGTGCCTCGTATAAAACCAAAGAGAAAAATATTTTCCAGTGCAGCTCTTTGTTTTCACTGTAGACACGTTGAAAGATGTTCCAGGAAAATGTTTTTTCCTTTGTCGTTGTCAATCTTTTCTCCTTTTTTTATGTAGAGATGTAAAAAAAAAAAAAAAGAAATCAAAGTATTTCTTTACAACATCTAATTCCACGTTTGACTTGTCTGCATAATATGCTTTACATGTTTGTCTAGACGTAATGTGGTCCTGATGCTGGGAAAACATTAAACATGAGCATATTTTTGTTTCCCCAACTAGAGTCAAAGGTTGTAAAAACAGGAAAATAGTTTGACCAGTCTAAAAACGTAAGATTTTGAGTTAGATATCATCAAATCTAATCAAAACTTGTTTGCCCTTCATGTTTCAAACACACCTTAATGACTTAAACTGGTCATTTTTCTGGTTACTGTGGAACCTGAGTTAGATATTTCACTCAGCTGAGTTCAAATCATGCAGGATGTCATTGTTGACACCCAGATTATTCACCCGGCAATGTCTCCCTGGGTAGAAAGCCATATATTAAAAGCTAACATTGATTCTGCTGATAATGTGAAGAAGGCTGGATCACAACCAGAGCATGGACACCACTTTAGTCCTCAGCAGGTTGGAGGAGGGATAGTGGGGCTGCTTTAGGCTATAATCAGTAAGGTTGACATTTTCAGGAACACTATGGACTATAAATCCAATTTAAAGTTTCCACTCTATTCTGGAATTGAGGCATTGCAGCAGGCAGAAGGCCAAATCATTTTATTAGGTCATGTTCTTAATATTGTAGTATGCATCCAACTATATCTCCGCGCATGTAAGACCACTAATCTCACTAATGCTTGATTTGAGGATTTAAATAGTGCCTAAGAGTGTGTTATAAACATCGTACTAAAAACAAGGGTGTAAAAAGGAAACTATTTAAGTTTGGAAGTTAACAAACGAAGAAATGAGTTAAATGTATTTTAAAACAATGTTGTATCTATAGCATAATAATTAGTTGTTTTCCATGACAATCCAACATATTTTGCAAAATCTTAATATTTGCAGCTTTTTCTGAAACAAGGTGGGGTCTGGATATTATAACAAGATTTTTGCTGTCTATAATAAAAGAAGCAGATAAAACAAGACAACCCACAAGCCTCCTTTCAACAGATAACATCACCGACAATTAAATAGCTCCTAATCAATTAGTCTGGGCCAGTGAAAGACGCTTTAAATTGCTTTTGCCACGGGGAACTACATCTTTAATCTCATCATCTAACCGAGAGACAGCTGGGATATGCCTCATTTCTCTTCTGTCAGAGGAGTATTGTGTCTTAAGTGGAAATGCTGCAGAGATGCGGTTGACTCTCTCTGGTACATCCAAACTTTACAGCTGCTCGGAATAAGCAAAAATTAAACAGCAATCTAATCTCAGTCCAATGCATTGTAATTCCCAAGCAGAGGGAGAGGGACTGGGTGGAGAGAGGTGCAAATTATAAATGTGCCAGTGTGACTGTTGACAAATTGGCTTACATGCTGAAGTTGACATATACGTTTAAATAGCTTGAATCCATTTAGCATTCTGTCGTGAACATTTCACCAACACTCTGTCTCTATTTATGAGACCTGCAGTGAAATAGAGACACGGAGGAGAGCGGCTTCACGTGGGATTTTGTCAGAGGACGAGAGAGGGAATTCAAAAAAAAAAGAGGTGAAAAAAAATCTTCTGAGAAGCGAAACGTCGAGGTGAGAAGTAAGAATGCGTTCAACTTCAAGAAAAAAAATAAATATAAAAAATCTGACAGCGCTACAAAAGTTAACATTTGGGCTTCTTTCTTTTTAGTGGCTTCAGTTGTTGATATTTTTATGTGAAGGACCAACACAAAGCAGTGCACATTTGTGAAGAGGTGGTATAATTATGCTATTTTCTCTAAAGTCTTTATGAATAAAATTCTGAAAATGTTGATATGTTTTTGTAATTAGATTCAACTACTTTCCTCTACAATCACAGCTACAAAGATTTGGCAGTATATTTCTAACAACTTTGCACATCTTGAAATTTTCACTTAATCATTGATACAAAATAGCTCAAGTTCAGTCAAATTGACTTTTTGTCTCAGTTTCGATGCACAGAGAAATGAGGTTTTTTTCATTTTTAATAGATGTACAAACATCTCCAAAACCTTTTATCCACATAGTCATACTGGAGTATTTTTCTGCAGAACTTTAAGAAAAGAGAACAATTTAATATTAATTCAATAGAATTAATTTTAAACAAACATGGTTTGGATTTACTAATGATCAAAGTTTTAGAGCTTTGATTTAAACCACAGTTTAAATTTGCTCCATCCACCACGTTTCACTGCGAGGGTCGTATGTTCTCTGCTGCTTTTCTTTAACTCATTTTGTGTTTCTCAGCAAAAACTTACACCTCATTTCTCCACATGTTTTCTCTTTCTCCTCCTTGAGTTGTAATAAACTTCAAAATGTGACATGATTTGGCTTTCTTTCAGCAAAGACGCGTTTTCATGCCACTCTTGGATAGAAACCAGCTGTCGGTCTCTGCAGCTCCTCCAGAGTTGCCTCTTGGCTTCTTCCAAGGTGGGTAGTAGTTGTGCTATAGCCTGAATCCAACTCTGGATTGAACAGTGCTCAATGAGATGTTCAAATACACTGGAGTTTGCATTATGTGGAAAAGTTTGAAAGGTATAAATATCTTTGCATTTTCATTTTTGGTGCTATGAAACAAATAAAAGTTTTAGAATTTATTTTTGGAAATTTAACTAAATTGACTTCAACAATAAGGAATGCTCAGTTCACAGCAGGTTACTGAGGTTCAGCACAGTGGACGTGGTGAAGGTTGATGCTCGATATGTGTTCTTATCCGGCAGGGCATAGTTATTGCTCTGACAGAGAAGAGTTGTGGGAGTGAAGGCCACAGGGGAAGAAGAAGAAGTGATGTTCGGATGTGGGCGTATGGAGGAGAAAAGCAGAGATGCGTGCAGACAAAGGAGAGGCTGAATGTGTAAGAGTACAGAAGCCAAAAGGGAAAAAGAGAGGAATCATATGAGGTGGTTGGGAAATATTTCTCTATCTGTGCAAAACCCAAGAGAGCCTCTTACAGGGCCGGTCAATATCCTTCAGCTTAGTCTCCATATGTATTAGAGTTTCTTTATATGTGTGGGCAACACGTGATGCACACAAAGGCAGGACAGACATCTCAAACACACTCACAATGATTCTTAATGTCACAATCTATAGTTTTGTGTTTAGTTTGATCCTTTTTGTCCTTCGTAGCTTCTAATGTCGCATTAATTTATACTAGTCTGCAAACCTCAGGCACAGAGTCTGTCACAGCTGTTCCACATCTGTTCATTAAATCACCTTTGTAGCATTCAGCAATCAAACTCCCGTGAGAAAATACTCTTTAGTTCAGTTACTCCATTGCTGGAACCTCTGTTGTCTTCAGTCTGCTGTCGGCGGGCTGTCAATGTCTCTTGAGCTGTTGTTGAAAATCCTTTATTCCTCCTCGCTCCTGCTGAGCTCATCTCTGCAAAACCAAAACAGCCACATGTAAGGTTTTATTCCCTGGTTTTTTTAATGGACATTTTATTCCCCTTATATGGTAATTTACATCAAGCTTCTTTTAAGTTTGCATCTTTTCAGCATTGTGTCAATTGGCTATTCTATGGTTTTCACCTCAGGACTCTGCATTTCAGCATGAAACTGCTGCCATGTTCAGTATTTTTATTATTATTTTTCCTTTGGATGCAGCACTGCTTTTTCAAGCTGTAAACAGGTCGTCAGGAATGCAAATGCCACGTTGTCATAGCAACTTGTCAGAGCGAGAATGAGCCTGAACCCATCATCGTTCTGGGTTAATATACCCTGTTGTGCTTCATTACATATTCACAAGCGGACGGGTACTCTGAAGGGTTTTAATTTCTCCATTATCAAAGTGTCAGAGGGAAAACCCAAAAAAAAAAAAAAAAAAAAACAAGAAGTAAGACTAGCTTGACCAGGAGAATTTATTTTGTACATTTGTGAAAGAAAAATTGCAGTCATTAGAAATCCTGAAGAGACCCTGTGAGGATTCAGTTTGGCATTTTATTTTATTTTTTATGTTAGAGGAGGCTAAAAGCATGGGGGCCAAAGAGGCACATAGTGTGTGACTGGAATCTGAACCCAGATTTACATCCAGATCCAGGTCATTCTGCTGTGTGAACGTCTGCATTCACTCTTTGGATACAGTTACCTACCCAATCTGTCTATTTACTGTGTAATATCTATTGCTGCATAAATAATTATTCGACATGCTGTGAAGTGATATTACATGTAACTAAATTTGAACACCTGGAGATTAATAGTTCCCATTTCAGCGTCTTAGTCTTCCATTTCATATGAATGCTGTTCTGCTTTAGTTCAATATCATGAATTTAAATGAAGAATGAGATTTTTTTTTCAAATAGAATCTGTATTATTTGCTCATGCAAACTTTTACATTTGACTTAATTGTTTTTCGATTTAAAAAAATAGCTATGAAAAAGAAAACATGACAGAATATCTGGATCAAACAGATTTTAATCCACAAGTAGTTTTTGCCGATTTTCCTCAAGAGCACTTATAATAGTTCACCCTGTGCCCAAACTGGTTTTTCTAACTCGAACAAATAATTTATTTATAGGAAAATTGCAACATTAACTGTGCAGTTCAGCGCTCGCTTTGCATCATGAGAACAGTATGCAAATTTGTCACAAACATAACTTCAGCACAGATGTTATATTTACTAAATCATACAGTACTTCTGCATAAATAGGTTAACAGGAATAGAGACTTAGATGTCCAGCAACGGCAGTCATAAAACATAATTTTAATACTTGTTCTGTCTTAAACCTAAAACTTGATCTATTCACTGTATTGCTGATAATTATTTTCAGCTCGTGTGTATTGGGATTTTTTATGCTTTACCCATTCAACAACAAGAAAACATTTCAAAATTGCAGCACAGTGGAAAAAAATATGATCTTTTATAGAATATTAAATAAATAATTGTTGATCTGAAACTTAAAAAGAATCATTACCTTGGATCCTTGGCGGTATTTTGGACAACCCTGATTTAATTGTGTGTAATATTGATTTCCATTCTGTCATACAGTAGATTTGGTGTGGAAAACAATTAAGTAAATACATTTTAACTGGTCAGCCTTTACTTGAAAACATTCTCAGTGTTTTCATTTTCCTTGGATAAGAATACCTTTGTTTGCTCCTAACGCTTTCTAAAACCGACTTTTTTTATTGTCCCACATTTCTTTTTCAACTTGTTGACGCAATAAAAGCCTAAACCAAACATCAAGAGATATAAAACTGATACAATTTGTTAAATTAACTCACATGAGCTGGAATAATTGCCCTGTTATCAAGGTATTTCCATTAATAAAATCTTCTCTGAAGAACAAAGTATAACCAGAAGGCAAGGATTTGCTGGAAACCCTGGGGGGAAAAATACACTGAGGGAGCTGCAGACTAGCAAGGAATAACTCTGAGGACCAATTATTCAAGTGTGAAGGATGTGGAAGGCAACTACCAACTTGGAAAGTCATGCATATGTAAAGCTCAGAAAGTTCAAGGAAATAAAATCAGCAAGAAATTCAACTGGCAAAGGTTTTTAAGTTTGCTAGTTGACCAGACAATTAGTCGGTGACCAGCAGGGGGGACATTTTCCCAAAGAGATTTAATGACCAACATGGAAAAAGTGGGTCACAAGATATTAGCGCTTGGTGCATTCTGTCCGTCCGTCCAGCCATCTTTCTTGGCCTTTCATTGTTACCTCAGCCTGACTGCCCGCCTTCCTCCATTTTCTTCCGTCTCAAAGAAAATCTCTTTAGCAGAGTGAAGACCTTTGCCTCTCCTCCTCCAGGCCTCTATTTGGTGAAGTTAATGGATAGTTGAGAAATGACTGCCAGCAATGGGGGAGGAAAAAAGACTGAGAAGTGAAGTTAAGGGAGGCAGGGAGTCAGAGAGAGAGACAGACAGACAGACAGGAAGGCTGACGTAGGTTTCTCTTTCGTCTGATAAATAGCACTGATCTATCAGGAATTATCACAAATCACAGCTCTTCAGAAATACTCTGGACACATTATCGTAGTACACACACCGAGATATGCTCTGCTGAATTTTAATTTTTCCTCTACAAAGGTTCCAAATATTAAACTGAGAGGTGTCTAAAATTTTAATTAAAAAATGTTTTTTCTCGCTGTTTCACCTGATCCTGAATATGGAGTTTTACATCACTCTCCAGCTTTTCTTTTCTCTTTTCCATCTGTCTTCCTTCTCCTAATCTCCCCATCATTACTCTCACTGTGTCTGCAGTGCTGAGCCAGGCTTGTTTGTTGGCTCCTCTCTGCGCGTCTCCATGTGGTTCTAATGGTTAAATAATGATTACACATCCCATCTTTAACTGCAGGATGATCAGAATAAGAATCCTCCATAATCTTTCTCTCGGCCCTCATTGATTTTCTAAATACGAGGGATAATAAGATCCAGGGGAATAGTCATTACGAGAGGAAGACTGGGTGTTGCCTCTCTTTTCATGAAACACAGAAAGTAATTAAGGAGCAAAAACTGATGTAAGAGGCTATCTCTAAACACGAGGAATAAAATGTCCTGTGAGCATTTGGAGAGAAAAATGAAGATGTTCAAATATGAAAATTTCAACCAGTTCAGCTCTAAAAGGTGAAATTTTTAACAAAGAAAGCTTCCACTCCTTGATGATTAAACCCCTCAGATATACGAAACACTTTATGTTATACCATCGATGAAACAAACGTTCATAGTTTAACTTGGGAATAGACACAAAAAAAAAGGTTCTGTTGACTGTGCCAAACAACTTGAGCTCAATGGGGTTATTGGTACAAAGTAAAACTTTAAGTTCATGATGATTCACTGCATCAGCTGCAGAGATGCAACAGAAGGAGGAATATGAAGGGAATTGGAATTCACTATGTTCACTGTAATTTCTAGCTGTATGACCTTACTGGATACAGAACCGAGGGTTTGTTTGCAAGTGAACACTTTTCCAGTTAAAATTCAAAATTCAGAGTTTATTCTGGTTCTTCAAAATGGGAATTTGGAAAATCTGACTTCCGAGTAGACAGAGAACGCAGCCTTATTCTCCTACAACCAGACACTGAAGGATGCTTTGTTCATGAAAATGGATAGGTGCTCATGATACACGTAAGTCCAAATGTTGTCATTTTAACATGTGAATGCATGTGAATGAAAGGAAATGTTAACATCACATGCTAATTCTGCACATGACTTAAAAACAGATGATGCAGCTGAGATCATCAAACTATCAGCAGAGTATCCCCTGCTGTTTTGTTTATTCTTTAAAATGTTTTCTCAGTTCTTGTTACCAGCTAAAGAAAATAAAAATATTTTACACTCCTTTATGCAAGGTAGCCAGTTATTATTCTGTAATTTTCACTTCCGAATTAAAAAAAATGTGCACATAGATGGAAAATCACAAATCTTCCCAAAGGCAATTCACGGCTATCAGGAAATAATGTTTGGGAGGAGAGAAGAGTAAGAAAAAAACTCTAATGTGGGGAAGAAAAAAAGGATTGAAACACAGCAGGGAGAGAAGAAACGTATTATACTCAAAAATGTGATTTTCTCTGGATCCTCTAAGCTTGAATGAGCCTATTCCCCATCTTTGTGTGAGATAATTTGAAAAGTATTTGAGTGTGAGTTCCTGCAGCTGCAGGTATGTGTAAAGAACAGGCTCTGCCTATTAAAGATACCTTTCATGGCCTCTTTTCTCACTCTTAACCACATCGAGTAGAGGACAATGCTGTCTATACCTGGATTTCTTATTGCAGATAAGCGTTGGAATGTGACAGTATTGGGCTTCTCTTTGAGCGTCATAAAACCCTCTCATGTCTTCTGTGGCAGATGTGGATGAGTATTCAGAGAAGGAAGCAAATGATTGTTCTGCAGATCATCCATCATTGGCATTTGTAGCACAAGTCTCCGCTGAGCCTGAACTAAAGAGTAACTGATCTTTCCATAGATAGCATATGTCTGCGCCTGCAGGGCTGCGATTGATAGGTGAGCAGAATCACACGCAGGGGCAGGACATTGAGTGTCAAATCATCAGCTCACCCACCGAGGGAGCAGATAGGGAGGAGGAGGGAGAGTCAGCTCACGCCTCTGGCTCTTCTCAGTGGTATTTTCACCCGGCTTCATCTGTACTTTTCAATCACGCTCCCCGGTTTACCAACTTTCCTTCTCGACACAACAGAGAAGGCGGGGGAGGAACAGGAAGCAGCACCTGAAGAAGAGATGCTGTGAGGGTGAAATAAAACAGTTAAAATTAGACCAAGCTTCTTTAATAAAACAATTGAAAGAACAGTCAGGGAAAGATTATTGGTGATACAGTGTTTGGTTTGGTTTGACTTTTTTGAATGGAGTTGAGTAAAAGATGGTTGAAGCAAAATCTAAGACATGTGGATCGGAAATGGCAGTGAAAAGTGAGGTTGATACATCCTTGACTCCATACTTTATATTATCACATATCCAGTTAAAATGCATAGAATATAACAGCTGTATTTATTGAAAATGCATGGATAAATGTCAAATGTGAATACTTTTAGAAGGTATTGTGTTCTTGTAAAGACCTCCATTCTACCACTGATTTTTTTTCCCCCCCCAAAATAAATGAAGTGGCTGACTCAGAAAAGCAGTTTAATGGCACCGTTTTTCTTTTGCTGCTCTTAAAAGGAAGCAAGAAATAAAGAAATGATGGATGACTCAGGAATTTTCGGCAGTGCTGCATGCCGCTGTTATCGCTTGATTTTAGCAACAGCACTGTGTGTCCGCTACAATAACAGCAGCCAGACGCAGCTTCTGTCCTTTTACGGTATAAGCAGCACATAAAGGCCTTCATTGTGTGAGCACCCGCCCAGGTATGAGGACAACCAGGAGGTCTGAAATGAAAATAAAGACAACAGTGACATCTGAAAGAACAGCGATTATCTCCAGAAAGCAGCTCATATACACACAATTCAATGTGAAGGCTCTTAATTCTTGAAGTAAAAACTGAACAACAATATGTTGTTGAGAAATGCGTATTAATTTGTTTTATGTAAAGGACATTCAGGATGAATCTGGAGTGTTTTATATACACCTGTTGTAGAAAATGTACAGCCTGTGTTTGTATAATTCACTCTGCTGACATTCCTCCCCCCTCCCCCACATACTGTTGCTTCCCCTGCCAGAACCAAGCCAATGTCTCCCAGAGCAACAGCCGCTCCGGCCAATGAGCAGGGTTCTCTTGGAGTTTGGTGCAAGCTGGACGAGTTTCAAATGCGCACGCAAACACACACACTGGGTGCCTGGGAGCCAGCACTGTGAGTCCAGATTGTCCTGTTAAACTGAGAAACCATCACACCTCGGTTTGCCTGCTCACCAGTTTGGATATTTTCCCAATCCCAACAGCACCGCGGAAAACTTGATGATCCCTGCTATGCATAGGGTGCAGTTGTGAGACTTCCCAGATTTAATTATGCACTGTGGGTGATATTTAAATCATGGTGAAGCATTTTAAAGTGATGAAGGATTTAGAACTCTGTTTGAAGTGCAGCCTGCTTTCGAAGGCTGTGAACCTCAAATAAAAAGTTTGCCATGCAACCAAACCAGCCCCTTCTGAGCAAAATTAAAATTTTGAATTTAATTTTTTTTACAAATTCAGATTTTATCATGCCTTGTGTTGCTTCTATTGTTTTGCTTTCAGGTTTTTTTCTTATTCCATATATCTCTTTTGTCGATTTCATAATTTTGGTGTCTGCCTCTGTATTAAGCTACAAAACCTCTTTTTAATCCAAGCTTTACAATTTGTTATTCTTCCTCCACCTCCTATGGACAGGCAAACTCTCACATCTACAAACACATCTAAAATATTAGTTTTTAAAGATGTCACAGGAAGAGAGTGCCACAGGAATTATGTTTGAGCTTTTTTCTTTAATATCTCCTGCCCTGAGTGCTCGACTCACGCAAACATTTCTCCCGGCTTGGACCACCTCTCCATTTTCCTCCATTTATTTCCATCATTCTGCTTCTCATTATTTCCTTCATCCATTAATTTTTGTACTAGCCTAAATTATTTGTATTAGGCTTTTTAATGCAGTGTTTTGCACAGAATCTCCATTCTTCTCCTGACAAATTAACCAAAGAGCACGATGATGGATTTTGCATTCGACCCTCTGATGTGATGAGAGTCTTTTGAGACTGGGTCTTTTTTGACCCAGGTTACAATCAGAGTGTTTTTTTATGCTTCTTTTGCCTTTTTGATTCAAAAATAAAGATACGGGAATACTTAAATGTAGGAGTTCTTGCTTTGTAAAATATTATTACTCAGACAATCAGGACTCAGTGTGTCTGGTTCACAAAAAACTGTTTTCCAGTTGGTAAGAAACAAAGATTCCCTTTAAATTCCACAGGAAATGAACGTGAGTCATTTCTGACCCACTCACGGAAGAATGGGGTAGCAATATAAAACATGCTATTTCTTAAAATGTATCAAAGGTAAATTAAAAATTGTAATTGTATGATGTCAGTAACATATCTTTTGAGGAATACCTGCAGTATGAACTGATGAAAACTTTTCATTACAGAGATATTGCGAAAAGATGACCTCACCGGGTCAAAAAGGACCCAACATGCACATCAGAGGGTCAAATTAAAGTTTAGTCTGTTCATTTTATGTTTGAGTCGAGTGAACATCTGTCGGATATCTTTGTGTCACATCATTGCTGTGTGGTTAATTTTAGCATTGAGCTGTAATTTGTCAGATGCAGTCACTGCATCTGTGTTCCTGCCCTTTTTTTTTTTTTATCTGAAAAGAAGTTGTTCTCATGGTAACATTTCAATTGTCAAAGTGATCAAAAAAATTCTGCAAACATGAACCATCCAATTAGTCAAAAGATAATCACATTAGACAGCTGCTGTAAGATGACACGGGAGGTATGAAAAGACTGTTAACTGAAAAGGCTTAAAATGACACAGTGACGCAAATGGGTAAATACAAAAGGAGCCAAGTTTGCCTTTGGTTTTAATTTCGAGTTTCTACATTGAGACAATTTTTTTTGTGTGTGTGTGTTTATGTAAAAGACACATAATCCGATTTATTATTGCAGCAACAAAACCTACCCACACACAAAACCAGAGACAAAAATGTAACATTATTATTTGTAAATCCTGTCTTGAAAAAAGGCTGACATTAGCGTGCTAATGCAAATATCTGAGTGCAGAGAACGAGAATGAGCAAATCCTAGCTTATATGCATCATATGCAATTGTCGTATGTTTAAGGTTCAAAGTAATTTTGAATTGTCCAGCTTGCATGCTTTTGGACACTAAAACTCTTCATTAAAGATAATGATTAACAACCGACGCTAACATAATCATGTGTGCCAGGTCGACTTTATGATGAACAGATTTGCCAATAAATGCAAAGTAATCAAAACTGATTTTGGAAATCCACATTGTAATAATCACTTTTACAAACACCACTCGTGGAAATATTATAAATTAAAATACATTTGCTGACTGAAATGTCTCAAAGCTTTTCATCAATCATGGTCTCTGTTGCCAATGAGAATTGAAAAGGTGCGTCTTTAACCAGAGTTTGCCCTCTCTTATGATGACAGCTGATTTTATTTTTCACATATTAGTTGTCCACTCAGATTTAGATGCGTTTTCAGATGTGTCCTGCTGGTGTTTATTTAACAGTGAATATTTATTATTCCTAGTTATGTATTCAGAATGCTCAGTGCATATTTATGAATAGCCACAGCAGTCGAGCAGTATTTGAAATGCGAAAACACCTGCAGCCACTACTTCACAGTGAACATAATAGTTAGGAAGTGATTGCCAGAAACTGAGCGAAAGACTTAACACATTTGAACAAGCATAAAACTGGAGGGAGAGTCTTTTGTGAAAATGAGGTGACAACAAATTGAAATTTTATTGGAGCATTTCCAAATATATGACTTCAGGAAATATTCTTCGTAATTCTACTCATAATGTTGTGGTGTTGTGAACTCATAAAACCTTGTGGAAAAGGTCACACCTTGAGCCATCCCCGTCCAATTTCACATCTCAGTGCAGCTCAGTTCAGATATAAACATTTATTTCACCAAATTATCTGTTGCAGATACCAGTTTGTTTTAAAGAGAAATCTGTTAAGAAGTTATTTAGCAAACATATCAGTATTTAGTGTTGTTTTTCACAGGGATATTGCATAACTGAACAAGTTAGCAACTTTTCACTGAATCTGTAGTTTCTTTTCCATCTATGTGTAATATGCTGAATATGTCCAACAATCTGTAAAACTCTGAGAAAAATAACCCATGAAGTCTGTTTTTAGCAAGGAGCGATATACCAACTAAAGAAGTTAGAAGTTGGTTCCTTTGATAGTTTATAAATGGAGATGCGATTACATTTCAGATTTTTGTGCAATGCAGTAAAATCTCATAGAACTTGCATATTTTTATGTGAATTCCCTATCACTTAATTCATAAAGGCTAAAAACACTGATACATTTGAAGATAGATGGTTAAAATCTAAAGTATTGAGAGAGTCTTGTCTTTTGATTTTTCATGCTTTGAAGAAATTAAAATTGATAAAAATTAAAATTGATAAAATTTCTAAACCTGATACTAAAACTGATACTAGCTGAAATCAATTTATTTGCAAAGTAGATCTCACTGATTTGGTTTTGTGAAGTCTTCCAAGATCTTTTTATGCATAATACATGGGAAAAAAAATCTCCCCTAGCATGGTACAACATTTGGGTTAATCAGAGGCATTAAGGTGACACAATGACTTAATGATCAGGAAAAAAAACAAAAAAAATGCTGCATACAGTAAGTCAAAACACCTTTAATGCAAACGTAAAGGCAGGTGGCTTCACTCACATTGTCTATTTACTTTTTCATGTCACTCAAGAATGCCTTCTATAAGCCTGACCTTTGTCTGTTGCTTGCCATTTTCATGGCCACCCTTTTCATTTTCTTTTTAATTCCCACACAGCCATGACACTGTAGCTCCATCTGATGCACTAATTCAAAGAAAACACTTTGGGTTTTTTTTTTTTTGCCAGTTATGCACGCCTTGACACCTGTTCACAAAGGCCCCACTCAATTACTCTCCATCAAGATACTTTCTTAAATAGTCACAGAGACCCCCTCTGTACTGCCAGCACATCCACCTTTATTATTTAGCACCATGGGGACCTTGTTGCCATGGATTCTGTTGTCATGACTACAAACAACTACGCAGACGAACAGGAAGCAGAGAGGGATGGAGCGAAGAGATGATAAGAGGTCCTCAAGGGAGACTCGGACTGTGTGAGGTTGGAGATCAAGTGGGGCTGAGTTTCAGTGTTTTTGAAGGAAGGGTGTGATGTTAGCTTCCTTTTGTTGAATGACAAATAAGAGGTCAGATCATTTCAACGGGGATATGGCAGAGTATGCTGGGCCTTACTTTTAAGAGCAGAACGAGTCTGTCTGGATCTGCTTTCATCAGAATGACATAGAAACGGTTTGTGGTAGAAGCGGGATTTCCAGCATGGCAGACAAAAAAAAAATGTTTTCTTGTCCGTGCAGCCTTGAAGGATGCAGGGTTAACACAGGCAGAAAAAGGGCAGTGTTGACATATAGAGAGTAGTGGCAGAGCTGAATTACGCAGAGCGTCTTGGATTTGAGAGACACTGCAGTGACACTGCAGAAAGACTTCTGTGAAATCCTGATGTAAAGAGAACCACCATCTGTAGGTGGTTTGAAGAAAAAGTGCAACCCAGCCCACGTCCTCCAAAAAAAAAACCATGCCCCTCATTTCTGATACATTTTTTTTTCTGATTATTTAAACTAAAAAAAAAACAAAAAACCAAAATGCATCTTTAACGGCGTTCTAAAAATATGCATTTAGGAAGCGAAAACGAGCACCGTGTCATGAAACAGGAGCGGAAGAGCTACTTCAGTTTAATTTGAATAAGTCCTGCTCATCACAAACTGTTCATTAAAAGCAGAAACAAAACTTGCTCATTATGTTGTCTAAAGCGCCCCCTTGTGGTTTCAAACACACTGACTGTGAAAACTGAACCTGTGTTAAAACGCTCACTGCCATTAGAAATTTGTCACCTTTTCGGAAAAATATTAATTTGTCATGTTGCCTGGAATATGACGAAAGTGAGGAGGCAGTGAATCATTGAATGCAATCACCAGAAGATAGTTTTTTCAAGTGTTAGATAAAAAACAAATCAAAATAAATAAAAATGGCTACATTGAATAATGTTGGTATTTTTTGCTAAAGAAAAAAAAACAACAACGCACCAACGATGCTGTGAGAGATTTAATGCAGTGGTTCTGTGAAGGCCTCAGAGGTTCGTTAGTGAAGAAGCTTCATGAAGACCGAGGAGCAGAGCAGACGGGTCGGGGATAAAGCTGTCAAGAAGTCTGAAGCAAGGACGTATTATAAAAACAGTGTTTCATACTTGTGAATAAGTAAAGGAGAAATAACGTGGGCATTCACACCAACTGATAATACAAGGGAAGGATTAGTAAGACGAGCTGGTCGAGGAGCTGCAGAGACACGAGTGAATCTGCTGGCAGAAAAACTACAAACATTTTAAGGGTTTATATACTTTTACAAGATGCTGCAGGAGTATTCCAGTGAGTTTTATTGTATCTGTAAACCAGTTTAGAGAAATTACCATGAGGTCCACTTAAAGTGTTCAACTATCAGTAGATGTAGCCCATCTACTTTTTACACTAGGAGGAAAAACGAAGAAAAATGTCTGAGCAACAGAAATGTAAAACTATGATCCTGCAAGTTTTTGTAAGATCTTGCTTGTCCAACATCTTATCAGATTTATTGTCTGCGTTTCACACTTTGTGCCCACAACCAGCATCTATTTCTGTGGTCTCAGTTATGTGTGACTGTCTTCAGGAATGAGCCAGACTATATTACACCCTGGTACCTCCCCCAGGAGCTGTGCTAAAGTAACAGCTGATGTCACGCCTGCTTAAAGACACATAGTCCCTGGTGGCTGCACCCACACTATAACCTGTCCAACAGTATCTTCAAAGGCAGAGCAGAGAGGGGAGCAGGGCCGCTGCACCTTTCTCTCCTCAGCCCCCCCTGGAGCATCAGGAATCTGGCACAGGGAAGCTCCATGCTGCGCACACAAATCCACAATTGCAGCCTTTAATCCCAGTTTTACAGGGAGGGTTGACCACTGCTCTTTGCAACCCCATGTGCCTGCTTGGATCATGGAGTTGCCCTGTCTTCCAACTGAGACCCCCACCTCAGCCAGCTCCTGCTCCACGGATCCCCTGTACGACAACTGCCCACCTTTTGGCCAGCGGGACAGGGCCAGGGAAAAGGAAATGGAGAGCAAGGCTGTGTTTCCTTTAGTAACCAGACTCCCGGGGCCCAGCAGCCCTCTGCCTGGTTTGGTCCCAGCTCTGGCTGAGGTTCAGACAGTGGTTGTTGGAGGAAGAGAGCCTGGCTCCTGGCCAGATCGCAGCTATTGCAGCTGCAGAGGGACCCTGGGAGGACAGGCCTGGGAATCAGAGCTTAGTTCTAGCAAAAAGACAGGAGGAGGACAACAGGGAGTGGAGGATGGGGCTTATCGGAGCCAAAGCCCCTGCCCGTCGCACAGCGAGGAGCATCACAGTGCTTTGTCTCTGTATGATAACCTCACTGACACAGGAAAAGCTGACAGCTTGGAGGAGGTCTTCGACATAGAGATGAACTTGCAGGAGCACTTTGACGAGCACGCATACGGCGCATGGGCCCCTGAACATATCCAAGGACTGATGCAGGGCGATCCTCTGGGCAAAGAGAAGAAGCTCTGGTCGCCTTGTGACATCCTCCTTACCGAAGGTTGCTCTGGTAAGCAGCACCAGAGTCCAGACCAAGACAAGAAGCAGGAGCCAGAGCTGGACTCAGGATCCTGTGCTCAACAGGACCTGATGCTGTCATTTCCACAGCAACGCCTCGCAGAAAGCCCTCCGCAGCCAAGCCACAGCCAGGATCTGTGGCCCCTTGCTGAAACCAAGCACTTAAAGGAGGCACCGTTGTCTGTGAGGGTGCCCCCTCCGGTTCCCTTGGCTGACCCTTCAGCTAGTGCTCTGCGAAGCATCCTGACGGGCCTCCAGCAGCAGATAATCAAGCAGAGGGAAGAGTACGAGGAACGAATAATCAGGTGATTTAAAATTAGGTTTTTGGCTCAAAAACACACATAGGCAGCTACTTGTAGTGCATTAATACTCCTTTAGCTTTCACAAGTTGGGTCACCTTACAATGGTGTTTTATTGGGGCAAACACAAAGCAGCGCGGAGCAATAAATGAAGAGATGGTGATATAGTTTTTGTGTATCATTTTCCTTGATGGTGTGCATTTGAATTCACAGAGACAATGTACAATATTTTATTCACTTTTAAAAGGTGCAATTTGTGCTGTCAGGTCGCAGCAAAAATAAATAAATAAAAAAAATAAATGCTAATTTCCACTTGCAGTCACAGATCAGGTTGATGTGAACGAGAATGATTTAACAGACTATGAATGGGTGAAAAGACAGAATAACAATTACTTACAAACATGCAATAATTTATTGTTCATTTACTGTTGATCTCACTGAAATGGAGCAAACCAGTATAACTACAATTCATAATTCATACAAACCGTTTCTTCGTCAACAGTGAGTGTAAATATGCTTATTAAGGCGATCCCTTGTCCATGCTTTCTGCTATAATTCAATCTGCAAGGCTTTTAGGGTATATGTCCACCAGCCCTGCGTATGTTCAGAGTGAATTTATTTTTTGGCAACTCGTCTGTGAACATCATCTTTCAAGTCTCTCTTTACAAATTCTCATTTGGCTTGAAGTCTGGAATCTGACGTTTTTGTTAGCAGAACCACCCTGTATTTAGCTCCCATCTGTCTGGCCTCCAGCAGCATGATGCTGCCACCGCCGTACTTTACAGTGGGGATGATGTTAGTTTTCTATCACTATCTACCTTCTACCAGAAGACTCTCACATCTATGATGTAGATCTCAGCAGAACTTCCAGAATAACCACCATCCTCTTGGCCATTTGTCTGATTAATGCTCTGCTTGCCTAGCCTGTCACTTTAGGCGGGCGGCCATGTCTTAGTAGGTTTGCAGCTGTTCTATACTCTTTTTCAGATGATGGATTAAACAGAGCTCTGAGAGGTGTTCACAGCTTGGGATATTGTTTCATGAACTAAACAAGCTTTAAATGTCTCCGTAACTTTATCTCCGATCCATCCGGTGTGTTCTTCTTCTGTGATACCTTCACAGAACATCTGGGTTCGCACTGACATGAAATCACGCAGAGCTGGACTAATGCGTGACTTCTGAAGCCCATTGGGTTATCGGATTGCATTTAAAAGGAACTAATTGTGAATGCTCATATCAGCTTTTAAGACTTTTATTTAAGTTCCCTTCTCAATTGTTTTCTATTTTGAGATTGTCTATCCCTCACTGTAAATCACATCTTCCTTAATACTACATTTACTACTGATTTACAGCGCATTTCAGTGAAGGGTAACACAATGTTCCAATGTCCATAAAGGGTGCGTCTCCAAAAAGCTGTGCTGTTTTTGTTTCCCGGTCCACTCCAACTTTCACCCTACATCCTGTTCAGCTCACAGAGCTAAATTTTCCACAGGTCTCTGATGACGCGCGGCGACCCCAATGCTTCCTGCATTAATGCAAATTCAACATCAATTTTCCTCATTTCTGTGAATTCGGCACTGCAGTTTGTGCTTCCACGACTGAACAGCCGGTTGGTGTAAAGTGGAAAAAAAAAACATATATAGCCTGACTTGCTGACATATAGAAAACAGCTCATGACACTGGAAAGAGAGCTAATTTAAGGGGCCATGCTGCTGACCTAGACACAACACATACCTCATTTATTACCGATATAGATAGAGCATGTCTCAGTGTAAGGTCACGCATTGGAACTATCCGGTGAAGACAAGAGGCTTTTGCAATTCTTTTAGCTTGACAGGGAGCGTAAGGGAACAGCACCATGGGTCAAACGTTTTTGAACGCCTGCAGCCGAAGTTTTTAATCTTTTCCAGAGGTCAGTCGTCAATGAAATAAGGTAGGAGTGTCAGAAATTAACCTGATTAAACCGAACTGTCTGCATGAACCTTTGCTGTGAGAAACTCTTAAACTCTGATTTGACAAAAAAATTAAGGAAACTTTATATCAGATACCCATGATAGATGGGTGGCACTAATCAAATTTCACGGTGCTGTTTTGTGGCAATCAATAAATCTTATCTAATCTTAAAACGTGAGAAAACTTAAGGAACAGAAAATCTGGTCTTGTTATCAACAGGGCACACATAACCAGGACTAAAAGAATAAAGCAATAAGAAAACAAAATAAGCAAAGTGAGGTCAGTAGCTTTGAGACAAATAAGCCATTGATTTTTTTTTGTTTTCTTATTTTCTTTATATATTTAATATTCTGATCTAGCAAATGGCGTAAAATGTTCTCCACTTGTAAATATTCTCTTTTGCTGTTGAACGATGTTTTCAAATTGTTTTGTATTGGTTTTACGTTTCTCCAAGCGATGGTTGCTTTTTTTTTTACAATCATCGCTGATGTTTTTTCTTCTCAGTAGTGTGCAGACTCCTCCTGTGTTAGAAGCGTGCACAGTTCTTGATCATAAGTTAATCAAGTGCATGTAATTAGCAGGATTTTTTTTCATGATGTACCTTTTACAAATTGTGGTTGGTCACTATCAAACTTCTTCAACTCCAAAGAATAATCAGTGTATAAGAGGGTTTAAGGCAATTATATGCTGTATTTTAGGTAGATAAAAGCGTTAACCCCTTTTCTTTCCAAACTACAGGAGGCAGAATTGAAACACTGAAAACAATTCTCTCACTCACTTTCAAAAGCCACCAACCTCTAACTCTATTTTTCTTTTACTGGTCATGACCATTGCACTCTTCTTCTTCTTCTTCTTCTCTTCTTACTCCCATCAGCCTGGAGCAGAGGAACGAGGAGCTGGAGCTGGAGGTTGTCCGCCTGAAGACAAATCTGTCGCAGCAGCGCCACTGGTACCAGGTGGTCCAGGCTAAGATCCTGGAGTCTGAGAGGGCCAAAGCTGCTGCAGAGCTCCGCAACGCAACGCTGCAGCGGGAGATGGATCAGTTCTTTGACACCTTCGGTGAGCTCAACAACGAGGCCAAGAAGACAGAATACATCGTCAAGAGTTTTTGAACCAAGTTAAATGTAGTGGGTTTGATGGCATGACGAGTCGACAGATTCCTTTAAAGCTTTTCTGATAATGTAGCAAAACAAAATATGTTCTTCCCTGCAACAGGAGCATCTCAATAAATTAGCAAAAAGTTTTATTTCAGTAAAATTTCTCAAAAAGCGATACTTGTGTGAAGTCATTTCATGCAGAAGTTGATGTGTATTAAAGTAAAGCAACATGCATTTCAGCAACTGAAAAATGACTTCTAAGAGAGATATGTTATGATATGCTATCACTTTGCACTCCACTGGGAAGATGAGCCATAAAGGATTGTTGATAAACAATCTGGCTGTCCAAAGAGCTGGATCCAAGTTTTGTAATGGAAAGTTGAGTGGAGGAAAAAAATTGTGGAAAAACTTATTTTCCCTTCAACCTAAAAGCTCAAACGGAAAAGAGACCGTGAAACAATCTCTTTCAAAAGAACAAACTATATTGAGTGAACTGAAATACAATTTTACTTAAGCTTAAGAGAAAACGACACTTGCGAAATGATGTGAAATCAAGGCCCTAGGAGAGAAACTGTTGAGATAAAGATTATTGAGATTATTGGACATTTCTAAATGTTAAACTATTTCCTGTCTTATTGTATTTAAGTATTTTGTGAAACAGAAGCTGGGTTTTCTATTAATTGTAAGAAAGAATTATTAAAATGATCATAAACAAACACTAGAAATTCAACTCTCGTGTAAAGAATCTAACATATACTTTTACATTTTGATATTTGCTGTGATGAGAAAGAATGTCACAACCAACAAGAAGAATCACTGATGTCCACTTTATTAGTTTTGAGTTTGGGTAAAGATGTTGGCCAAGTGATATCGTGGTGATTGCAGTCACACAGCTCAGAAAGCTCAGAGAAGAGCTAAGAAGTTACAGAATAAGTTGGCCACTCGTCAGGTTGTTTAAGGCATGACAGAAAGAATACAAACCATGTTGGTGTACAATGTGGTGCTTAAGTCCTCAGTGGCTCTGTAGTGTCATAATTCTGATTATTCAACACACTGTGCAATCATTTAGGCAAAAAAAGCAGCTCTGCAGTTCATGTAAAAGGCTCTTCTTTGAGTTGCAGGTCTCCTCGGTCTCTTTAACGGGCCCTTGTTGCCGGGCAAACTTCTCCCATGAACTCGTCCTCTACAAATGGGGCAACTACTGACTTAAGGGATGATTCATAGGAAATAAGGACAGCACTGTTCAACTTGTATGTCACATACAAGCTTAAAATAATGATAAAAAAAAAAAAAGAAAACACAAAAGCAAACAATACTCCGTCGGAACAATATGCATCGTGATACTGCAAGTGAAAAACACAAATCCGGATGGATTTCTCTCAGACCCACAGTATCCTGAAAGTGTGTTGCCTTAATGCAAGGTAAACATCTTCATTTTGTGCTGCCTTTAGGTGGATCCTAGATGCTTTCTGGCTTTATGACTAATTTGGTGACTCTCCCGGTGCTAAAGGAATGCTTTAGAAAAAGAGCAGCCTATGCCTTTATTTGCCTTTTAAATGTTTTTAACGGGCTATAATGTGGCTTGTGTGCAAAATTTTGCAAGAACAAAAAAATATATATATAAATACATGTATCACTATGCCTCTTTCAGATTTATAGGATTATGATCCGCTTGTACACGTTTATCATCAGTACCTTAAATTGAATTTTGTGATTCTTGCTCTACATACAGTACAACAAATGAGGAAACAAAATTGTAACACTGAAACTACAGCTGTCTGGAGTAAAAAGCTCAAAATCCACATCACACATGGCAGTTCATGAAAAACGAACAAAAACAAGAAGGTTTCAGCGCAGATAGCACCACCGTGGACATCTGCAATACTTTCAGCGTGCTATGGGTTCTAATTCATGAGATCAGATGAACTTCAGATGGTTGAGAAGCTTTTGTTCTTTTTGGCGTAACATGCAACAGAGCAGTGAACGGCTGTTTAGTCCGTGTCTGCTCTTATTAGATGACAATAATGACGTTTTCTAAAAAAAAAAATAATAATAAAAACCATTAAAACACAGGCATACAATGCAAACCTCTAATTCCCCACCTACACCACAAACTTTATAGATGATCAAGTTAAACATTCACCAAGAAACATAACTCTGACCTCCAGGCAACAGTCGCAAACGAGATCCACCTGATCACAAATGGGAAATCAACAAAAAAAAAAATTACTTCACTAAGAGAAAAAAACAGAAACACAAGTTAGAGGGGATAAAACCTAAACGGAGGCAGATGGATCATTTGAGTATTTCAATTGAATGGGACGACAGGTTGGGAGCTGACAGCTGTGGACGCTGAGGCGTTCACTGACTCTCGTCGAGCGGCCCTGTCAGCGTGTCGATGCTGCTGCTGTCTGTGTCCGACGCCAGCGTGTGCTCTGTGGACATGGACGAAATGTCGTTTGCCGAGGACGACTGGGAAGCGGAACCGGACGCCACATCTGAGACGTGAGACAGAACCAGGACGGTGATTAAAACCCTCCAGCCGAAACCCTTCGGAGAGCAGCTCATTCCAGCACACTTCGACAGAAACAGTGGCACATAATCAGAACCAACCTGAGCAGTCTTCTTTCATTAGACCGTTCTTGTTCCTCTCCTCCCAGTCCATCACTTCTTCATAAATAAGCTCTGTGCAGAAATAGAAAAAGTAAGGTCAGATGTAATTTTGGCTCTTTCTGTTAAGATTTATGAAGCTCCAGGTAAATAAATGTGATGTCTGTATTCTAATAATAGTAAACTACACAAAGACATAAAAGATTTTTTTTTAAACTTTTACGTTTCCAATGGTGCCGCACAAAATCAACAGCTTGTTTGATATTTTCATCCCGTCTCTTTTCCTAGTGGGATATCCAATCAAATGATTACCATCAGAGTATTTTATGAGAAAATGGGTATATGTGTGTTCCTTCAAAAGGAATGATCAGACATAAGACATTATTTTTCAACTTCAGGGTTTAAATGTGCAAAAAACATGAAATGTAAGAAAGAAGGAACAGATGGATGTGTTGGCAGATTAAGGGCTGGATACATGGAGGTACACGCTAATGGATGGAAGTGTGGATGAAGGAAGAGAGCCAGATGGAAGGCTAGTTGACGAATGGATGAAAGGAAAGGCAGATAAACCGAAGCAAAGATGGGTAGATGAAAAAACTAATTAATACAGGGATGAAGGGATAGATCAATGGATCAATGGAGAGATTGAAGGAGATATGAATGGACTGATAAATTGATATTTCTAAAAATTCATTTGCAACATGTACTGAAAACAACTGCATAAGGGGCAGGTTGTCAGAAGCAGCTTATTTTTTTAAACTTTAGATATTCATCATGAATACAATGAATCTGGAAATACAAATAATGTTATACTCCATTGTCTCTGTCATTTCTGCAAAACACACAATTTCCCAGTTCCAGACTTGGAGACTGCAGAAACCGTGGAAATAATCTGAACAAGAGGTAATGCTGTTTTGTGTCCCTAGAGGGCGGTGTAGCACCTTTCCACTGCTCGATGGTGTGCTCTCTCTCTTCCAGCTGCTTATCTGAAATCTGAGGAGGAGGCTGAGACACAAAAGGAAACAGATCCATCAGCGTAATCGCTAGCACCGTTCCTGTGCTGAGAAAGTCTACTACCAGTTTCCTCACCGCGTCCGCCTCTGCAGGGTCGTACCACACGTGGATGTAGGGGTGATGAAGGGCTTCCTCTACCGAGATGCGGTATTCTGGATCAATGACCAACATTTTGGAGAGCAGATCCCGAGCTTGAACAGCTGTTTAGACAAAACAGGACAAGCATCACCGTGTCTGTAGCATCTCTAGGGACAAGCTGGTGACTTTCGATTCCCAGGCCAGCATTTATGCAAAGTATTGGTTTTGTTTAAGTGCTCAAAGCTCTTACTTTTCACTTTGTCTTGTTCAGATTCAGAAGGGAAAGCCCAATCCGGGAACAGTTCTGTGAAGCTGACGCCTGGATACTGTGGCTTGTTCATAACATAGTTCCTTACGGTCTCCATCAGTCGGTTCATAAACTCGAGACTGGGCGTACCCAGAATCTCAATCACTTTATTCCACTGGTCGATGTCTGTACAAAGCCATTTGTTATGGAAAATTGTAGGCACGTACACTACAATTATACATGAAAATGAAAAAGACAAGCAAAATCATGTGAAGCCCTCATGAGGAGACAATCAAGTCCTGAAAATTTAAACAAAGAATAAAAAGCAAGAAATCTGCGCTAAGATTTTAGTGGGCCATAAAGTGGTTAAAAGTGTCAATAAATTTAATATGAACAAAAAACCTAATTAGCAATCATAACCTTCACAGTGTCTTGCAAAAGTGTTCACACCAACCAAACTTTTTTATGTGTCATCAACGTTCAATATTGACCTTTTATGAGATAAATCAACACAAATCTGTTGACCAATTGTGTCATTATTGAAAACATTATATCCATTTACATAGATATAAATAATTTAAATACATTTGTTTATAGCCCAATTTACTATGGGACCCTTAAACAACTCCAGTGCAACCAATTGCTTTATAAGCCACCTGATTAGTAAATATTAAGTGTGTCTCTACAAACACTGTGAAACCAACCCCTATAATTAAGCACAGTAGAGGCAGCATCATTCTGTGGGACAAGGAGCTGGTCAGTGTTGATGGAGAGATGGATGTAAACACACGACAACACTGGAAAAAAAAACAACCAAAAAAAACTTTCAAGGCAACGAAAAGCTTTGAGACTCCAGCAGGACGACAACAATAAACATACAGATGGAGCTACAGTGGAACGGTGTGGAGCAAAAGCAAATTATATGCTGGAATGACCAGCATATAATAGTAGAAGACCAGGTCTTAAAAATCTGTAAAAAGTTTTAATTCCCAGATATTGCAAATTTTTGCACGACTAAGAACATGTAAAAAAAAAAAAACAACAACCTATAATATGGTTCTGCAAAACTAATAAAAAACATACTCCCACAGACTTGCAGCTGTCATTACAGCAAAAAGTGGTTTTACAAAGTATCCATTCAAACACTTTAATATTCTTTCATATTAAAATATATTTTAGTGTAGAGCCATCTGATTGAATCAGTGGTAGAGCAGATGCTTCACGTGAAGAGGCTAAAGTCCCTGGTTCGATTCTCAGGCTCATTTCTTTCTCGCTGATTCATCATCTTCTCATTTTAGTTTGTTGCTGGCTTTATGGTGCAGTGCTACATCAAGTAGGCATCTGACAGTCTGCATTTAAATGTAGGAATTTGTTCCTCAACAACTGATAAATATCAAGGAGTGGAGAATCCATCAAGCTCTCCATGTTTGTCTGTCAGAGAAATGGGCTGGGCGGGAGGCTCAAATTCATCAAGTGGATCTTGACATTTTTCGGTTTGGTCCCCAACAGAACATAAATTCAAGCGAAGGCAATTATCTTGCAGGATGAAAAGCGATATAACCTGGTATCGCACTTGTTGCCTTGCATCCATTCAAAGCTACTCGCCTACAACACAGTCCCTGGTAAGTGAGAGGCGATAATTAGAAACAGAGAGACAAACACTATAAATGCTAATGATGCAAATTATTTCAGCCTGATTCCACCTGACAATTAGGGAGACTGCAGTCGTCTCAACCAGAAATTTTCTGATTAATAAACATTGGCGGGAACAAATAAAATCTTAGCTTATACCCAGATCTGCTCTAAATAGTAGGCTTAAATCTAAACATATATAGATCTATGACGTCACACTTGCATAGCGCTTTTCCGGACTCAAAGATGCTTTAAAATGAAATGAATATTTATGACAACAACAGAAAACATCTTGATGTGTTTGAAGGACTGCAAGACAGAACGCTCTGAATGTTAGACACCAACTGGCACAGAGACGATGAGAAGAGTGAAGGATACGATCGGTGCCCTGGAAGATGACGCTGCCTTTTACCATCTCTCCCATGATGCACCCCACTGACCAGATGTCCACTGGGAACAGAAAACACACACAAATGTGACACACCAAATCTCATAGACAAAAATTATTGCACTGAAATTATAAAAAAAAAAATCAAAAAACAAAACAAATACACAGTAACATGTCACAGTAAGGCTGAACAGATGAACTACAGACGTATGGTTTGCTCTGACTGTCAAACACTGAGATGCCTCATTGTTTTCAGAGAAATGTTCTGCTGATTTCTTCAAGCGGTGCACATCTTCAGTCTGGCTTCAAACCGGCTGCAGCCTTCCAGGCCTTTTTCTCGCCTACGCTTATCAGTTTACACAGCTGTTGCTCTCTCCCTTGCTTTCTCTTTGCATGTGCATGTGTGTGTGAGTGGGTGTGTGTGTGTGTGTGTGTGTTTAATAGAGGAGGTCGGAGTTTGTCTTTTCCCCTCGCTCTCTTGAGTTGCCTGTTTGCTCAGGAGCATTAAGAAGTGGCAAATGGCCATTTACTGTTTCCTCCGGTCCACTTTAACCTCAAGCTGAAAGCTCCCTCTGCCTCTGATAAAATCTCCAGAGCTCTGCACATAATTCCGAGTCGATTCTTCACAAATATCACATGAATCATAAATGTAAACTTTACACAGAGTACACCAGAGATTTTTTTAAGGCTGTATGCATCTCATCGGAACTTGGGGGGAGAACCCCCCGTCTCACTCTGAGTGTTTTCATCAATGCCTCTGAGAGCATGTCTGGCTTATATAATACAGCAACAATTAGGCAGTGATATTTGACATAAGATATGACTATGTAACAAATAAACAGATCTATCTAAAAGGTGTTTACTTTGTGTGGTTTGCTCTTAAAGCACAATCATCTCCTTTTGCTTGACTGACCGACTTTAATTTTTCGATCCCCTGCTTTCATCAGCTACTCATGTACAAATCCCCAAAGATGCATATGGGTTCACACCAAATGATGAGAAGTGGAGCCATACAGACACACAGCATTTATAAAACCTATACAATGTTTCACTGAAAAAAGAAAGTTTACATAAATGATTTTCTTGCAGTCAGTTAAAAAAATTCCCCAGAGTGAAAAAAGAAAAGAACCAAAAAAATGTCCAAGTGACATCGTGGATTAGGCAGGAAAATAATTAAGATGGCATTGTTAACGTGGCGATTTAAAAATAATGAAATTCTCAAACATGAGGGGATCCTTGTCCATGTTAAAGTGACATATTGTGTTCAGTTACATGTTTTTAAGACTGCTGTCGTTTTCTGACACACAGACGTCCATGTTCTAATTCTGGCCGGTCAGGAGCAACTCGGCTCCACTGCTGTAATGCGCAGCAATGACGCATGTATTATAAATCTGAGATGATATACATAGGCATTTCTATTGCATGAAATGGTAACACCAAGAAGGCCGGCAAAGTCACTTTTATTCATCTCCTTGGCAACTACCAGGGCATGGAGACGTAACAGTCTTTGTGTTTAAAAATTATGTGACTGACCAAACTACTAGGTACAATATATATATATATAAAGTATTTCTGAAAGAATCCTAAAAGAGTCTTTCTGGGATGTGTTTCAAAGATAAAAACATCAGAAACATTTTAATGAAGGTTTTCTTGGAGTGACAAGGAAGGATACAGTCCTTTCCAGGAAAGAGGACTTTATGACAGATCATTTCAGCCATTATGCAGCCAACTGACCACAGGTCCACTGAAGCAGAGTAGTTGCAGATTGAAAGCATTCAATGACATTGAAAGGCTAAAATTACCACACAGAAAACTAACAGCATAACTGGATCAACAAGAGCAGACGGTTGAAATTGTTTTCAATTGGAAAGCAGAAATTTGAAAACTATGAAGATATGAAATATATTTATGTTCCTGTTTGAGAATTATTAAGTTTCTGTGAAAATCTGGAGGGTGTTTTTTCTTACCATTCTCCTTATACTTCATGCCCAGAATGACCTCCGGGGCGCGGTAGTATCGGGTTACTACATAGGGGGTCATCATGAAATTTGTGCAAGCCGTCCGTGCAAGACCAAAGTCAAGGATTTTCAGGGTGCAATCAGACTTCACAACAATGTTGCTGGGCTTCAGATCCTGAAGAGGAAGACAACAAAAGTATTAAGAGATGTTAGGTAATGTTCCTCAGAGTTTACGTCTCAGTGACTTCGCCCAAAGAAAGTGTAGGCAGTGAAACTACAGGATGAACAAAAATGACTAAATTATGGCGTTTACATATCTTTCCCTTCACATTTAATGACTAGGGAGGAGAGTTTAGGATTTTTTGTATTCAGACATCTCCACATTTTTTCTTAATACTTTTAACAAAAGAGAGGGAAGTAAAATGCACCATATTCTGTGTAGATTCAGCTCAAAGCACAAACACCTGGACTTACTCTGTGGATGATCCCAGCTGAGTGAAGGTGCCTGATGCCACAAAGGATCTGATAGAGCAGGTAGGACATCCTCTCGTGGTCCAGGTCCATGTGAATCACCTGACATAAGCTGGCATCCATCAGCTCCATCACCAGGTAACTAAAGGAGAGGAGGCATGAATGATGCAAGCAAAGAAGAAACAATAAAAAAGAAACTGAAAAAAAATGGACAGAAAAAGAAATTTGGATAAAATAATTGGACTAAGCTCGAAAGAAGCCTCAGCTGTCACTCACAGATCCTGGAACTCCTCCAGAGACTTCTGGGGCGTGAAAACATTGATCAGACGGATGATCTGCAAGCACAAAAAACAGGCCATTAGTTCACTCTGTTACTCTCCCATTCACTTCACTGCACAGAGCTCACTCTTTTCTCCTCTCCGGTCTGTTCATCTTTTAAAGTATTTTATGCAGCGGCTTCCAGAGCTTCTCCCAAAGAATGATTTGATCTTACAACAGCTTTATCCTGCTGCACAACTAAATAAATCACACATTTATTTATGCTTCTTTGCAACTTTACATAAAAAATAACATTCTGTTGCCTGGCATTAAATCTTACATTTTTGTGGTTGACACATTTCAGCAGCACCAGTTCCCTGTAGGCCCGCTTTGCATGGGTCTGGTTCTGAAAGGGCCGACAGAGCTTCTTCACAGCCACTGGTATACCGAGGACTGTATCCAGAGCAGAGCTAGTCACATATTTCATGAAAAATGAAAGAGAAAAAAAGGTTAGAAGTACATATGTGACTCTTACTGAGAGAAACACTTCCTCGCCTCAAGGTAGAAAGAAAAAAAGTTACATTTTTACTGAGTTTCTCTCATTTTAAATAAGAGAGCAGTGTGTAGCCCTTCAAACAATGCTAAGGTCAATGGTAACAATGCAATATAGGATTATACCGAAGACGTGTTCAAGCGGAGTACTGAACCAGCTAAAACTATTTTTGACTGTATTAATAATGTAATATTATACATCCATTAAGATGTAGAGAACAGCTCAAGTTTATAAATAATAGCACTTCTATCTAGCCTGGCTTTGAGAATCATTAGAAACACATCCAAAGTTTTCTAAAGCTAGTCATTTGAAACTTTTTTATAATTACTATTGTTAAGAAAAAAAAATCAGAAATGTCAGAAATTTAAATTAAAAATCTGTTGTTGTTTTTTTTTCTAAGCAGAAACGTGTTGCGGTTACAACAACACTTTTATGTGGAAAATTGACAGTAGAGTGTTCCCAGAGGAATCACAAAAGCTGTAAGGTTTCAGAAAAAAATCTTGATTTCTTTCAGATTTTTTTCTGAACTGCTGTTTCAGGCTTCATGTTTGAATAGGCAGCAAAACCTCAGCAAATAAAACAAGACATGAAAATATTACAGAAAAGTTGCTCTGCAACCTGTGGCTCTTTTGGCAATTTGTCCAACATGTTTGGACAAATCGCTGCTGCTTTTAGCACGTTTGCAGTCTGCAAAGAATTTCCACCACACAATAAGTCAAATACAGTACAAAGAAATACTTTATAAACACAGACAGTTCCAGTATAAACATTTTAATGTGCAGTAAAAGTTAGATTTAGGTTTCTTTTTGAAAACAAAATATAGAAAAAAAACTTTTCTAAAGTGCAAATGCAGAAATTAAATGATGGCTTACCAGTGTTACTTATGGTAGAAGCCACTAATAAAGGTTGTTAAACACAGCTATGTAAAAATATTGTTTGATTTAAAATGAAACTAAAAGGTATTTTAGGGTGACTTTTCTCTCAAACACACAGTGTTATATCTCCTGTGCTATGAATAGTAATGATTGTTCACAGCAGAAATGTTGATCAGTTATAGTTGATCAATTCATCTCTACTAATAGCATCATTTTGGTCTGACGCAGAGCTGTTCTACAATTTAACATCAGCTGTCTGGCCTACAGGTAACCCTGCAAGATGCATTTGAGAACCAAAAAATATTTCATTTTCCAAAAATATTAACTCAAAATATTGCACTTCATTTTTTATAAAATGAAGTGCAATAACTATTCATAATATATGCGGAAAGTCTTGGCTGACTTTGATATTTTAAAGAGTGCTAAACCTTTTTTTTTGTTTTATCAGGAATAGCTTGCAGATGCCTAATGACTCTATTATAACTGCATAGTAGAAAAAGATGCAAAATGGCCTAAAAACAACCTGATTATGAAAGAATTAGGAACGAGGTCTGGAAATTTACAGCACTGAGCTATTTTCACAGCCAGCAAACAAACGCTAATAGAATCTCACCAGACAATGCCTTGGGCCCCTGAGCCAATGGCACGAAGCTGCTGGTAGCGCTTGAGCACAGTGAAGGTGGAGTCCCCCACCTGGACACTGTAGAACTGGCCCTCCGCCTCACTCATCGTGCTGAGAAGTCAGGGCCAGCAGCACAGTCTGTCCACACACAAAAACATGTTATTAACACTCAAATAGGAGGATGAAGAACACGCAAACGCCGGTGAGCCTGAGATCGGGTGACTTGTTTCTTTTCCAGATCAGCCTAAAATCCAACAATCATGTCTTGCTGCTCTCTTTCATCATTTTACAACAGAAGCAGAGTAGATATGCTGATGCTGAAGCTGCTAATGTTTTAGTCTGTGACTGCATGTGAACATCAAGGTCAACAGAGAAGCCTGAAAGCTTGATGAAGAGTTCCTGAGGCTCCTGCTGCCATCTTCAAACTCGGACTGACACGCTCATGCTAAATAAACACAGACAGAGCACACTGACTAGCAGAGGCAGCCGTGGGCTTGGACATGTTTTGAGATCTGATGGCAGATTAACTGTACAGCAGGAGTACATACATGTTAGAAAAATACACAACATGTTTGTGGGTTTCTAACATACAGCTGTGATAGCACTGATTCCTGGGGCAGGAAGTGGAAGGGTGTTATTCTTGGCAGTCATTTCTCTGTGTGTGTTTGCATGTGGGCGAAGACACACTGTCATGTAGCTATGCAACAGCAACGAGTCACGACTGTTTGCCATTCCCTAAAAAAACAGCCACAAGTTAAATGGAGATGGATTTTTTTTTAGCTCTTTGACATCAACTGGCTGGTCTGGATGCTCTAGATAAAATCCACACACAGAACCAGCAGCGCAGACCTTATGGAGACTTGATGTAATGACACACATTTTTAAAAATTGTAAAAATACTGTGCCTTTCCAGGCAATCTTTCTTTCTTTCTTTACATTTGCAATATTTTCACACTGTTTATACAGTGGAAATGTTTTAAATGTCCTGAAGATCCCAGAAACTAAGAGCAAGGAGGAAAAGATACGATGAAGAAAAAAGGAAGGAAAGACAGGATGACATGAACAAGCAAAACAAAGGGAAGGATAAGATTTAAACATATGATTGGAAATAAAGGCTGGAAACATACAAATATGTATCTATGCTGTTTTCTATTTCCCCTCTTATCCAGACCTAGAAAATAATGAAAAAAATTCTGACTGTGTTAAAACCCTTTTATCAGTGTTTGTTTTCACACAGAAACACAGTGGGGTTTTTTTTTATATATATTGCCCTGATTAACATTACAACTTTGATAACATAACTTGCATATATTATTTGCACAAAGAGAGTACTGTGTTTAACAAAAAGGCACAGTTTGCTTGGGAATAGAAAAATAATGAGCTCCTGTTATATAAACAGTGATGTCTGGTTGTCCTCTGTGGCTTTGAGGCAACAATCTTTCTCAATCGTTCATCTTAAGCAGTTCTTAATTGTTTTTCTGGAAATGTTGGCATTTTCAATGAACCTGAACAATAATCTGGTTTGAATTTCCTGTCTCTTTTAGTGCAACACTTGAGATGTGGGAAATTGAGGGTCGGATTAATGACTGAACTTAATCGCTCCAAAAATATGTTGATAGAGATAAACTCTAAATACCATCAATAATGAAATTTAACATAACTGAAGCTTTATTATTAAAAAAACAAGACAAAACAAAACATAATTTTCCTATACATGCACTTTAGGAATTTGCTGATTCTCATGGTGATATAATGAAGTAAAAATAGAGTAAACAGTGCACTTCTTAAACACTTAAAAGTTATTTCTAAACAACTTTTATCAAAAGCAATATTTTCTAATATCGAGCATCCCTAGTTAAAGTGGAGCGCAAAGCAATATTTAGGGTTAATCCTGAATCCTGTTTATGTTTGTTGCATTTGAAGATGGTTGCAGAGGCAAATGATGTTTCCTAAAAGCCATTCCTCATTTGGTAATCTTTATTTGACTAAATTAACTGCACCCTAACCCTATAGATTTTCTACCTTTATACCTTTGCATAAATCTTTCTGTCTCTTTTTCATTTGCTGTTTGGATTCTTTCTCACATCCATCTAGCTCCCTTCCTACACCTGAAAGGAGAGCTGTAAATAACCGTGTTCCTCTGTCAGGAATTTGTCATGGTGGTTTTTGGCACTGGGATCTCTTCACTCGTTTGGTCTTTTCTGGACTTCCCCCAGGTTTCCTCCCAGAGAAAGGCTGGCTGGTTTATTTTTCTCAGCACTCT